>VYXB01007190.1:96899-216157 GCA_013397135.1 Pachyramphus minor | reverse complement strand
GGCCCGGGGGCAGCGCAGGGCGGGCCCGGCGCTTCCAGCCCCGGCGCCGCGTGACCGCGGCAGGGAAAAGCCGCAGCCCCGGTGCGGTGGGATGGGGCGGGAGGGCAGTTGCGGGCGCGGGGACCGCGGTCCCCTCTCCCTTCTCGCGTGGTTAATGAGGGAGATCGGCGGTGTCGGGGGTGCTTGCCGCTGCCGCAGCGTCCCGGGGCCGGGTTCATCGCCCAGCCAGCGCGCCGCTGCGGCGGTACAGCTTCCCGGATCGCCGTGTAAATGAAATACCGGAACGGCGCGGTGCCTCTTGCTCCCCCCCACCCCCTTAAGTAAATCCCTCCAGGTAGAGCCCGAAGAATCCTCGTCGCTCAGCCCAAGGTGCCTCCGCAGCGGCATGAGCAGCGCGGCCCCACGTAGCCCCACGGACTCTTTTCACCGCCCTCGGTCGAGTTCCCGAGGCAAAGCCCGGGCAATTCCCAGTCCCCGCGCTGCCTTCTCCATCAAACACCCCGGTACCCCCATTCCAGAGCAGCGGCGTGTGTGTGCACGTGTACGGGCACGCACAGAGGTCACTGTGTCTGTGCTCTTTGTTCTGAGATGTCACCCTGCGCTATGTGAGAGATTCAACTTTTGACTGCTGACCAAACAAAACCAGAGTTCACAGGGAAGTGCAGCTTCTGAAATAAAAATACAGCCAATCTAGACTGTGACGCAGGCAGGACTGCCAGGCTCTCTGGGGTGCAGGAGCAGCCCAGCTATCTGGGGCTCCTCCGGCTTTCAGAATAAGAGGGGTGAAACCATAGACGCACTCATTCTGTGCTTGCGTATGACATTGGTGCTACCCCTGAGGAAAAAGAGAATCTCTTTTATGAGCAGGGTTTAAAGATAATGGGGCGCGGTGGCAGTGTCGAGAAACATGGAGTTCCCTGCAGGGGCTGTGCTTGCGTGTCCTGGTCTGCCCCTTGCAGATAAGGATGGCGCCTGCTGAGAAACCGGGTGCCTCCCATGGACCAGGTGGACTGTGAGCTTTGACCTGGCACCTGGCAGAGGCGCGTGCAGCGCCGGGGGATGGCACAGACCTTTGTCAAACAGGTGGTGTCTTAACCTAGCACGGGTGTCTGAGGATGTCTTGTTTCTCATGCTGCTGCTGAACCTGTGACTCCACTGCCAATCCTCCTTTCTCCGAAAACCTGATCCAGAATGCGTGCTATGCTGTGTGGAGGATTTCTTAAAAAATCTGTGTGAGAACAACGGCTGTGGAAGGGTGTAAGGGCACCAGTGTCCGGAAACGTGAGCAGTAGTCTGTGTAGTGCACGTGTCACACGGCCCCTTAGTCTGACTTCTGCTCAGAGGCGGCTCTGCCTGAAGCTCCTGGGCTGCACGCTCTTTAGGAAACCTTTTTACCAAGGGTTTCCGTGGTAGAAAAAAAGTTAAATGTTAAAGAGGTAAAGTTGCTGCAGAGATGCTAAGAGGATCATTGCAGCTGATAGAAGTATTGAAAATTTGTAGGAATTGCTCCCTGCAAGTAGTGATGTGTCTAGGATTGTATAACACCACTGCCTTTATCTGTGAGAAGGTGATGACTGATGCAAGGGGCTACAGCACCAACCCATAATGCCAGTTCAGTTGATTGAGGACTCTACAGACACCAATAAGGATTATCTCTAAAACAAAGCATTGTCTGGCCCTTTTTAAGTTTTTAATTCTTACTGGCATGCGGAGTTTCTTGCTGCAATATCCTGAGTTGTCTGTGAAAAGACTCTACAGAGCAATAGAGGCATAAAACATAGAAGATATTGAGTGTAATTTATTTAAACAGTTGCATGGCTATGGCTGTTGAAATTTTTGTGTGAAATATCAAATGATTTTTTATTGACTTTTGAAATGCTGAGTCTTAGAGACAAACTCAAATGAAGCGCAAACAATGTCTCTTGCTTACGAGCAAGAAGGAGCCTGTGAAAAGCCAGAACTGCCCAGGTCTGCCTGAGGACAAAAAGCTGTTTCATCTGAGGGTTTCTCAAGTGTGTCAGATTGCAAGACGCGGCAGGACAGAGACTGTTTGCAATAGCAGCCTGGCAGTTGGAGTTCAGCTGCTGTTAGAAACGCTACAAAGGCTTGCAATCAGACAAATGGCGTTCAGTAGGCTAACCAGGCTGCAGTGCTATTTCTTTCCCTTGGCCCCTTCCCTTCAGCATCGTGAGCACCTCCCAGCTCTTTCTTCCTGTGCTTCTGGCGCACAGCCTGCATGAAGGCTTTCTCTCTGCCCTATTTCTGTTGCTAACCTAGCTTGTTTGCATTCTGGCTCCACAGCGCTATAAGATGCTGTCTTTGCTTGGTGGTTCCAGATGAGCTCTGCTCAGAGGGTGGCCAGGGAAACCCTCCCTGGAGCGCCCCATGCTCTGTCCCTGCTTCCCCATCCTTACAGCACCATGGCTTGTTGCTCCATCTGTTGGTTCTGCTGTTTCATCTTGGCTTGGATCAGAGAAGGCTGATAAGATGGGAGAAGGGAATGGGGCAGACTGGGAGGTCAGCCATAGAAAACGAATTGAGACAAACAGGCTTGAGGGAGGGAGGGAGGGAGAGAGAGCAGTGCTCCCAGGAGCACGTAATGGCTGATCTGGTGGTGCTGGGTCACGGCGTGGCTCACATGGCAGCGGTGCATGTCTGCTGGTTATGTCACTACGTGCCGCCTTTTTTTTCTTGCCTTAGGGGGTGTGATAGCTTACATCAGCTCTTCGAGCTCGGCATCCAGCCCAGCCTCATGTCACAGTGAGAGCTCAGACAGCGGTTTCCAGTCATCCTCTTCGCCTGTACCATCTTCTCCGAACAGCTCCTCCTCAGAAAGCGGATGCAATGGCCGGAGCAGTGAAGGCTCTGATGGGGCACCCAAGAATGATCGGCTGGAGGAGACTGTTAAAACAAACCAGTCCAGTGTTGCTGGTTTGACAAAAGGCCATAATGGAGTCACAAGTATGTTTGGTGCTGGTTCCTTAAAACACCATTTCCCCCTTTTGTATTACAACCTCATGTGTTATGACCAGGTCCTCCATGTGGCTTGTGGTGAAGGCACATAGCAAAGCCTCCGTTTTTATCTTCTGGTATTATGTGTGTGGTAATACAGCTGGTGTTGCCATACAAATGCTAATAAGGTGGAGGTCCCATTGCTATCAACGTCAAACAGTCCATAAATACAGTCCAGCTTTACTTCAAATTTTTGTTAGTGAGAACTGATCTTAGTAAAATCAAACACTTAATTAAAAGGAAGTAATGAAGTAAAGGTAATAGTAATCAGAAATTGCCTTCAAGAGTATTTATGGAACTGTCTTGGAAATCTTGTTTCTCTATTTCTTCATATGCTCTCCCTTGGCCCTTCACTTTTCCTTCCCCCCCCAATTCTGAGGAACAAAATAAATAAATTACTGAAACATAATATTTACATTAATTTGTGGATGTAAAAACCAAAATACTTGTAAACTGGAACTAAAGGACAGCCTTTTAAAATTCATTTAAGAATATAACTTCACCTATTCGCTTCACGCTTGTTTTGGTAGTTGGAGAAGATCAACGGTACAGTTTTGGAAGGGTAGGAATCAAACTGAGTACTGGAATGAGTGATTCAGCAAACACTCGGCTGGAATTAAGTCTTGTGGAGGCTCAATTATTTTATTGGCAGAGTTGTGTTATTCTTTTGGATTGTTATGAAGCTAGAATAAGTATCTAGCAGTTCTACCTTAAAAGGTTTGTTTTTTTTTTTTTTTAAGGTGTTCCTACCCTAGAGTTCCTTAAGAACCTCTACTTCTTAAAAATTCCCTAGTAACTAAGTTTCTTGGTATCAGGGCAGAATTTCCTGAGCTGACACCTCTTGCAAACTGTTCAGACGGATAGATAGATAGATAACACTTCTAGCTTAGTACTAGTTGTGTTAAAAAAAAGGTAATTGTGGTTTCATTCTTTTTGAAAACCTTAAAAAAATGTTTTAGTTCTTCTTTACAAATGAAACCCAAATGTCAAATAAGTTACTATTCTGGTAGAATAGTGGGAGTATTTCGAGTTTTCTCTTGTATTAAGGTAACTTTGTGGTTACTGAAGTCACTAATAAGATTTCTGTTGGCTTTGGTGAAACCAATGTTAGACCAGGACTTAGGACTTGCAAAAAATCTTTATTGATAAGCTGAAATAAAAAAGGTGGGGAAAAACTTAAAAAACCGAAATCACGAACATATTTATGGGGCTGAGAAGGTATTTTCAAGTTCAAGTGTGCAAGTATGCCATTCTGGATATGTACTCAAATGAGTGGTCTTTACATATGTAGATATGGCTGAGTTACCAGTGCTAAATTGTTATCAAATAGGTACAGTGTATGGCTTGTTTTTAGTATATAATAAAGTGTCCTTTAATATTTCTGGTTTTTAAGAAAAGATGTTTATTCTCCGTTGGAGAAACTCTAGCCTTTTATAGGCTTACTTGTCCTGATGGAAAAAACAGATTGAACCTGAACTTTAGTGGCCTAGTTAACTGAATGGTCCTTTTAAAAGTGCTTAAATGTAAGCAGACTTTCTTTTCCTACAGTTGAGTGCAGTGCTACTGTGATTGAAAGCCCATTAAATATGTGCTTTCTACTTATTCTGTTGAGTGCTCCATTTTTGTCTTTTTCCCCTTCTTTTGCCCTCGTACCTTCTGAACTGTTCAGTTTTGTACCTTCTTGATTTCCGTTCTTCTGCTGTACTTTTTCATATGCTGAGCTGACCTAATGTATTTTGATTTAAGTCCAGGTTTTAAAAACTGGAAACATGTTCCTCCAGTTGTCATTGGTTTTCTATATCCTTGACCTTTTTGTTCTGATTCTAGAATTTAATGGCATGGTTCTTCTTTGCAAAGTCTGTGGAGATGTCGCTTCAGGATTTCATTATGGTGTTCATGCCTGTGAGGGCTGCAAGGTGAGCTATATTTCTGCTCACCTCTCTGCTGATGAAATGCTCAAGTTCTCCCCATTGGGGAAAAGGGGTGATACTGCTAAAAAAAAGTCTGTGTATTTATCTGTTAAATATGAGAAATTTCAGAAGTTGTAGGGAAAAGGCAAACCACTTAGCAATACACAGTATTTTCCAACCTCTGCAGTACTGTCTGTTCTCACCCCCTGTCCAATACTGCCTGACCTGGAGTGCATGGCAGAGAACAGGAACTGGAGGCAGAGGTGGTAAGGACCATGTCACGCAAGACATGTGCATGTTAATTGCATTAAGAGATAGTGGGTGTGGGTTGTCACCTGGGCTGGGGCACAGAACAAAACAGCTTTGGAAAAGCAATTTTTTACCACAGGGAAAGCTAGAACTGGGTACTTCCATGTTCACGCATCACTAAATGTGTATTTTCTGAGTCTGTAACACTGCAAATGTTATGTTTTTTGAAGGAGTTTATCAGCTTAATTGTTACATGAAAGAATCACCTTTGAAGGTCACGTGGTGCAGCAGGATGGTTTTGTTGCCAAACTGCAGAGATTGATGTCAAACTATCTGATTTTTGACTCCTGTCTTTGCACTTGATGTCAGAGGTGTTTGAGAGCATCTTCCAAACTGTTAGTACAGTCTTAGAGGTAATACTGGAGATGTTTTGTTCTTCGGTGCTGACTGTTCAGGGAACAACTTGGCATCTTCTGTAATTAGAAGTTGGCATTATATATGGATCACACACAAAGGGGAAGTAAGTCATGAGGAGTATCAAGTTCTTTAAAATTACTCGGGGCTGATGGCTCTGAAGCAGCTGATGAGAGACAGTGAGGTTTTCTGTGCTTGCAGAGAAGTGAATCTTGGCAGAAGAATTTGACATGTGCTGTAATGATAGTTGTGGGGCTTTTTTGTTTGTTTGTTTACAGGGTTTTTTCAGAAGAAGCATTCAGCAAAACATCCAGTATAAGAAGTGCTTGAAGAATAACAACTGCTCTATAATGAGAATGAATAGGAACAGATGCCAGCAGTGTCGTTTCAAAAAATGCCTGTCTGTTGGGATGTCAAGAGATGGTACGTTCCTGTACTGAGTAGGGATCCTCTGAGAGGGAATCTGCTGCCCACCTCAAAACTGATTGCTGAGGGTCTTAATGGCAGATAATGCAGCCAACCCTGTTGTCAAGAACAGGTTCACTGTCTGAGAACATTTAGATCAGCTTGCCTTCTTGCTCCATGACTCTCCTGGACTGGTAACGTAATACTGCGGACAGCCGCAGAGCTGTTCTCCTGCCTGTGGAGGCTGATGCAGTGGGATATGCTACAGTGGTCTCTTAGGGGGATAGTTGGTAACAAGTGCCTCAATTTTGATGTATCCTGCCTGAATCGCAACAAGACTCATATTTTTCTTTTTTTTCCTTTTTTTTTTTTCTGTTTTCTTTTGTTACTGTTGCTTTTTGAATGAAAGGGAATTGTGTCCAAGCTGATAGCCTTAGAGTAATTGCTACAGAGCCTAAAGAGTTAGGTTTGGGTACGTAAGATCAGCACGTATCTGGTCATGGTATTGTCTTTCTTTTTTTCTTTCTTTCTTTTCTTGGAGGGAGAGGAAAGGTAAGGAGGAAATGGTGGTGTTGAGCTGTGTCTCTGACTACCTTGCTGGCTGTCCACTCCTTGTGACTTTTTAATGCGTAATGCGAAAAGTGTAGTTCATTTGTCTGCTACAACTTATTGTCATAAAGAAGAACTTTTCCTTCTGTTTCACTTTTTAATTTTCTCTGGGAGTTTATTTCACAAGAACTAGGAATCTTGGGCTGTTAATAATTTAGTGGGTGGAGTGTTAAGGCTTATTTTAAATAATTGTTCTGAGTTCTTGTCGTGCATAGGAGTTATTTCATCCCCTAGGCACTTATTTGCGCATAAGGTTGCACCTGCTTTAATGAAAGAGACTTAGTTACATTAATGATGGACTACTGCATGAACATAATTACATCAGTCGAAACTGGTTATAAGCCCTTGTGCAGCTGTGGTTGGACAGGGTGGTAGAGGCAGTTGTAGATTCCCTAGGACAGGGTCAAAAGTGCTGCAGCCACAATGATGCCCATCCCCTTGCCAGCAGAAAATGTCCTTGTCAAGGCAAAGTTATCAAGGAAATTTGCCAAGGTAAGCTTTGTTCAGCATTGATTCTCTTGTTTTGGCGAGTTACATAATTAGTCCTTGAGGACCTGTCTTGTAGGACTTCTGTTCAAATACAATATGAACCGTGTTTACATTCAGCTAATTGTCAGCTCACAAAGTTGTGCTGATTTAATAGATTCAATCTTAAAGCCCAACACTTCATCAGCCAACACAACTGCATGTATACTCCATAGCCAGGTTTGAGGCAAAAGGGGAAAAGGCTTTGGAGACTGCTTTAGAGCTGCCTTCTCTTTGTATGCAAACAACAGCATACATTTCATATCTCATACCAGTCCTGGGTACTCCTTGACTTCACTGGTAATATCCCTGCTGTAGTCTTGGTGAGAGCAGTTAAAATCTTTCCTTAAAAGGCAAGATTTTTGGTTGGGGAGTGTGTTTTGGGGTGTGTGTGTGTGTCAACACTTTCAGGATTGACTTTTTTTTTTTTTTTTTTTTTTTTTCCTTCCCACCACTTTCTATTTCTCCACCTTGGTAGCTGTTCGATTTGGCCGTATTCCCAAACGTGAAAAACAGAGGATGCTGATTGAAATGCAGAGTGCCATGAAAACCATGATGAACAGTCAGTTCAGTGGCCACTTACCCAACGAAGCATTAACAGAACATCAAGACCAAGCATCTCAAGAAGACCTTTCCTCCAAGCCCAAACAAGAGCGAGAAACCATCAGAAGCCCTTCTCCCCCTCCTGCTGCTGACATGGCTAAGGAAGAAGTGATCGGGATGGTCACTAGAGCCCACAAAGACACTTTCATGTACAACCAAGAACAGTCCCAAAACCCCGCAGAGATGATGCAGTCCCAGAGTGGGGAGAGAGTGCTGAAGAACACCGAGCAGTACATCTTGAGCAGTGAGCACTGTGTTGGAGGCCTCAGTGGCCCTCAGTACCCTGAAAGGGAGCAGCACCTTGGTGGACAGTACAAAGGGAGAAGCACAATGCATTATCCAAGTGGGCACGCCATGTGCTTCACAAATGGCCACTGCATGAACTTCACCAGTGGTTATACTCAGCGAATGTGTGATAGGATCCCAGAAGATGGCTTTTCTCCAAACAAGAATACCACTTACTCTTGCAGCACTGGAGGAAGAATGCATCTGGTATATTGATAGTAATTGCTTGATTTGACTTAGTGAAACACTTAGTAGTGGGTATGATCCAGCTGTGTCTTAGTAGTCAGTGGAGGAGCACATAATTGGCAAAACTGCTGAAACTTAAAATGTTGACATAAGCTGTGTAGCGCAAATTGTGACGAAGGAGGTAATAGCTCAAGTTCTGTGGAGGATTTGAAATCATGCAAGTGATGGTGTTTCTTGGCTCGTTTTTTAGCTAACTGAAAGTAGGTGAGCATCAAAGAGCATTGGTTGAAGAAAACTCACAGGTTTTTTTTAAGTGAATTGACTTTGCAATAAAAATAACACTTTATAAATTCCCCTTTTCACTCAATCCTTTTGAAGACTTTAAAATAATCTATACAGTCAGATGTTCTGTATTTTCTTTAAGGGTATTCTGAGCAAATTTCTGGGGTGAAACTCCAGGGCAAGGATTTCAAGCCGGTGTACACACCTTGCTAATGTGTTCTAAAATCTCTCTTGGCTGTTTTTTTGGCATTGGGGTTTTAGTTTGTTTTAATGAGGCCTACAGGCTATGCATCCTTTTCACCCTGGAACATCTTCAGCTATGAACAGAGGCAGGAGGAAGATGCACAGCTAAACCACTTGAGAGAAGTTCAGGGTGTTTTCTGTAGTATTTACACAAGTGAGGCTCTGGACACACTTCTGGGTACCTTAGATGACTTTACTAGAGCATTTCCTCACTGAATTCATAACAAGGATGTTTCCTGGTTTTTTGCATGCGGTTGTTGGGTTTTTTTGGTTGTTTGGTTTTTTTTTTAAAGTCTTTCCTTAACAGATCCCTCTCATTTGCCTTGCACCTGCTGTTTCTCTGCTATTCAGGCAACCAGTTCTGTAAGCCCCTTAAAATAGAATGTCCTTCTCTTTATCACTGCAACCGCCTGGGATGAGAGAACATAACATCCTCATTCTCATCCTGCACTCCTGTTGTGAAGCGCGAGACCCTGACCTTTCTGAAGTACTTGAGCTGCTGGTGTTTTTCTTCCTCCTGGTTTATAAAGATCCTTCACAGGTTCTTGAAGACCCCTGAAAGTTTCCACAGTGAAAGTGTTTATTTGTTGATTTTGCTGTATTTTCATGGAGGGTTTTTTTTGTTGGTTTTTTTTTTTTGTGTTTTTTCACCTTCTTTGGCTACTGCATATGTAGACTGTGCCATCCCTAGGAGGGTCTGGCCTTATTTGCAGACTCTGGGCACTACACCATGGCAAATAATAATAATTCCCAACCTTTCTTCCTTGCAGGGAAAGTATGTGGTGTCACTACAATGGCATTCTTGGCACTCCTGAGAAGCAGAGGTTAAACCCATCCATATGGGCGGGCAGGGAGTGGTGCTGCCTTGCAGAGGCTCAACCAGTCAGTTTGACCTGTGCGTGGCAGCTGCAGGGAAGCTTTGCACAGCCAGCGATGAGGAAACAAAACTGAATCCAGCAGAGCACTGCAGCTTCCCCTCCCTGCCCCACATCTCTGACATGAATGAGGGTTTTGCATGAGAACTCAGTGAGATCAGAATCCCAACAAAATGAGACAGTAGCAATAAGGGCATATAATTGGGCTCTGAACCAGTATGGAGACAGATGTTCAGGGGTTTGATATTTTTTACTCAATACCCCTGTAATCAGAAAAGCAGAACAGGTTGTGCCTGAAGACGTTCTTCTGAAGAGAGCTGGTGACTGTACATCTGACGACTGCTTCCATAGGAAGCCTGTCAGAGTTCAAGGAGCACCTGGCAGCACTCTTAGTCATATGGTTTAGTTTTAGGTAGTTCCGCAAGGAGCGGGGAGTTGGGCTCAATCCTTATGAGTCTCTTCTAACTTGAGATACTCTGTGACTCTTGGGCAGAGGTCTGTCAAGACAGTGTAAACACAGTGCGCAGGGTGGAGAAGTGGTAGTTTCCCCTTGGGTCTGAGTGCCTGTGGGTCAAGCTAAATCATCAGGGAATGAGAAGTTACGGTGATTTTTGTGTCCAGTGAGGAGCGGGAGATTCCTTATTTTCCGAGAGTACTGTATTTTTAACAATATCTGCGTGAACCATTGCAGTATCACGAGCAGAGCAGTGGTTAGCATCTGCCATCCTTCTATTTGTATGCCTAGTCCTTTCCTTTTGCCAAAATATTATATTCTTATAGTCTTAAAACCTTCCACACAAAGAATTGCTAGGCAATTACCATATTCAAGATACCCTGCAAAAACAACACAGCTCTGAGGAACTAATCTATTTCACTGTTTTCTCTTTGTTTTGCTGCCGTTATGTAGGATTACATATACTATTTAGGATACTTGTGAGGAATACTTAAAAGGAATTCTCGTCCTTGATGATGACAGGTGAAATGAATATTAAAAGGTTTAAACTTCATTAAAAGATGTAAATTTTAGAAACCAGAACTCAAAATATCTCAGAGCTTCTGGTTGGGTCTTGCAGAGGGAATTTATTGGCAGTCAGCCTTGACTGATACATCTGATCTCATTGTAATGGGTTCAGACTTTCCTACCGAAAAAATGCTGTATATTTGTATAAAAGAAAGAGCATTTTGTCATTCTGTCATCCTGAGGAAAAATTGGAATACCAGTTCCTTGGTGATTCTCCTTTAGTGATATAAATAAAAGAAAACTTGTGAAAGAAGGTTATCCTTGTAATAAGGGTGTAAACCTGTGACTCAGGAAACCAAGGCTTCCTTGCTCTAGTGTTGACACCTTTGTCACCTTGACTGAAGCACTTCAGTTGCCTGCAAAGCAAGACAGATAGGAGAACGAATGTAGTCATGACTCTGAGATTACAATCGATTTTGAAATCATGATTAACTGTGAAATTACAGAGATAACACAATCAAGAGAAATCCAGCTGTCAGACATCAGTTGAGATCAGGGAAGAATCGCATAATGTTGGTTCAGTGAGATCTTTTGCAGTAAACACTGTTGTAGTTTCCAAAGTCAGCAAGTTTATAAACAAATTGCTGACAATCCACCATGGATTTTTTTGTTGGTTGGTTGGTTCTTTTAAAGGAAGGGGGACATATCCAGTTGCCTTGGGAGCTGACGTAGGAATACTGGTCTTTTTTTCTCTCTGTGTCATTATCACTAAGTTTTGTAGAAAAATAAAACTGTTTCTTCCAAGTATTTGTGAGGATTTGGAGTGATATCTTTAAAAGTTGTTCTCTGTGTTTTTTAAACATCAGGTCTGCCCAATGAGTAAGACTCCCCATGTGGACCCAAACAAATCTGGCCATGAAGTCTGGGAAGAGTTTTCCCTGAGTTTTACCCCTGCAGTGAAGGAAGTGGTGGAGTTTGCCAAGCGCATCCCAGGATTCCGAGATCTCTCCCAGCATGACCAGGTCAATCTTCTGAAAGCTGGGACTTTTGAGGTGAGACCACTGTGTGTATATTGTGAACCTAACAAGCTGTGCATCAGTCTGACCGTGAAAGAACAAAACCAGATAGAACTGGGTTACATCAGGCGAAACCAGCATGTTCATGGGTGGTAGCTCTGAGCTTTCCTGGAAGGTGGTGTCCAAGGGATCTGTTTTGTCAGATCTTGGTGAACTGTCCCTCTTCCAGCTAGCTCAAAACTGCTCAGCCCTTCTACCACTTCTTCTTCCCCGGACATTAATAAATGGGTGATTAGGGGTTTCTTGGTTTTGTGTAGCAGTGATTACACTGATAGCTACTGTTGCTTACTCTGGAGAAGTGTACTGCATCTGAAAGGGTGGATAGTTTAGAAAGCTGTCTGTTGACTTACAAGTTTTGTGAAGAAATGTGTTTACCACTCTCTGTGTCTTTCCTGTGCTGCTCTGCTTCCAGCCAAAGCCGGAGTATCTATGCTGACCAGTCACCGCTAGCCTTTGGTGGCAGCTGGGGGTGTCTGAAGCTTCAATGTCTGATGCAGTAACAGTAGTATCAAGCTGTACTGCTGCAGCTTTGTAGCTGCTGTGTGCCAGCCGCAGCCTGACTTACTCTAGACTAATCCCTCTAGGTCCTCGTGGTTCATTTCATCCACTTGTGGTCGTGACGTATATGTGAATTAGTGGTGTTAATTTGGAAATGATACCACAGAGCTTGGTGCTGTTTTATAATTAGTGACCTTCACAAGATGACCTTTACTTAAGGCTTTAGTTGCTCTTCCAGACCCTTGTGTCTGTTGAAGATCATACACATTTTATAAATATTCAAATGTGAAATTTGAATTCAAATATGAAATTTGAATATAGAGGGCCAGAGGAGCTGAAGTCCCAAGTATTTGATATTACTGTGCTTTCCTGGAGAGGGTAGAGTTGGTGATGTCTTTGCTCTTGTTTACTTGATTTATTCTTTAAAAGAGATGTGCTGGATTTTGGTTTTACCTAAACCGAAGACATTTGTTGTGCAGTGTGTTGGGTTGTCTATCTGCATTACACAGCCCAGTTCTAAGATGGGTAATTATTGAGTTGGAAGGTACAAGTTATACTGGAAGACTTGGTGCCTGGAGTGTGTCAGTTTCTTTGTTGCTTTCATTTTCCTGTCCTGTATTTTTATTCTGTTGTACTTATTCTTGACCTTTTAATATTCATCTACAACTCCTGCGGCAAAGGGGCTGTATTTTCACTTCTTCAGCTGCAGTCTCTTACACTGCTGTTCACATTACACAGAAACGTTGGTTCCTTCCTCTGCTGTCCAGTGCCCTCAAGGAGGGTGGAAAATTGTGCTTGAACCAAATCTTTCTGTTTTGCAAGTAAAATGTTTTGTCTTGGCCTCTCTTCACCTCAACCTTTTCTCAGGCCTCATTCGTATGCTTTTTTGCCAGTTACAAGCACAGCTGATAAGAAGGTTTCTGTATCCAGGGGAATTTATAATAATGTATGGCTGCATGCTTGTCACTATTCACTTTTTATAAGAAACATTAATGATTTCTGTTAGTGAGCTGGTACTTGTAGTTAAAGGCCCGTGTGGCCTCTTAGCAACAGAAAACAAAAAAAGTGATGCTGCAGAGCAGTGGAAAAAAAAAACACAACAGGATTAATGAACCCATTGCAATAGAGGCAAAAAGCATCTTGAAAGCCTGGTGCATACAAAGTCATTTCTGTCTTGAGGGTAACTGAACTGGGATGTTCCAATGTCTGCATGTTAATAGAAGAACCTGAGTAAAAGTGCTGCCTCCAAGCCTGGTGTGGTTGGCACTGTGCTTATTAGCAGCTCGTATTCAAGGAGTCCTTGTTCGTTTGAGGGTAAGAAGGCACATGGAGAGACAGTGTTGGTGCAGAAGCTGCACAGCTGTATATATTCACACACGTGTAAGCGAAAAAGGTTCTTAGAACTGGGAGTACTGGGAGCTTCGTGTATTGTGGTGGCATTTGCATGGCTTCTATGACAGCCAGCTTAGAAAAAGCAGCGAGTGTAAAATAAGGAACTTGGCTGGTTTTGAGTGTGCCCTCCACCACCTTCCCTCCAAATGTAGTTGATGGTAGAGCTAGGAAGTCACTACTCAAATGGATCCATTTGAGTAGTGACTCAGTTTCTTGGCAGACTCACAAACCTGGTCATTTGACTACAGGTGGTAGGGAAGTGAGCAAGCAGCCTTCAAGTGTGGAGGTTTTTATGTGCTTATGTTGCTGGGGTTGAGGTAGAGGATTGATCAGGTATATCCTCAGCATGCACAAATGGGAGTCTGGCTTGAAGTGAAATGGCATGAATCAACTCTGTGCTATGCCATAGTCTAAACTGTCCTTCTTAGGTTAGAATGGTGACATTGAAATCTATAGGTGAGCTCTTGCTTTAGTATAAGTCAGCACAACTTCATGGGCTTCAGTTTTGAATACTAGCGTTAATACTGGCTGATTATTATTTAAAGTTTGTTTCTAAAGCCCAGTTCTGTAGGGAGAGTACCATTTTGAACTGAAAGGTTGTTGAATACCTCGTGGGTCTGTGCTAATGCACAAGTTCAGCTTTGTCTGCCCTTTGTCTTTTTTTGTTTTGTATTCTGAGGGCTTCTGCATCTAGGTTTCTGGACTCTGTAGTTAATGTCAGCACAGGACATATAGCTTAGCTGACAAAGGTGAACAGTGCATAGTGCTCATGTGTCCATCAGGGTTGCTGCATGTCATTTGGCAGTTAAAATTTAGGCACAAGTCATGGGATGTGCATGAACAGTATTTGAATTCTCAAACATTTTCATTTTTTTTGAACACTCATGTTTTTAAGCTTGTCAAAGAGACTAGTCTTTGAAACCCTGGTTCTCCTCTCACCTGTAGTAAACATTTAAATTGATGCAGTTATGTAGGTTAAGCGAGAAGAGACAGCTGTCACATCAGGAGATTACAGTGAGTCTGAAGTTTTTACCAATGCCAGTTGGTTCATTTTCTCCAAATATGAAGGCTGTTCTGTGTAACTTAAACCTTGAAAATGTAAATAAGGTTGTTGAACATGAGCAAATGAAACTTTACAAGCCATTCCAGAGGGAAACTTTTCACAGTACGACTGACAAACCACAGGAGAAATTTCAGCCCAAAGGGGTAAGTTTAGCTCACATCACCTGCTCCAGCCCTGGTGCCTGTAGCAAAGGGGTATTCCCAGCTGCTACAGACCAGGTGCCATCTCAAGCTGTGCTTCCCTAGCCTTTCAAAAGCTGAAAGCCACATATGTGGCTCCTTTCTACCAGAGCTCATTAACATTCCTGTGGGTACAGTGATGCGGCATGGTACTTTCCCAAAGAATGCCTAGGGGGCCTGATCATGAGGTGGTATAAATCAGCATTATTTCTGTAGAGCTGCTCCAGTTTATGCCAAGCAAGAATCTGGTTCGGTACCTTCATTTTGCTCCTTGTAAGTGTGGCCAAAAAAATGTTTCTTTTAATGCTCTGTATGCCTTTGGCTGTTGAGTAGCTTAAGCAAGTTGTCCTACTGGCATATTTATGAATGACATGGTCTGTGTGGCTCAGGCTGTCTGAGCTTTAAATTTTAATTTTCCTCCCTTTCATGTGCTGTATCCCCTCCCCTGCATCCACTCGCTAATTTTGCCACTCTTAGATTACTGGGCCAGAGCTTGCACTGTATTTTACAGCTCAACAGCATGCTGACAGTTTCTGTATAAAATGCTTGTAGAGCAGTTAATGAGACAGTTTGAATGATGTTAAAAGGTTTAATATTTTTCTTTGGCTTTTCTAGAAATGCACTTGCATTTATCTGTTTTTGTTGTTGTTTTTTTTTTCTTCTTTCTTTCACCAGGTTTTAATGGTACGCTTTGCATCTTTGTTTGATGCAAAGGAACGTACTGTCACCTTCCTGAGTGGAAAGAAGTACAGTGTGGATGACTTGCATTCAATGGGAGCTGGTGATCTGCTCAACTCAATGTTTGAATTTAGTGAGAAATTAAATGCCCTGCAACTTAGCGATGAGGAAATGAGTTTGTTTACAGCGGTTGTCCTGGTATCTGCTGGTAAGGAGAGAAAGTTAACTTGCACCTTTGTCAAAATTTTAATGTGGCTCTGTACTAAAAGTTTTCTGTAAAATGTATAGCCTGTTATTTCATGTTGAAGTGCAGTTGAGGAGATTTTAAGCTACTAGCAGCCTGTGATCTACTTTTTTACATACCTACTCTTTCTAATACTGCCTTTTGAAAAAATGTGACAATAGGCTTATGTTTTCCTGCTGCTTTCTGTAGAATGCAAAAACACATCTCATAACTGCCCCACAGCCATTTAGATGGTATTTGTCTGACTCCTCTAAGTTTCACAGGACAGCATCACTGAAATTACTCCTGACTTGCACAGCATAAGTCTTTACATAAGGTGGTATTTTTACTTCCAAGTATTGTCATTTAAGTTTATTGCGTATTTTACTTAAGTCTAAATCCAACAGTTTGATCTCTGCCCATGTCAGCCAGAAAGCCCTGTCATCTGCATCATGACCTCTTACCACTAAAGGCCTGCCAATCCACTAACATCTTCACCAGCCTCCTATCTTGTTTCAGTCCCTGGATATACAGAACACCCTGGCCCAGATTCAAAGAAGGATTAAGCACCTACTTCTGTAGTATTATCTCAAGCCTCAAATTAGGCACATTAGCTCTGCATATAATGCCTGGAATACAAGATGCAGAATCCCTGCTTGCAGTTTAAGAAGCTTTCTAGAGGTAGGTAGCAGGAATGCTCGTAAGGGCCTACTTAGACAGCAAGCCAGCAGTTGAGGAGCACTCAAGTCCTTGAACAAGTGCACCTGTTTCACAAGAGTGGTTCAGACCCATGTCTCTTTTATCAGAGAGGGACTCCCCAGGCGTGGTGCTGTAGGCACGTGAAGCCTCTGTAAACAAGGTAGGACAGTTCAGTCTAACAGCTTTGTGCTTGGCCAAACTGAAAGGTTACCGCACAGGAGGGGGCAGCTGTCGCCTCTTCAGTCTGTAAGCCATGATAATGAGCAAAGGGCGGCACAGAGCTTCAAAACCCAGAACAAATGGCAGTGTGAAGGAGGCATGGGACTATAATCTATTATTGAAAATGTTTAGGTAGCAGAGAGAAACCTGGGGTATTAATTACCATTCCAGACTCTACAAAATTTTTATCCTTTTTGACAAGAACTGGAGGCAACCTTTAAAATAAGGACTGACAGGTCTTTTCCCTTCTTGTGCAATGCAACTAGGCTTACAGCTGCTCTTCTTGCTTGCTCAGCTACTGGGTCCTGGAATATCACAATCTCTGTGCCAGCTGTTTTTAATGTAAATGGCTGTATCTGTTCTGTTAAATGTTCTTGTAGCACAGAGTCAGGCCCCTAACCTTTTAAGCAGTGCTCTCATTGCTGGCTCCCAGTAGGGATTAGCTTAGGGATGGTATGTAACATATATAGCATGTAACATCAGAGCTGTGCAACAAGACAAAAAGAGAAGGTTTTTGGTATACAGGCTTCTTGCATAGATGCTGAGGATTTTTCAGATCATATTTTTTTAGGAGATTATTGCTACCTGTCTTAGCTACCTCATGGTCTGCAGTCAAATCACAGCCTTCCTGGACATCTTCACAAAATACTTCTAGGGTTTATTATAAAGGACAACTTCATCAGTCTATGTTGGACCATATTACAGACACAACAGTAACCTTGATGATTACTGTGAGTTCAGAAATTTTCAGGTCAACTTACTCTGTAACTTGTGACTGAATTGAAATGCTGCAGTCATTACTTTGTGCAAATGAGTAAGTGAGCAAGCTTCATGCTCGAGCAGGTACCGAAGAAGAACAGAAGTGCCCCCAACAGAGCTCCTGGGGAAGATGCTCGCAGTGTGAGGGTTTGTCAGAAGGAGAAGGTGCCTGTAGAACTGAAGGATTGTGGACATCTGTTGATTAAATAGATTTTGAAAGACAGATCCCCTGCACTCCACTCCTTAAGGAGGAATGTGACACAAAGAGTTATTTCCCGTAAGGGGAGGTGGAGCACAGTTAGAGATCGAGGAAGAATTAAAGAAGAGGATCAGAGAGAATGACGTGGAGATACAGGCAAAGGCAAAATATGCCATAAATGTAAGAAGAACTGAAGGTAGAAGAAAAAGGCCATTAAGACTTCATCTCAGAATAAAAGTTATTTAAGAGGAGATTGAAAGGAAGAGAGCAGTTAAGATTTATATCAGTTCCAGAAGCAGACAGGAGTGTTACTGTTGAATGCTGATTAGGTGATCCAGAATATAAAGTACCATGGTGCATGAGTTAAAAATCTTAGAAGACTTTCAGTTGCTTAAAATTAAAAAAAAAAAAACAAAACCACCAATGGAAAAAAAGATGTAAGTCTTTAAGTAGTGCTGTTGGGGAGAATGCATGTCAGAAACATCTCCACATAACACTGGATGAAAAACCACTCTTATGAAGGATATTTAAAATGCGCAGAAGAAGGAGGGATAGTAGCAAGGAGTGCGTGTGACTCTGTACATCCTCTTGTTTTCACGTCCTACGGAAAAGAAAGAAAAGGCACAGTCCTGCTTGGGTGGAGCTGAGGAATTCCTTGGTACCATTCCAAAACTGAAAGAATGCTTCACCTCTGGCTTCAGAGAGCTGGATGCAGTGAAGAGGGAGGGGAGATGACAAGGTGGGTCATGGGCACTGAAGAAGGAAAAAAGCAAAGCTGAAAGAATGTGGTTCATGCAGGTCTAGAGACGAGATAATTCCTTAACTAAGGGTGATGCACTGTGGTAGAAGAATATAAAATACACACCCTCTATTATTCTCTCTTACTGGGGTAGTACTAACAAACTCTTCTGGTGGCCACTGGGAGCAACTGGAAGTAGACTGAAAGGAAGAAGGAAGACTTGGACTAATTGAAGGAGAGGAAGCTACATTAACTTGCCCAAGGCAGCCACGAAAGGTTGGACTGCATTCTTCCACCTTCAGAGGCAAGACAGTACCATTGTCACGGTACAGAGCTCTTGAGAAACTTCGTTGGACATATTCTGTGCAAATGTTGTCATACCTGCTTGGAATAGAGCAGAGCACAGGGAAGCAAAAATAATTGTTTCATCAATAAAGGCACAGAAACGTCTCTTCACTCGAGTTGTCTTGAACAGCAGCTATCAAACCTAACCATCTTCACAGAGTGGAATTGGTTGGTATTAATCCGAGTTCCTAATTGTTACAGTAGAAGATTCTGGAACAGTTTTCTTAAGGGAACAAAACACATTAACTGCTTCAAGATGCATCCTTAAGTGGATTATGTAATAATTTTTCCCGTAGCAGTAGGCAACTGTATTGAATAATCCAGGAGGACTTCCTAGACTCTGTTCAGCTGAGCGGTCTGATTGGATTGACACTGACTGCATAAGGAAGGGATTCCCACTCTGACTATACGATCTGACTCAGTGTTACTCCAGAAAGCTGTTGTCATTCCATGTCCCAGTTCTGCGAAGTGCTTAAGTACATGTACACATCAAAACACGTTTCTGTTCCTGTCCATCACATGGGTATGTACGTGCCCTACTGAATTTACATAGCATTTAAGAAAAGAGGCTACAGCTTGGAAAAAACCAGCTATTGTTCATGGTTATTAGGTGAGATGTTTTGCTTAAAAATTCATCTTTTTTAAAAAAAAAAAAAGGTTCCACCCAAGGATACCAGGTGTGTTCTTAAATACAGCTCTCTTGAAAGAGATGCTTCAGGCATGGAGTAAGTGCAGTATGTGAAAGCATAATATTTATCTTGATGTTGACATTCTTCTTTTCCTCAGTTGGGAGTTTTTGGGTGCCTCATGTTTCATTTTGTGAGTGCTTCAGAACACACTTAGAAATAGTGCCCACTGGTATCAAGGCTTGTACTCCCTTTGCTCCTGAGGATCCCATTGCGCAGATATGAATGTGGCTTGTCCTGAGTGGGATTTCCTCCTCAAACCTCAAATTTAAGTTTAAGATTCTATCTCCAGCTTTGAGAAATTTTTGAAATTTTTACTTTCATGTGCCCTGTCTCTCTCCTTGTGTTGAAAGTTGTGATTCAGGAACATATTTAAGTGTGTGCGTCAGTCTGTCCTTTCCTGGACATCTGGATAAGGGGTGACAGAAGTGGTGGTCAAATGCTGCCAGTTTGGCATGAGCTTCCTTGACTTGCAAAGATAATGCTAAATAATGTTTGAAAGACTTCCAGTGTATGGATTTGAAACTTCTGGCTTAAGTATCTAATTTTTCTTGTGCTTGTTAATTTGGTGAGTAATTCTTACAATGACTTTATATTGCAAACTACGTCTGTTCAGTCTTTTTGTTTGTTTGTTTTTTACCCCCACCCTCCTGTGTTTTAATTTCTCTCTCCTCCCTGCCCTTTTGTTTAGATCGCTCCGGAATAGAAAATGTCAATTCTGTGGAGGCACTTCAGGAAACACTAATCCGTGCATTAAGGACCTTAATTATGAAAAACCACCCAAACGAAGCCTCTATTTTCACAAAACTTCTTTTGAAATTACCCGACTTGCGTTCCTTAAACAACATGCACTCTGAAGAACTGTTGGCCTTTAAAGTTCACCCATAGGCCTTTAGGTCTCAATTTGTACTTGGACTTGCCTCGTGTTAAACTGTTTTGTGCTAAAATATGTATTTATCCAGTTGTACCACTTGTTGGAGAGAGTTCACAGACTGTGAACAGTTGATAGCTGTCCCATAACCATGCAGTAAAGCTTTGGCAGGTGCTTTCAGCTAACGACAGCACAGCATTTGGAGTCCTCCAAGGCATCCAGACACAGCTGTGCCACACTTCTGCAGAAGAGGTTGCAATGAGCCCGAGTAAATACGGACTGTTCTTTCATTTAGAAAAAAAGAACCACCACTGCCCTCTCATGTAAACTGAACGCAAAATAACTGTCTATGTGCATATGGAGCATGGAATGGGGTGGGAGCAATCCTGTGCTAACAGGAAAATGGAAGAGCTGATTTAATTGGTCTTTCACTTATCTAATAGATGTATGTCTGTGTCTCTTGATAACTCATTCATGGTTTCACTGCTGTTATTCCATTTAAATGCAATGGAATGATTTCAGCCTGCACCAACTCTTCACTGAGCGTGTGTTCATGCCATGTGTATATAATATAAATAGTTAAGTAGTGAGTGTTTATGCCTATATAAAGTACAGAGTTGTGTGTATATATGTGTATGTATATAAATAGTTCTATACATAAAGTATACATATAATTTCTTCACAATATTTTAAACTGTGAAGGAATTTAAACTTAAAACAGAAGGTGATCTATGGAAAGAACCAAATAGATGCACTTTGCATATTGCTGAACTAATTATCTGAGCATTTTTTAGAAAACATCGAATTTGCATTAATATGCTGTGTTTGTTAATTTAAAAAAAAAAAACAACCACGAGTGGCACTAAAGAGTCAGAGTCAGATTCAACTTCCAAATGGGGCTCGTAGAGAATCTCAAGTGGAGATGGTTGGTTGCGGCACTAATGAGATTGATTGTCCGTTGCCACTGAGGTTCTTGCATTCTGATAAAGGTTAAAGAAGCACCAGATGCTCTTCAAAAACTTCAGCACAGTCAGAAAGAAATTATCAGATGAATAACAGCATGTATCAGAAAAAAAAATGGGAAAAATGTATCCATGGTTGCGTTTGGGTGTATGTGTGTTCTGTGACTGTTTATTTCTTGCAATACATCATTTTGCTGCTTCATTGCTAAATGGGAATTGAAAAAAAAAAGGTGAGATTTCCCCATGTCTTTTCACCATTTGGGCTTTGTGGTTCTCATGCTTGTTCTTCTGGAGCTCTCTATCGTGTGCATGTGAGTGTGTGTGATGTGCAGAGAAGGTGCACTGGATGGTCTGGATTTTTTTTCTTAAAAAAACACCACAAAAACCAACCAAACAAATGGGACTTTTTTTTTGTTGTTTATGCCAGTAGCAAATTGCAAAGCAGATCCTCAAGGCTTAAGATTCTGCTGCTTTTCCATCTAGGAAAGTGGCTCTCTATGTGTTTCTTTCTTTCCATTTGTAGCAAAACCTGGCACCAGAAAAGAGCGATTAAAAGAAATCAAAGCAGTTGTGTTAATTAGTTACGTTTCTGTTTTGCTAATGTGGGAAGATGCTCCATCACCCTTGTGTTTAGTTAACTTGCCTTAGAGGTAGCTCTCTGGGTCTGTAGTGTTTGGTAACACTATTCTGGAGGGAGGGGCCTCTCCCTGTGTTACTGCATCGGGATGTACGTGGTAGTCAAGGTCAGGACCCAGAAAGCCACCAGACTGCAGAAGCTCCTGTTTGCACCACAGTGGGTTGATGGGAGCTCTCATGCCTCCAGTGGAGCTGGAGCAGGAGCAGGCCTGTCCCTGAGTGTCAGGAGTTGGGATGCTAGAGGGATGGCTTGCACCCTGCCGTGCTCAGGTTGTCTTTGGGCTGGAGATTCCCCCTCAGAAAGGAGTAAGGGGCCGAGAGCAGGAAGAGGGCAGGTGCTTGAGTAAGAGGTGGGCAAAAGGTAGCCTTAACTAAGGAGCAGAAGATCCCACCCTTTCCCCTCCTCTGCAGCTGCTGCAGGGAGAGCTGTCCTGCTTCAAGCTGCTTTAACCACTGGACAATGGCCCCTTAATACATACAGTTTTGCTACCCAAATGTACTATCCGGGTGTATTGTCCTAATTTCTGTTAACAGTCTGCATCCTACCAGTATTATTTGTTTGAGAGCTTCACTGAATTACGCATCGAACCATTCAGACTTTAGAAAGGACACAGTCACGTGTTTTATATTATTTAGGAGCTGACATTACTTCTTTGTAGATCCCATTTCACACATGGAAAGTACAGTTAACCCTTGGTTGTTTTGGGAGGGAAGGAGGCTTCATACAGAGGATTGTCACCCTACAACTGTGTTTTGTTGTGTTTTATTTTTTTTTCTTCTTAAAACTGTATTATTAAGCCTTTAGGAATGTATAACCAGGACTGAGTAATTACTGCTTATTAAATTTTTTTAGTTAGATTGACCATGTATGCCTATAGGTAGATACTCTAACTTGTGCAATTTCATTTGAAATAATCTTCCTGTACATAATGGAAAAACTCACATAACAGAAAAAAAAACCCCCAAACAGATTGACTGAACAAAAAGTTAATTAAAGTATGGTTCAAAAGTGACCCATGTATTACAAACACTAGCTGGACTCTTAGAAGAAAATCTAAACTCATTGTGTTAGCTGTGTATTGTGAGCTCTTCTTTTACTGTGTCACTGGTTATACACTTGTTAAATGCTGAGATAATAGACTTCATGCCAGGCATTTGAGTACTGTAGATTGGGTCATTGCTGAAAGATTAATGTACTGTATGACTTAAATGAAATTTTTATTCTTGATTTTATTCTTGATTTTGTTCTTGTTTTAAAAGATTAAATATGGGCATTATGTCAGCAAGCTAAACTTGTGTTCCTGCGTCCTTTCTGTTTCTCTGTACGAAATCTGGTGGGGAGGACAGCACGCTGAGATGAACAGAGCAGAAGTAATGGACGAGAACATCAGCTGCTGTAAGGTCACGGGGGCTGTGCTGGTGCACAGTGGCAGGAAGCTGGCATCTCGATCTGCCTGTGATCCTGGTCTGGCTTGCCAGGTGATTGGATGGGGTTTTCTGATGCACTTCATTTGCTACAAGTTACAGGATTTTTTTTGGGTATAGTTACTTTAAACACTGCAGTAATTTGGAGAATATAACTTTGTAACTGAAAAAAGGATATGGTAGAAGATTAAAAAGAAAAAGGGATACTGTTTGATTAAGACGAGTCTTCAGGTTTTAAGAGAGAGAAATGGAAAACAACTTGAAGGGCAAAGATCTGTTTGATTTTTCCAGCTTGATTTTGTAGTTTGGAGTGTGCACTATTTTAGGAGATAAGAGAAACTTACCCAGGTAATGTTGTATTGGTGTTTAAAAAAAAAGCACACACACAAAACACAAAATTATGACTGGCCAGCGTTAGAAAAAATAACAGCTCAAGAATGCTTTCTTTGTTTCTTGGCATGTTTTCTCTGGTGGCATGTTTGCATTTGGGTTTCCTTGTTGCCACAAAGTCTGAGCCCCTGTGAACAGTGCTGCGAGCCACAGAGGTTTCAGGGCCTGGGAGGTCCTTGGTCATCTTTCCAGCTTTTGCTGGGACCCTTTGGATGGGCCATGAGTAATTTTTCCCTGTTTGGCTGTAAGAGCCTTACCACAGCAAATGGTGGGGGGCCAGGAGGGACACTTTCCACCAAAAACATGATTCCCACCACTCTCCCACCCTCCCAGTTTGGCAAGACGATCTGGGGATGGGGACATGAAGTGTTTGTGGTTGTTCATGGGAACCTTGCTTGGGCTCTGAGTTGCAGTGCCAGCTTGAGTGTGAATGTGCTCACAGCAGCAGCCTGGCCTGGCTCTGTCCTCGCTCCACCAGGAAATGGTGAATGTCACAAGGAAAACAGAGGTATGAGTGTTGCTGTGTGAAAGTGTAAACTGACGAGGGTGTGGGCAGCCAGCTACCTCCTGTTCTGGCTCGTGACCCAGGAGCTGCATTGGGTGGGAGGGAATCGGCATTCGCAGCTCAACCGCAGAGCGCTTTGATTACAGAAACGGTTCCTACAAGGAAGTATTTGGCACTTCTTCTTTGATGAGTGCAGTGAGCAGCTGCTAGAGCCTTCATTAGTGAATACCTTCTCTTTTTTTCTTCTAATTCATTTCTTTTAGGGTTGAAGTTCGGAGTGGGGAGGGAGGAACATCCAGGTGTGAGGAGAGCCTGGAGACTCCCACTCCTGGCAGATGACTGAGCTGCAATGGGCAGCTTGTTAAAAGCATGGTGGAGGCTATGCTTGCCAGGCAAGAAAGTTGGTCAAGGACACAGCAGCATCTCCAGCAAGAGAGAGAGAAGAGCTGAGCAGGTGTGCGTGGAGACTGCAAGGCTGCACATTCCTGGTTATTTGGAACAGACATGCCCACCCACGCCAAAAAAACTTTCAGTCTGTGCAGACTCTGCCATGCCAGGTCCCTTCACAGAACAGTTTATACTTGCTGTAAATGCTTACCCTAGTTCTGTGTGAAGGCAGAGTTTGTAGTGACAGGGGGCTGAACTCTTCTGTCTCCTTCCTGGCCTGAATCCCTATGGCAGACTGTGTTGTTATCCTTCACAGTTGCTCTCCTGCATTGTGCTCGAGGACTGCCTTTGCCTCTGGCAGGAGGAGGACCCTCAGGGGGTTAGTTGTGAAGTTACATGCTTAAAACTTGATGGGGGCGATGGGGTATCTTCTCAAAGGGTCCTTCTCTCTGCCCATCCACCCCCCTCCTCCCCTTTACCCCAGCTTAAGAAGATGGTGGCTCAAATTATTCCATGCAACACCATCGAGGTGGTACAAAGGTGGAGAAAAATACAGGATGCTAAAAGCTCGTCTGCCCCAGAAGCTGCAGCTCAAAATGAAGCACATCTAGAGAGGTTTGCTGCTAGACTGCTGCTCTACAACAGCTCTTCTCCATCTTGTGTGATACTCCAGAGACCTCATGCAGGCAGCCCTGGGTTAGCTGCAGTGGTTATGCTGTATAAAATGAGGTTGCCACTAATGCCCTCTTATATACCTCTTTGACAGGTTCAGTTGCCACAACACAGCTGAAGATTGCCTCTGACCTAGGCTGGAGACTGACTTGGTTCTTGCATAGCCCCAGAATAAGGGAAGATCTTGAGGAAAACCTCAAGTACCCTTTGGTCCCCTTCCCTTTGCTTATGCAGAAGCCCCAGGAAGCAACCCAGATCTGTGTACGTATAAGGCATCCTGGTAGCTGACTTCTCTTCTGCACAACACTCCCAGACAGAGAAAACTCATGGATAGATGGTCAACCCAATATGCACCTGGATCCCCAGTGGCAGATGGCACAAATTATTTAACAACACAACGCTGCATTTCCATGATGTCTAAACTAGTATCTCTCTGGCTGGTTTATGGTGCAGAGCTCAGTCCATGGTGCATGAAGGATTTTTTCCTTTCACCTTCTTATCCTTGCCCAATAGCAACCTCTCTAGCCTCCTCTCATACTGCTTAACAGAGTGTGAGGCTTGGCAGCCCTGGTTCCTACTGTGCAGTGTGTATTTGCCCTCTGTGGACTCATGCACAGGCTTCCCCTTGTTGCTAGTTTGGCACAGGGTCAAACTGACTCCCCTCCACACACATCTGCAGGGAAGCATCTGTCCTTTTAGTCCCTTTATAAGAGTATAAACAAAACTGCTGAGTTAATGCATCATGAAACTAATGCTGGTTCTTACATTTCACAAGGAGAAATCAGCCATGATTTCCATAATTCATGGCATTTGTGGGAAGCTCCCAGGTGGAAAAGGTCCTGGGCCTGTTGGTTGATGGCCATCTCAACATCAGGCAGCAGTGTGCCCCGGTGGCCAAGAAGACTAATGGCATTCTGGCCTGTATCAAAAGTATTGTAGCCAGCAGGAATTGATTGTCCCCCTCTACTTGGCACTGGTGAGGCTGCACCTTGAATCCTGCGTTCAGTTTTGGGCCCTCACTATAAGACATTGAGGTGCTGTAGTAAGTCCAGGCAATGCAGCTGGTGAAAGGTCTGGAGCATAAATGTGATGAGGAGCAGCTGAGGGAGCTGACCTGGAGAAAAGGAGGCTCAGGAGGAACCTCATCACAACCTGAAAGGAGGTTGTAGTGATGTGCAGTCAGTCTCTTCTCCCAAATAACAAGCGACAGGACAACAGGAAATGACTTCAAGTTGCGCCAAGGGAGGTTTCTGTGGATATTAGGAAAAAACTCATTCTTCACTGAAAGGGTGGTCAAGCATTGGGATAGACTACCCATGGAATTGGTGGAATCACCATCCCTGGAGGTGTGGATGTGGCACTTAGGGACATGGTTTAGTGGTGGACTTTGCAGTGTTGAACTTGATGATCTTGGAGGTCTTTTCTGACATAAATGATTCTTTGATTCTATGATTCTATAATAATTTACAGTCATTTACCATGTGCCTCACAGAAGTTCTTTGATACAATAATGATATAGCAGGAAACCGAGTTGTGTCACTTAATGGCTGCTTGCTTTTAATTTATCTGCACATAGCGAATGCTGTGATAAATCTGGGCATAAAAATACCATTTTTCATATAGATGCTTCACCATAGGAGAAGTCATTTCAATGTTTTCTGAGGCAAAGTGGGGTGTCACTTTTTAACTTCACTGTAAACAAAAGTTTCTTGGTAGCTGAATTCATGTAAGCTTTGCACAGGAGCCTTGCTTGAGCATAGGTGGGCTGAATTAAAGCACTGTTATGAATGGCGAGAAGGATTGCCTGCCAGCAATACCAGGAATTGCCTGACACCTATGGCCAAAATTCCTTGGCATAAATGAGTGTGCTTAGCCTTTTCTGCTTTGCAGGGTGGTCAGCCTCCCCCAGTTGTCCCAGGCACCACAACTCCTGAGCCATGCTCAGACTGCAAATCTGGCCCTGAAAAGTCTCCTAATGCACTGAAGTGAAGACAAGAGAGTGTCACGTTTGGAGATGGAGGAGAAGATAAATATGGGATGATCATGGATAATAAGGCTTAGCAACGACAATCACAGCTAATAATTATTTCAAATCATGGGGAAGGTCCCTGCGTTTGCTCCTTCCTACCCGATAGGTGCCTGCATATCTGTAACCTGCAGCCAGGTCAGGATCTTTAAAAATTGTTTTGGACCTGAAGAGCAAAGTGCTTGCAGGCCCTGATGTCCATGCTGTACTTGTCTGTGGTGCGGCTCTCCAGTTGTGCCTTGTCCTGCTGGAATGCAGCCGTATTTCTGTGCCCATGCTCTCCTGCCACAGCACATGCATTCATTT
This sequence comes from Pachyramphus minor, assembly GCA_013397135.1. Taxonomy (NCBI): domain Eukaryota; kingdom Metazoa; phylum Chordata; class Aves; order Passeriformes; family Tyrannidae; genus Pachyramphus; species Pachyramphus minor. The sequence goes on along the minus strand of VYXB01007190.1, from coordinate 188,663 downwards.
GTGTATGCTCAGAGTCTGCAGTCACGGGTCTGGCTCATACCAGGAGAGTGTGCATCCCTCAGGAATGTGCACCTCCACCTGAGGCAGTAGCATCAGCGCCTCAGAGCTGTGGTACTGCTCTAGCTGGCCAGCCTGGCACTGGAAAGACCTGGATGAGTGCAAGTGCATGGCAGTGAGTCACATTCCCAGTGTTATTGCAGCTACAGCTTAAAATCATGAAGTGGTGTAGTAAAGGCAAGGCTTAGAGAGGAACAGTTGGGGTAGTCTCTAGTCTGAGAGTGCTCTGACAAGAGCACTGTGTGCTCTTGTCATGTTCCCTCACTCTGCCTGAGCTTCCCTTGCTGCATAGCAGAGCACTTACCATGTGTGAATACCATGGGCTCTTCCTTTAGTTGGCTTCTGGGAGAGCCTTGACAGGAGCCTATGTGTTTCCCAAAGTGCTGAAGAGCTGCCACATAATACCAAGGCACCTTCCTGCATGGGAACTTAAACACATAACTACCAGAGTATCTTAAAAGATATAAGAAAGGGCAAGACTCCAGTGATTCTACTTTTTAATGCACTAGGACTTTATTTTAAAGTCTAAAGGGAGTGCTGTGAAGGAAAATGGTGTTTCTTATATATCAATGAATTTTAATAACAATAAGAACAACATTTTAAAAAGATTGCATAATATTGTTAGCTTCACCTTAAACCTGGTGTTACAGTTACAAATGGTATGAACATACCTCCCTCGAATGAATCATGGACAATGTGTTCCATTGATGTTTTCTCTTGATACAGGTATGACCACAGCCTCCCCTGTGCTGACAATAGTTTTAAAATGAAGGTATGTCTTTGTGTCTGTGTTCCAACTTTGAATGGCCAAGTAGCTCCAATACAAGCACTTTAGAAAGCTCTGTATACACAGGGCTACTGGAGTGAACTCACACATCAAACCACAGCTCAAGGTCTCAGTCATTTTGTTGGTACAGAAACCAAACAATTTGTGAGGATCTTGCTTCAGGAAATGGTGACACTATTCAGCCAAAAAAAAAAGGCAGGTTAAGAGAGTGTCATACTCCTCTGTCCCACTCACCTCTCCACCCAGCAGCTATCCATCCTGAGTCTACCCCAGAGACACTGGTCTGGAGCAGCTGTCTCTGCCACCCTGCTTCTGCACAAAGGCCAACAACTCACTCGAAACCCACTTTCATACAGCCCTTTAAACTGAACTGCCAGATGTTGCTCCACACCAGCTGGAGGTGAGGCCCCTGAACAGCTCCATTCATGCCACACTGCTGATCATAGAATCACAAGAAGCATAGAATCATAGAACCATTAAGGTTGGCAAAGACCTCTGAGGTGATCAAGTTCAACTATTAACCTACCTCTTCTGGGTCCACCGCTAAACCATGTCCCCAAGTGCCACATCTACACTTTTGTGAACACTGTCAAGTATTTCTACCACTACTACAGAATCTACTGATTATACCACTTTCCTGGGCAGCCTGTTCCAAGGCCTGATCAGCCTGTCAGTAGACATTTTTCCTAATATCCAGTCTAAACATCTCCTGGTGCAACCTGAAGTCATTTGCTCTTGTTATTTATCTTGTCATTGCTTGTTACCTGGGAGAAGAGACCAACCCTCACCTACCCACCACTTCCTTTCATGTAGTTGCAGAGAGTAATAAGGTCTTCCCTGAGCTTCCTTTTCTCCAGTGATGCTGTCAGAGGGGCTGTTCCCTCCCCAAGGAGGACTGGCCAGCTCAAAGCAGTCGTAGAGAGGAAAATTTGTCAGTGCCTGCCAAAGCTCAAAGGCCAAAACCTTGACCAAACAGAACCTAGCTGCTTGGGGTGGAATCAGCTACTGCAAAGGGAAAATGTACCCTCCTACAGGAGGGCTGCCTTTCTACACAGAACCTGAGTGCACAGGAGGAGAAGTTCCCCAGCCCACCACCAGTGTAGAGCTTCCTCTGAGCTCTTAGCTCGAGGGGTCAGAATGCAAGTGTGACAGAAGAAAAAACAAACACCTGAAGGAGAGAGGGAAGTGCAAAATCCAGCAGATAAAGGGCATTCCCTAAACGCAGAAATGTACTCCAAAATCTTCACTTCCTTACACACCATTTTCAGCAGTATCCTTTTAGCTAGTCTCATCTGAGCATCTGGTTATTAGCCTCTGGCTAGACACTGAGCTGCGGAGTCCTGCCTGGCTTTGCTTCTTCCCTTAAGAAGAGCTGTGTTATTCCCCAGTATTTCTGGAAGGGGGCACTCTGGCTCCAGGATTGCGGACCAGCACGGTGTTCTGCTGCTGGTTGCTGCTCAGCCCAAAAGGAAAGCTGTTAGCAAAAAACAAACAGTTTATATCCAGCTTTGAGACAGAGACATTAGAAAGAGAGGGATAAACTGCAGCTCTAGGGACAAAGATAATGTAGCAGTGAATTTATTGAAATGTCAGGGCAAATGGGAATGACATAACCAAATAATCAAAAGGGGAAAAGAAAAGAAAGTAACCGAGATGATAAAAAATTAAAATGGCAAACACAGCACGACAAGGAGCAATTACCCTGGGCTAGAAGCAAAGAAAATGTACAGCACAGAGATATACAGTGAGTAGTGGCAGAGCACAGCTCGAAATGAAAACAATAAAACAAAAATATAATTAAGAACAATTCAAGCCACCCAGATGCATTTGTAGTTCAGCTCGGATGCCAAATTCAGTTAATAACTGCTTCCAGCTGCTCAGCAATGCACAGCCATTTCTCACTGCAGCCTCTGCATCGGAGCCGGGGAGAGCATCAGCCCTGCAAGGAGGCACTGCGCTTACGGCACAGGCCCTGGAAGAGGGCAAGGCAGCAGGAGGGAATTAAAAAATGGGAAGAGCCCTAAATCACTGCTGAGCATAATTGGGGTGCAAGGTAGTCTACTGAATTCTTCTTGATGCTTGGGCACTTGCCGGGGGTGGGGGGAGGTGCTGCAGCATTGGAGCTGGTGTACCAAAGTGATTCTTCTGTAGGGTCTCTGCCTTTGCCTCAGGTTCCTGTTCCACATCTCCCCTCTTGGCTACAGTTTCTTCCAGTGAGAGAAAGATGAGGGCATGAGCCTTAAGAGCAAGCAGCACTTTACAGAATAGGGCTCAACACCAACCACTATGCTTCCTCTGGGGCCTGGAAACAATAATACCAGACACCTTTAATTGTCCTCATTTTTGATTGTTGATATTTTTTTAATCTGTGTATTAGGATTCACCTTTTTCTGCTTATCTTTTTTTTTTTTCCCCTTCCCAAAGCAGGATGGCTCACAACGCAACTTTCTGATGTTTAAACACAGATTCCTCCTGCCCAGCCACTGTGTGAGTGCATGTACACACACATACACAGAGGGCCATGTGCGTGCACATGCACACCCATGTGCACGTTCACACACAAACGTGGTTCCAGCACCTGGGACTTGATGAGTTCCATCAACTGAAGGCAATACAGGCATGAACTTGCAGCACTAGCATCTCCTGTTTCCCAGGGGATGATGTTTGTCCTGTAAGACAAAACAGTCCTCATATAATCAAATAACCTTTAAATCGCTGCTGGGAGGCAGGGCATGGAGACTGTCAGCAAAACTGAGAACAAAACAAAGACAGAGAAGAGGCACAAGGGGGAGCTGGAAAACGTTTCTTTTTTCCTCTCCATCCCTTTTTTAATTAACAGCAAGCCTAGTCTGTAAAGCTTGAAACGGCTTGTGTTTGTTAATCACAGTTCATTTGGTTGGGTAGGAAGATATAAACAGAGTTTCATGTGTGACTGACGGGAGCTGTGAGCCAGCCTCTTGGGTTGTTTGCACTGTTCCCATGAGCAGCATTCTTAATGTGTTTATATTCTAGGCCCCAACTCCAGAAGATGGTGCTGGAGTCTGCTGTGGTTGGACTTCAGCTGAAAGAAAGGAATCCAGCTGTATTGTGCCTCTTCTCCAGTCCCATCTCCAGCAATACCTCTGGTCCTTGCCAGATGAGGTAACTGCATTTGCGTTGTGTCTTCTGCAGCTTACTTGTGCCTTCTCTGTCCACTTGCTGGTTGAAAAGCAGAGTTGTCTGTTCTGATTTTCTAGCATTTCCAGCCATCCTGAGGTGCTCTCCTCTCCTGAGACTACCTCATCACCTCTAGTAGCCAGCTGACAGGTGTGCAACCAGCTTCAGATTCCCTCTCACATCCTGCTGTGTTCTGCCTGTCTTGTCCAGCTGCCTTCTTCAGTTCATGTTGCCTGACTCGGGGCTGTTGGAGCTTCCTCTCTCCCACGGGTACTTGCCTGCTTAACGCTGATCCCCTCCACCTCCCCCTCCTTAACGAACGTGCAGCCTCTCTCATCCCACCACCCCCTGACACCAGCAAGAGTTGGCAACAAAGACAACTTGTGTTTGCACTGAAGGTCTGGCTTGTGTCTGGGAAGCCCAACAGCAATAGATAGTATTTTATTAAAGACAAAGTGAGCAAGGAGGGGAAAAGAATCAAGGGATGACTTGTCACAAGACCAAAAAACTGATTGCCACACACTGAACTATATATAACTGATGCCATAGACCCAGCTGCAGATTTTAAGCTATTCAAGTTGTCAACCATTTGAAGTATCTTGGTTTCTCTACCAGGATACATTGACTCAACACCAGGCTTCTGTACTAGAGATCTCAGAGATCATCTGTTGAGGTGAGAGGGCAAGAACTGAGTTTCGTTCCCTGTAACTCATGCCAAGACAGCACCTCTGAATGATGGCAGGCTTTTAAAGAAAGGTTATAAGTGCGTTTTCAGGACCAGTCTTGCATTGAACATCTTCAGCCTAGATTGATCTTTTGCTGTGGAAAAACCCAGTTTACTTCCTTGTTTACATATAATCCTGATTCAGCTTTGAGATGAACAGTAAGCACAGATGGGAAAGCCTGTCCCTCAGACACCCCATGACTCCAGTCTTGCCTCTTGGGACTGATCTGCAGTTCAGGAATTACTTCCATAGCGAGACACCATGTACCTGTCACAAGGCTATGCCGGTGCTGGTAGTTCTGGATAACCACAGCCTTTTCCTTCATCTGGAAAATAAAGTAAGCCAAGAATGGCTTTCAAACCAGATTTCTCTGAGACCCTGCCGTACTTTTTACCCACATACAGGGACCTTCTGCCATCTCCTATTATTTCTGTCTCTCTGGGGTCTGTGGCTCTTGGCTTCTCAAAAATTTTTAGTGTTTGTATCACAAGGTCAAGATTGATCTCCAACCTTCCCACCCTTGGACATTTAGGGGACAATAAAGATGATTCAAAATATCTGAGCCCACAAGAAAAAAGTGTGGCTGATATTGGAGAGTTGGGGAGCAACCACTGAATGACCAGTAGGTTACAAGTTTCATGACACACAAGGCAGCCTTTGCTGAGAGCTTTTCTAGTTGCACTGTCCTCTGCTGGCATGGGATTTACATCCTTCCCTGTTGTCTCCTTGTGACTGCAGAAGCCTTCGTGGTCTCTTGGGACCTGGTAGCTGCTGTGTGGCCAAGGGGGCAGCATCCCACAATGAGCAATGTGAGTTGTTATCTGAGGTCAGAAAGCAGTTTACTTAAATTCATGCTCATTGAATGACTGCAGAGGAGCATGAGAAGTCATCAAAGGTTGAGCCTATGGGTTCTCCAGCTGCGCTCTGCTCATTCACAGCATCAATTCCCTAACCCTGTGCCTGAGAGAGATTTTACAGCAACAGGAAGCATTTTTTCCTCCATCATGTCAAAACTATTGTGGACTACCTCAGACATTTCAACGCCCTCAGTGATAGATGGCCAAGTCAAGGAGATGTTGCTCATCTATTTAGCAATATGTGTATGTGGCAATAAAATAGCACAAGGCTAAGAATTCCTGCCATGTACTTTTCATCAGTGTAATAGAAAGAATGATGAAGTCAATCAAGTCTAATAGTGATTATGCATCCAACTTTTGTTCAGCCAAAACAACATCAAGGATAAGATTTTCAAGAGCTCTTGACTACGGCAAAGAAGTGCTAGCTCCATTGTTTTGGGGTTTTTTTTGCTGCTAATCTTGTTAATTAAAGTGATTTGTGCTTCCATTGTGATGAGAAACACTTCAGAAAGATTCCAAATATAAATATAAAAATTAACAGCAAAGTGAGATCAAGCTAGAAGACACTGGTTGACAGAGACACAGCTAAGTTTTCCCACACCAGCATTTTCTTGTATTCCTTTTTTTTTAGTTGGTCCCTCTATAGGGAGATCATAAATTCCTCAGAGAAGAGTAAGCCTTACTGTTGAGGCTGCTAATGTGCACAAAAATTGCTGAATCATCCCCCAGCCTTCTTACCTATCTGCAGAATATCTGAAACACTTTGAGGTCTGGTGTAAATTATGAAAAAAACCCCAAAACTAACACACCTGACTGTTTGGTTTTAAGTCTCTTCAAAGTTATTCTGTTTCTCTGAACTTCCTGAAACCACAAAACTGTGCAGGAATAATATTAAAAGACACTTCAAAAGCATCTAAATCCCTCTTCAGACTCCAAAGTCTACCACTTGCATGCCATGCATCCCTCAAACCAATACACAGCTGCATGAGATCACATGCCCCCTGGCATACCCTGGAGCTAATAGTTTGAACCTTTGGAGCTGTAGTTCACCCATGAAGCCCTCTTTTTTCTCAGCCTTCCTGGCAGCCCTTGTGTGTGGCACCTCTGAGTAATGTAAACAACCCTTATTATCATTATCAAGAAAGAACATAAATAACAAATCTAATATGTGGTCTAAAGTATTAAAATAGCTTGCTAATCGCCTTTTCCTCTTCTCGTTCTCTTCCCCTTCCAAAAGCTCTTATCTTGACCTTTTCAGTCTAACAGCCTTAGAATTAAATTATGTACATTTTTCAGACCTTATTCATGGCTGCAAAAGAACATATTTCATGTTGGATAATAAGAATACAACATGGGATGCAAAAGTGTTGAGTGTAATAATTATTAGCTGTGACTTCATGTAATCTTGAACTGAAGCACTTCCACAATCTAGGTATTCATCCACTTTCTCCCTTGTTCTCTCTCTCCCATGTGGAAGCCTTTCTGTTGAATAAGCACTATGCTTGTCTTTTGCCATGGTAAGGGGAACAAAACCTCTCCTTTAACTTCAGACCTCTTGACCAGCACATTTGAGTCCTCAGTTCCTCTAGAAAACACCAAGAGTCAAAACTTATTGATGAGAGGGAAGGGTAGTATCAGTAGGGGTACACAAAAACAGAGAGAAAGAGAGAGAAAGAGAGCATGATTGCAGACATTTTCAGAAACTGTAATTTTTAAAAAAATTAATTACTGTAGGTTTCCTTGTCCATCTTCATTTATTCATTATGCTTTCCTCATCTTCCTGGTACTTGCAGAGCAGAATTAATTTTGCTGTACTTTGCTGGACACTTGTAGAGATCAGAGAATGGCTCTGAGCTGACACACACTCAATTCCCATCAACACTCAACCTACACTATTTTTGGCTTCCGCCTACTTCATGTGTTGTGTCTCACATCAAGCATGAAGGTGCCAATCTCTTGAGGAGGCTAATAATTTCCTGAGATAAAAACCTGTGACCAGAATTTATCCAAGCTCTTGAATGGCAGAATAATAAACTCAATTTCAGAGTGAACTGTAGAGCTTAGCTTGCCAGACTCTCAGACATCAGTTACTACAGTGAGAAGTACATCCCGAACCTATATAAGCGTTTCTTCCTCAATGTTAATACATGCCCAGTAATGCAACAGCCCAAGAAATCACAGGGAAAATATTGGTGGAATTTATGTTACTTGACCTGTGAAAGAAAACACAGAGTGTAGCAGAGCAGGAGCAAATTTTCTGTTCCACATGGCTCAATCCTGGCATTAAGGCATGCCAGTAAGACTGGAGCATGAAAAAGTAAATGGAGGACCAGGACATTGTCTGGAAAACAACAGTCTTTTTTACTCCATTGCTTCTGTTCCTCTGTCAGAACAGCACATTCACTTGCACCATACCTGTGCTTGACAGAACAAAAAGTCTTGCCCTCCTTGGGATTCTTTTCACTCTGTTCAAATAATTTTATGAACATTGTATAGACTCAGTCCTCAGGACTTCAGGTGAAAATGTTTCATCATTTCAAGTGTTTCACAATATGAGCCATGCAAAACCTACCAAGGCTGCATATGTGCTGCTATTAATTACCCTGTCAGAAAGGCTAGGAAAGCCTGATAAAATAAGCTGCATTTAATCCACCATCCAGAGGAATTAATTAAAAAAACCCCAAAGCTGATTCTGGCAATTGCAGGGAGACTTGCAAAAAATGTTGTATACAAAGGGTGATATTCAATGTGACACATAGGGAAGAGCTCAGTCTCTCCTACTCTGCTCTTAAAGGTGTAAATATGGCATTACTGTGATATTTCTATATCATCAGTGTTCTAGAAAGGCAGGGTTATGTTTTTTCCATTTTGCAGACAGTTTAGCTAAAGACCCATGTCCAGGATCACACAAAGAATCCTGGGCTAAGGTGGGAATATACTTTGGACCTCCCAAGTTTCAGTTCCTATCATCATCAGTGCCTTTTTTATCTCATTCTCAATGGTGAGCAGGTTCTATACCCAAATGGCATTCGTAGTGCACCATATAACCCAAGCCAGAACTCAAAGGGAGACAAGGGACTAGTGGGTAAAAGGTGATGCAGACTTCACCCCTGAGTGTGCCTGAAGAACTGCAGGCACAGAAGCTGGAGCTCTGGGAGCAGAATTCACTTGGAGTGGTTCAGTCACAGGAACTGAACGAGAAACACAGGAAGAAAGGCCTATTCAAGGCTCCTCCCACTGAACTACACTTCTAGATTCCCATTTACAAACAATATATTTGAGATAGGACAGCCCCATCCTCCCCCTCCAGTGCCCATTTTTTGATGGGCAGGTACGCAGGGCAATGAACAAGATCAGCTCTCTGGAAATGGAATGCTGGAAGGGGAATGCACGATATGGGGTGCAACAATGAAGTTGCTATGTTTTAAGACCCACATGCTCAGCTGACATTCAAAATCTTTGTGGTATAGGACTCCGAATTTTTCATAGCTCTCATGTACTAAAAAGTACTAGAAAGATATAAAAAATGCCATGGGAAAAATTTCTCTATTTAATCTAGCAAAACTTGTGAAATCAAAAGCAGAGGGCTAAATGTGAACAGGTAATTTCTGAATCCTGTTCACTATGTAGTCTGACAAGTTCGTTGTCCTGGGGTTTGCTGTAATTTAGATTAGCTGGAGTCATGAAGATCCAAAGGAAACAACATTAAAACTACCTCAGCCTCTCAGTGCATTTCTGTCCAGAGTCCTCAAAAGGACAACTGCAGGCTTCATCCCACAGCCCCTGCCTGGAGACTGTTGTTGCTCTCCCCATTACATCTTGGCTGAGTAACAAGAAACTTCCCAAGACGAGTCAGTAAAACACACACATTTTGAAGGAGGGCAGTCAATCTGTTACGAAGTACGTAATCAACATTTGTGTCATGAATAATGATGTTCAGCTGACAGAGAGATGTTGATACCATCAGGCCTGGAACAGATACCAACACAGTGATGCTGGGATGCTCAATTTGTCCATCCTGGGTGTTCTTTTGCTGGCAACTGAATGTACACTGGGTCCCCTGCTCTGGAAACAAGTTAGACATGCATGGTATGATCACAACAACAGGTTTGCTTAATTGTCCTGCTCCAGGCTGTAGTGATAAAGGGCGGGTACCCATGGACAACTGCACTTACATCATTTATATCCATTAGCTCTTTTGCCATTTTTTGACCCTCCTTTCTCCACCCTAGTCTCCTCCCAAATAAACAAGACAACCCTAATTGCTTTTTCCTTCTCAATCAAAATATGGCTACATCCATATCCAAATTCTGTACTTCTGATAATTATATGTAGATATTCTTGACTTTTTATGACTCACCTTGAGTATTTAATGCAGGTTTAGGTATGACAATATAAAAAAAAGACATTAAGATATTAAAGAGAGTCCAAAGGAGGGCAACAAGGATGGTGAAGGGTCTGGAGGGGAAGTCTCGTGAGGAATAGCTGAGGTCACTTGGTCTCTTCAGCCTAGAGAAGAGGAGACTGGGGGGAGACCTCATTGTGGTCTTCAACATCCTCATAAGGGGAAACAAGCACAGGTAGTGATCTCTTCAGTCTTATGACAAGACACAGGACTTGGGGGAAAAGCATGAAGCTGAGTTAGGGAGGTCTAGGTTGGATATCAGGAAGAAGTTTTTCACTCAGAGGATGATTGAGCATGGAACAGGTTCCCAGGGAAATGGTCACAGCACCAGGGAAATGGCCTGACAGAGTTCAAGAAGTGTTTGGACTATGCTCTCAGGCACATGGTGTAATTCTTGAAGTCTCCTGTGCAGGTGTAGGGGTTGGACTCAATGATCCTGATGGGTCTCTTCCTATTCATTATAATCTATGATATAATGATTACTGGTACACTTATGTAGCCACTGTAGGTCTTGCAAGATTCCACTCTCCACAAGGTTTCCAACTCTCTCCTACAGTTTTCTGTGAAGTCTGGCTATTGCACACTTCTAACCATCTGTGAAATCCATCCATTCTTCAAGGTGCTGTATGTAACTTTTGTTGGAATCTCATGTTGGTATCCTGTCATGTCTGGTCATTGCTCATGTCATGCCCTGTGGTTTCTTATGACCTGTTCAGACAGCTCAAAGGCTGGTCAAGGCATAGTCATCTGCTTGCAGATGTAAAAAATACTACATGATTTTCAGGCAACCTTATGACATCCACACCGACTGAGTGCTGCAAGAACCACGGACCAGTACAAAAAAGTCTGGACAGAATTGGACTAATATCACCCTAGACCTTACAGAAGCTCTGACAAGAGCCCAGGTACATTAGGACTCAAAGCCAGGTTGTATTTCTCAGCTGGGAGACTTTAGATAATAAATGGTTCCCTGCATCCATATATTGGCATGTCTGTCACAAAAGCTATTGTTTATGCTACATAGGTCCACAAAAATATTCACAGCACAATGAGCCAACTATTTCACGGAGAAGAACTTTTTGAATGGTGAAGGTGAAAATGTTCTGCCCCACTGATGTTATGGTCTGACCAAGCACCCAGCCTTCTAAGCACAAATCACAGCGTTGTGTCAAGAACAGGCTTCCCTAACATCCATCCTTCCTCTTCATTTGGCTTTTTTGTAAAAGTGACAGACAAACTTTACTTAACAAAGAACACAAATTTTAGCTACTGTAGTACTTCTAAAGTGAGTATGGTTTTCAGGAAGAACATCAACTTGTTGGTATGAGTCCAGAGGGGGACCCTTAAGTTGATTAGAGGGATGGAGCACCTCTCCTATCAGGAAAGGCTGCGAGAATTAAGATTGTTCAACGTGGAAAATTGCAGCCTTCTAGTATCTGAAGTGAGCCTATGGGAAAGATGGAGAGGGCATGTAGTGACAGGACAAGGGGGAATGGCTTCAAACTTGAAAGACAGTAGGTTAAGATTAGATTTAGGAAAAATTCTTTGCTGTGAGGGTGGTGAGGCATTGGAAAAAGGTTGCTGAGAGTAGTTGTGGATGCCCCACCCCTGGAAGCGCTTAAGGACAGGTTGGATGGAGCTCTGAACAACCTGGTCTAGAGAAAGGTGTCCCTGTCCATGGCAGTGGGTTGGATATAGATGATCATTAAGGGTCCTTCCCACACAGGCTATTCTCTGATTTTGTGATGATTCTGTGGACAGCACTGGCATACACACAGAACAGCTCCCTCTCTTGCAAAACCTTGGCCCTAACCTCCAACCCAAATGTGGGAGCTATTGCACCTTGCTAAGAAAGGAAATGCCCATGTCATGCATGTGCATAAGATGTGTGTAGGGAAGGCTAAATGTTCAGGGAGGAAATGTATTTTCCCTACAGATGAATCTCTGTATAACATCTACATGAAGCAAGAGGAGAGTGTTTCCTTTGCAACAGGCATGTCACAGAAGGGGAGTTCTCCCTTCCCAGTGCTGACTGTTACAAACCTCAAGAGCTGAGAGGAGCTCACCATTGTAAATCAAACATCATCTAAGTCTCTTCCACAAAACAAGAAAAAGAAACATTCTTTATTTTCTTAATCAGGTGAATTACAAAAGTAGTCCTGAAATAATTCCTGAGCCTGGCTTGCTGCACTAGGTTAGTGAAAGTGCAGCACTGTAGTTGCTGGCACATGAATGATTCCAAAAATTGGCTTATTAGTCTAGCCTCTTGTTCTGGCCAAGACACCTATTTTGTCTTCACATCTCCTAGTTAAAATCCTTATTACTACCTTGTTTTCCCAAAAAAGAAAAGATGGGTAAGATTGTTAGCATTGAAAACACTGTCATCATGCCCAGTTAGGAAAAAATCACACTCATGGGAATAATAGAGTGTAGGTGCATTCAACTGTCTAAAGCCAAGGCTAAAAGAAAATCAGGTCACATCAGCACAGCCAGAAATGTGGCAAGGTATAATCAGCAGTAGATGATTGCTTAATTTCACTACTGACTTCTTTAATAGAACTTGAAACAAAAGTTGTAGCAAGAAGAGCCGCACACCTCACACCCTGAGTGGTCTCTGTGTGCCCTTTCCGCCCTGAGTTCAGACCTGCAGCCAAGCTCAGGTGCTGGAGCCAGAGTGCATCTCTAACAGCTCCAGTCTTATGGTCTGTGTGTCTGTCAGCTGCTCAAGGCACGTAGTTATTTCACCACAGATACTCCCAACCCAATGTGTTCCCCCGCCTTCAGCACAGGGCAGCCTGGGACTTGATGCCATCCTTGGCTCCCAAAATGAACCGTCAGCCTCGGAAGACCTTTGATCAAAGGGCAATCAGGAAAGCCCTGGGGGATGCCAGCTTCTGCTAGACGAACCACCAGAGGATGACTAGGTGCCCACTGTGTCCCCCTGCTCTGCTCTGCTCTGCTGACCAGTCAGACTTCAGAATGTCCCAAGCCTCACAACACTTGCTGATGTCCCAGATTGCCCCTGTCACCAAAAGAATCAAGTCTGGGACAGGAATAATTCTGCTGTAAAACCTGATATACACAATCCATGTGCTGGCTGTAGTTCTTCCCCCACGCTTTTGCCAGCCATCTCAGGTGCCTTTTTTTGCACACTGGTCTCGCAGCCCTGCTCTGATACACTGTGGAAGGCCCTGCAAACATCCCCACGCTATTTTTTGAAAAATACAGACTTCACTGCTACAAATGAAGGCTGAAAACATCACAGCCAGAGCACTGGTGTCTGCGGAAGCAGAATGATTTCTTCACAACAAGCAAACAAGTTGTTACACGCCAAATGAATTCTTCACTCCAGGGTTGGTCCTCTGTGCAACCCCAGCAGAACTTTGGCACTTTTGGCACTTCCCCACTAAGGTACCTGAACTGGAGTGCTCAAAGGGATTCCATTTAAGGCAGAGCAGGGATTTCATGTTTCCCCTCCAGCTCCTCAGACAGAGCTCCTGCTTTTGAAGGCAGCCCCTATTCCCAGGGGCCACAGTGGGAAAAAACCCCTGAGGAATGTGGTAACAGAGATAACATCTGAATGAGGAGACCTTCACCAATAGGTTATATACCATGAAACACATTTGACAACACTGGAAATCTCCCTCTACTTGAACTCTTTTGTATGGCCCTTGACCAATCCTTCTGTAAATGTTTTAAGTAAGGATGCATTTTTCATATTTAAACCTCTTCCTCCAAGACTGCATTTAAAGGTATCTTGATGCACTTACTTTTCAGCTTAATTTCACTAAGTAGCTTCCTTCAAGACTTGCCTTTTGAGAGGTAGCAAGTGCACAACTCACAAGCATTTTGGAGCTTCTAGGTCTTCACTTTCTGGGACAATTATATGCATTTGCCATGCTGTGATGACGAAACACTTTTGACAACACCAGAAAATGGCTCAGAAGTTTCTCCTTATATTCGAAAACATAAGGAATGCTGGATCATTATGCACTTAGGATGACTCAGGCCAATACGGATCTTAAAGGACTATGTCTGTGAGGGTGCCAGACAGGAATTCCCAGCTCTATGTCATAGAGGAAACTTTCAAGTGAGATTAAACACACATTTACACTGATCCTCTTAAGATCTATCAATCTGTCCTTCCGATTGCATTATCCTGGATATATCTTGGTGAAATACTGGAATTATATTTTCTATGGTGCACTTCTTTAGACTTTTAAATCCAATTTCATCTCAGTTGCAAAATTCTCCTGTTGAATCAGGTGTGTCTTAATGGTCCAAGTCACACATGCAAAGCACATCCTGAGTTCTGCCTTTCAGTTGTCCACCCAGTGGACATGGATTTTAGTAACATACTGTAAAATGGGCCTTACTTTACTTGGAAAAAAAGCACCTTCCAGCTCTATTTTGTTCAGACAAAAATCTGATGTATGCTTTTATAAATGAAAACAAGTGAACAAATGTATTTGAAGCTTTGATCATATTTGGAACCTTTAAACAACTAGACTGATCGGAGCTTTCTAGAAATACTTGCATGGAGCAGTATATAGTTACCAAATCATAGAATCATAGAATTACAGTGCCATGGTCTAGTAACCATGACAGTGTTGGATCAAGGTTTGGACTTGGTGATCTTAGAGGTCTTTTCCAACCCAATTGATTCTATGATTCCAAGTGCCACATCCAGTCTCATCTTAAAAAATGCAGGATCTGCCACTTTCCTGGGCAGCCCGTTCCAATGTTTTATTACTCTCTCTGTAAAAAATGTCTTCCTAATATCCAACCTAAACCTCCCCTGGCAGAGCTTAAGCCCATGCCCTCTTGTCCTGTTGCTGGTTGCCTGGGAGAAGAGACCAATCCCCATCTGGCTACAACCTCCTCTCAGGTAGTTGTAGACAGTGATGAGGTCTCCNCAGCACTGAGTACAGGGGCAGAATCACTTCCCTGCTCCTGCTGGCCACACTGTTCCTGATCCAGGCCAGGATACCATTGGCCTTCTTGGCCACCTGGGCACACTGCTGGCTCATGTTCAGCTTCCCATCGATCCAAACTCCCAAATCCCTTTCTGCCTGGCTGCTCTCCAGCCACTCTGTGCCCAGCCTGTAGCGCTGCAGGGGGTTGTTGTGGCCAAAGAGCAGGACCTGGCACTTGGCCTTGTTGAACCTCATCCTGTTGGAGTCAGACCACCTCTCCAGGTCCCTCTGCAGAGCCCTCCTGCCTTCCAGCAGATCAACACTCCCCCCCAACTCGGTGTCATCTGCAAGCTGATCTGCAAATAATCTCTGTTTAAGCCATTCTCCAGAAAGCAACTCATAAATGTACTACTGATTAAGAATTCCTCTAAACTACTGCAGTTTGGGAAATTTAGCTGCAGGCCACATCTGTTTTTCTAAATAAGTTTTCTAAATCTTTTACTTTGTAACAGCTGTTGATTACATAAATACTAATTGCACAACTGAACAATAGTTATCTCTATTGAACTTTTAGGTAGATAACGAAAATAGGTTGCAGATATAAGAAAGCCCATCTTCAAAATCTTCTGTTCTACTGGGCATCTCCATTCAAAAGGTTTATCCTTTACTGACATTAATGTACTCTTTTTATGATAATAACTGAAAATTGCTTCACAATTACTTCAAAAGCAGTAATTATGTTGTAGAAACACTGCCTAATTTCTACTTAGATTTGTTTACTTTTGTCTGGAGCCATTTTCATTATGGAAATGGCATTGTCAGACTGCTGGCAGACCTCTGAAATGAAAGGAGAAGGCTCATTTCTGCTACTATCAACCTCCATTTCACTTCCAAGTATTTCACCATCTCCAGCAGCACACCATGGAAGTTCTCCAGGGAAAAAAGTAGAATTTAATGACCAACAATATTTTTAGACAGCAAACAATTTCTACTATGTTAGGCTCCTATTCCAGTCAGAAGACTAAGTGTAATGTATAGAATTTTCAAATATAAATACAGCTTAATAAAAAGTACTTACCCAGAACATAGGAATATGGAGTCATAGAATAATTTAGGTTGGAAGGGACTTTTAAAGATCATCAAGTCCAACTCTGCCATAGGCATGGACATCTTTCAAATTGGAGAAGCCTTTTATAGACTGAGAATGCTGTGTATCCATTTATGCATACTCACTCCTTAAAATACTCTGTATTTTTTGTTTTTCTTCTTCTCAAAATAACTGACTTTTTCTACATAGCTTTTAAAATAGTGTAAATCCATTTATTTTATTTAATTTATTCTTTATTTTCATCAAAAATTAGGGATTCACTTTCCTTCTGTCAATTAAGTTGTTGTGTGAACACGTTTCACTAATCTAGTGTAAAGATCCCTTTTTGAAATACAGGGTGATACCATAAACAGTCACAATTTCTTAGGTTTCAATATGAAAAATTATGAGCAAATTAGTCAATTAAAGCCTCTGCTCTAGTTTATAATGTCACAGAAAGCCAACTCAGCCTTTTAGTTTCTCTTCTTCTTCTTTCTTCTTTCCCCACTGTCCTTTATGTACCCCTGCTCATTCTTCCTAGCTCCTCCAAACACCTACCAATCTCCTCCCATACATACACCAAGGCTCCACAAGCTTGGAGAAAAAAGGGATTCTACTGAATGTTAAGGAACAAGCACCCAAAGCAGTAATGGTTTTATGATTTTGTACAGTTATCTTCATCCTAACACCCCACAAACCTTCCTCTCCTTTTTAACCCAACAGTCAGACATATCCCTCCGTACAACAGGCGTTAATATCTTCACATATCCCCTTGCAAACAGCTGCCTCTAAAATTACCTATTCATAATTCAAATAGACTAAGCTTTCTGGTTTTTCCAGCCAAACAGCAGCTGGTCTAACCAAAATAATACTTTTCCCTGTAAACTTTGCCTCACTTACGGCTAACATGTTTTGCATTTGGCCAGCTAGCAGTTAGTGGTGTCTAGTAATGCTGATAAGGTCTTCTAGCCCTTAGTCATCCTTTTGCTTGTCACAAGCAATTAAATAATTAAATGAACTGTATTTGATTATTTTCCTCTTGGCTATCTACAGGCAGTCCTAGTCACCTGCTCTTTTTTCTCACAAAGTATACATATGAAGAAAAAAATATTTTCTCATCATTTTTTTCTTACTTCTGCTATTAGTGGTACTTAAAAATGATCCCCAACTTGTACTCATTTTGAGATTACTCATATCTTAAAATATTTGTATTTCTTTGATACTGTGTTAGCTAACCTGCAAGTGAGCTTCTCTGAATTATTTGGTACTTCCATAATGAATCCTCCCAAGCAGTCCATAGTTCTAGCTCATGTGACTCTCTACTCTAAATTGGTGCTTTTCTGTGTGAAGATGACGCTGTATTGTGGCTGGATTAGTTTATTGTGAGTAAGTGTATTCATGTGGCAAAACAGTTGTTACAGTGACTGGAGTTGGTGGAGGATCAAAATATATAACCTCAGCTCAGGTTTGATCATGTGGATAGAGCTGCATTACATAAGAGGATTCAGAACTGTGATTCTGGCTGCATTCCAGACACTTCTCATCAGTTTGAAATTCATTCTACATGCTGTTGTCCGACACGAGGTGCCAAAGGTCTACGCAGAGTGCTTTTAAGTCAGAAAGCAACTCTTTAAACTTCCAGGATATCATTGTAGTTCCTATAGCTGAAATTATTCAGTACTTTTTTTTTTTTACTTTTTGTGTTTCTTCCTTCAATGACATACTTGAGAATATTGACAACTGAATATACATATACATATATATATATACAGAATATACAGAATAGCAGCAAACATGCATGAGTTAATTTAGCATGAGACAACATATATCTCATTAAGGTAAAGTGCATATGCTTTAAATCATCATAGCCAAATTAATTGTATCCGTCTTCTTGAGCTTCAGATTTATTCTAAAATGGTTTTAGTTGTTCACCAATTCAGTGTAAAAAAGTAGGTAAAGATGAATTAACATTTTTATCTATTTATGGAAGAAATTCAAAATAAGAAAATGCATACAGCGATTATTATACAGATCAGATACATTTGTTTCTTCTACTAGAGACACAATTTATTATTAATACTTTAACAAATCCTGGTCTAAATTCAGAGAAAATCTAGACTGTCATAGGAATACCCTCATCTCGTGGTACTGTTACAAAATATATACACCAGTTAGCAACCTTGTTATTGTTAGTAATACAATAGTAACAGGTATAGTGTTACTGTATATATATATGTATCATGAAGAGGGAAACATAGAAAATAAAATGTACGTTTTCACTTTACATTTTCTAAACTCCTCCATGGAGTGTATAACTTTAAATTATTCATCATGGACTCACACAGAAACTTGGATGCTGGTGGCCCAGCACAGTGCAACCAAGAGCAAGAATATTAGTGACAGTGCTCTCTGTCCACGTTGGCATATTGGCATCATATGAGAAAAACAACCTTTTTTCTAGATCAGAATACTGGCTGCTAGTTCCTCAGCACTTTTAACTCTAGGGCTATTGTCTTGATGGGCCCACAGAATGTGATGTCTTACAGTACTGCCCAAGCATTGCCTTCCCCACTGACGAGCATTCTCTAATCAAAATCAAGTTTAACACCAGAGCATGCTGAGAATAATTCTGGACTGAGCCTGCTAAAGAAATAGGATAAAACTCTCTTGGTTCTTCAGAGGTACAAAAACAAAACAAACAACCAACAAACAAACAAAACCCCCAAACAAAACAAAACAAAACAAAACAAAACAACAACAACAACAAAGAAGCCCAAACCTGAGCATCCTCAGGTCTTGTCTTCTTGTCCTGACTACCATGTCTTAGCAGATGTCACTCCAGACAATGACTTCCTGAGAAGTGAAGTTTTTTACCTAGCCCTGGGAAGTTCTTACCATCCTTTCTGAAGCTAGCTTGTCTACTTTCTTGTGAGTCCTCTGACTTTAATACTCCTTGAGAGTGCTGAGCAATTTCCCCTTCTCTTTCAGCTTGTGCAGTCTTTGCAAAAGGATATGTAGCTGAAAACACAGCATACCTTCTGATAATCACTTCTGTAGTGAGTGAGCATGACAGAGAGAAAGAACTGTAATACCCAAATGTTAAATTAATCTGTAATAGCCTATACATCTTTTGAGTATGTTAAATGTACGCTGTTGTGCACCCATGCAGATCTATATGCATGGGTATGAAACAATTCATTTTGCAGCTACCCCACAGGCCTTTGGTCAGTGCTGCCTATCAGTTTTGTTTGTCTCGTTGCTAGTTATTCACTGAAGGAGACCTCTGGACTGAAAAAAGGTGACTTGCTTCAACTCTGCCGTGGTCACCCTAATACAAAATGACAAAAATACAAATAATAATGATAGTGAAGGAAATCCTACTGTTTAAAATTCCTGGAATGAAAGGAAATGAAAATTTGATGTGCTGTCTTGTTGTGGTACCTAGTGCCAGATTTGTATTATTTTAACTGCAGTTGTAGACTAGCAATCACAACAGTTGTCACTTGGTGGAGCCAGATTACTCTGCAAATAGAATATGCCTTCTGAGTGGCTTACTGAAAAGCTCTCCAAGTCAGGATTTTTAAATAACAGATAGAAAAAAGAAAGATGGGAAACAGGAGACTTAAATATTTTGAGAAATCAAAATTTTTACGATTTTTCTCTTTGTTGCTTTGGCATAGCCTTTCCAGCTGAGGGAACAGTCATCACCTTTCATTGGAGTAGGACAGAAATGCAGTAGAGATGTACTTGGTAATTTATGTGGAAACATGTAAGATGCAACCAAAAACTGTCACATTTTGGTTTTGCATAGTTTAAAGATGCTCAGATTGTTGATGCTAAACTGAGAAATCTTTTTACTGATCATATATTTTTAAATTTCTTCCGTTTTCCATCTCTTTCTTAATTTCTCTTAATAGAAGTGAGAAAGCACCAAAAGTACTTACAGTTTAAAACACAGAGTTAAAAATGAGAAGATGCCAAACTATAAACACTTTCTCTACACTACGCTGACATTAGCAACAATTGTGCCAAAGTATGTTTCTTTCTTTTCCTGACCACATGTATGACAGATATTAATTAAATAAATGTTATTAGTAAAAGCTTCTCTGGCTTCTGATTTTGTGTTACATTTATTATAATTGCTCTAACAGAGATCAGGAAACTTGCATCACTCTCTGCCATCTTGGTCTTCAGTGAAGGATCATAGAATCATAGAATGGCATGAGTCAAAAGGGGCCCCAAAGATCATTTATTATTTCCAACCCCCCTGACAGGGACCAGGACACCTTTCTCTAGACTGGATTGTTCAGAGCTCCATCCATCCTGGCCTTAAACATTTACAGGGATGGGGCATCCAAAACTTCTCTCGAAAACCTCTTCAAAATTATATGTCCTCTCTACCATTTTTGTATCTTCTCATGACATATTTTTTCTCTGCATTGAATTGCTCCAAACCAAGAAGATAAGCCTAGATGACAGATCTACTTCTGTGGACGTGTCCTGACTGGCATATAAACAAAGCCTTACCAGTTCTTTCAATACCTTTTTTAGACCTGCCAGATCTCACACACTGGGACTATCAATTGGCTCCAACCTACTATTTTTCTTCAAAGAATGTTGAAAAGAAGAAGAGAGCTCTTGGTCAGTGACCTCACATGCCAGAAAAAGCTGACTGGCTCAGTCTGCAGTCTGTTGATGGGTACATCTTACAAGCAAGATAGAGAAGTCAGAGTCTCCAGCCAGAGCACTGGGGGACTGCAATTTAGTGCCCACTTGGAAGGCCATCCTCTTCCAAGACACACTGGATCAGATGATTGTCATGATTTTCATGTTCTTAAGATATTGGCAAGCCTGGCACACAGTCTGGTTGTAAAAAGTGCTATCCTATCATAAAAAAATGTGTGAAAGAACAGGAACTACTTGTGTTACAGTTTTAGATATGAAGTTTAAGTACAAAAGCATATTGGACATTATTAAGTCCTATGTTTGATTTCCTAGACAGTTAATTTACTCAATTATTTCTGCATCTTTATTTTTAAGGCAGATGAGCACATAAAATTATCATAAAAACAAATTATATGCAATGAGTAATTTAATTTTTTACTGTGGGGAGCAACAGGGGAGAATTATAAATGATAGCATTATCCCTGTCAAGAAAAGTAAATATAAAAAGTGAAAATTAGACCCCATGTAAACAAAACACCACATTTTATAGAAAAGCAGAATAAAGTTACAGATAAAAACCAGCAAAAATCAAACATTAAAAATGGGACTATGTGAAACAAAGGAGTGACTTTCCCATGCATAGAAGGACAGCATTGACTCTCTTAACACTAGAGGATGGAGTTGAGGCAAGATGAAAACAGTTCATTGCTTCTGCATACCTGGAATAGCTGGAAAGGTAGCCTGTGATGGCCCAGGCTAGGTAGGAATTAGTATTTTCAACCAGCAAGTTGATGGCTTTACTCTCCTGTCGTGTGGCTGGAGCTGAGAACAGGGTTGGGATCTGTGCTCAGGACAGAAGGAACAGCCCACATGGCCATGGAGGGCAGGAAGCTTCTAGAGTTGCAGTTCAGGCCTCCTGCAGAGTTCTCCTATTTGTCCTAGGTTAGTTTAGGCTCCTCCACATTTCTGGGGAAGTTATTTGTGTCTTGGTGGCAATTTCAGAATTAAGTTTGTTAAAGGGGGAGTTGGTGAACTCTGTTCCCATGTGGTCCCATGGAGCTGAGCACATCAGGATCTGGTGCAGGAACTCCAGACTGTCTCTGTCTCTCTCAGGTGCAGTAATAGGGTGGGGTCAGTGGTATCGGGTTGTATTAAGTTTGGGGTTCAGGTGGGCTCATCTGTTGGACTTGATGATCTTAGAGGTCTTTTCCAACCTCAGTGATCCTATGATTCTATGTCACTCTCTTCTCCCAGGTAACAAGCAGCAGCACAACAGGAGATGGTTTCAAGTTGCACTAGGTAGGGATTAGATTGGATAACAGGTAAAATTTCTTCACTGAAAGGGTGGTCAAGCTGCCCAGGGAAGTGGTGGAATCAGCATCCCTGGAGGAGGAAAAAGCCATATATATGTAGTACTTTGGGATATAGTTCAGTGACGGACTTGGCAGTGCCAGGTTAACAGTTGGACTCAACAATCTTAGAGGTGTTTTGCAACCTTAGTAATTCTAAGATCAAAGGGCAGGAGAGCTCAGAAATGGCTGTGTGCCCCAGACTTTAACCTGACTTTGGAAGTTTTCTAAAACTCAGGAAAGAATGAACCATGGCAGCCACTCCTTTCCCTAACTCCCCTGATACACCATACCGGTCAGCTTGACCAAACGGGCCAAGTGCAAACCTTGTTCGCCCCAGGAAGGGGGGCGAAGGTGTTGCTCCTAGTCAGTGTGCTGCCAGATTCTTGCCTCCAGGCTGTTCAAGAACTTACTAGGAGCCTCAGCTCCTGGAAACCAGAGCCTGCATCCTGACCCAGGGGCAACCTCTTGCTGAGCAGCCAGGTGGGTACCAGCCTGAGGCTGAGAGAAGAGCTCACTGCTGCCCACCACAAACACCAACCCTCAGTTTACCTCTGAGGGATGACCAGAGAGGAGGCAGAAAATTCTGGGACTGTCAGGTATTGGAAGTCTATTCCTGTGTACAGAGGGTCTATCTGGTATTTAGAAGATAGTAAATGGACATTTTATGATTTTTATGGCATGACTGCACCATCCCTTTACAAGATTTAGAGTCCATATTAAAACTAGTATTCAGTGGAGTTGCTTAGCTTGTGAAGTCTTAGACGCTTTTCCCAGGGTTTTTGCATAGTCACAAAATTTTAGACTCCCTATCTCAAAGAAGTGCAAAATAATTTTTTTAGCTGGACTACCCCTGTTTTTTTTTTTTTTCAGTGGCTCTCACACCGTCTTTTCTGAACATTTAACATAATTATTGCCCTCAAGCCAGTATTTTGCATTTTCCAATCAGTGAATCCTCTTTAAACTGAACATTCAGGATTCCTGTGGTGTAGAAGTTTCCTGTTTTTCACTTCAGGCTCTCCGGTACTTTTTGCTACTGGTTTGGGCAAAGTTGCTCTATTTAATCTGCAATCTCCCTAGCAAAACTTGTGAAATCAAATGACTGAGGAGAGGAGGCAGAAGAGTAGGTAAATATGAGTAGGTAATTTGTAAAGTCTGTTCATCAGTCTGGCAAGCTCCTTGATTTGAGGTTTACTGTTGTTTAGATTAGCTGGATTTTTCTTCTTTCTGTAACTTCTGCAGCTTTGGCAAAGTACTTTGGGAAAGAAAGTAGCTGAAAGAGAAGCTTTCAGTTGCTCTCCTGTAGTTATTTTATCAGCAACCGCAGAGATGATGCTATGTGTCCCCATTCTACTGCAAAGGTGAGGTCAGGAGTTTGGAACTTGTTTGACAGTTTCTGGCACAGAGGCCAGGTGATAAGGAAGGAGAGAGGCAACCTGGCTAGGGACATAAGCTTCACAAGATCCTGTGGTTGTAAAAAAAACCCAACAACCCAGTTTTTGCTTTGTTCCAGCTGAAGGTGTTAGTTTCTAAGTTTTCATGCCCATGCTGTGGTTCCAGGGTAAACTGCAACACTATATCTGAGGAATAATGCTGGAGTTGTAGAATCTATAGAGTTGCTGGAAAGAAGAATATAAGAATGTTCTCACAAAACATCTAATTTAGTTGGAAGACCATCTTTCTCTCTAAACCAGTTTGAAATGCAATCTTCCAAACAGCCCAACATGCATTTGCAGAAGAAGAGCCAAAGGAAACAACTACCTGAGCTCTCAATGCACTTCTCTGCCCGGACTCCTCAAAGGGACAAGCTCAGCCTGTCTGTATGGCCCAGTTACAAAGCACGTAACTGATGCTTGTGTTGTGAATATGATATGATTTTCAGGCAGCAAAAATTCCTACCTCCCTCACCCATGTCCTCACCAGCTGGGTGCAGTTCACCAGGCAGTGCAGTTCAAGGAAGACTGTGTGCAATCAGGCTAAACCCACTCTGCCCCTTACAAAAGCAATCCTGGTGCATCCAGATTCACAGCCAGGCAGTATTTCTCAGCAGAGATAAAAGGCTCCCTGCATCTATTCATCAGTGCGTCTGTCACACAAGCTACCACTTATTGCCTAGGTGCAAAATCAACATTCACAGCATAATGCACCATCTTTTCCATGTGGGAAGAGTCCTGACATTTTAAACTACAGAATTGTCAACACTCTGCCTTGTTTTACAGCTGGCAGGGTTTGACCAGGTACCCAGTGTGCTAGGCATGCAATATAGACTGCTGTCACAAAATCTGGGCTCAGTAAAATCAACTTTATTTTGTATCTTTGTTTGCGTCTGTGATCTGGGTTGGTTGGAACATGATGTTTGAAATGGGGTAAGCTATAAAGTTGGCTTTCAAAAGAATTAGGACACTTGGCAAAAGCCAGTTCCTTTGAGGTTTTGCCCCCTTACACAGGCTCTGTGCAGAGTAAAACTGGTAAAAAGGACATATTTGTTAGACAAATATATCACTTCTCAGTGCTGTTAATCCCACTTTAGGAAAAAAAATAGAGGTTTCATTCAGAAAGATCTCCACTGAAATATATTTTGGGGATGGCTAACTGATGCAAGTAAGACTTTTTGCTACATCCACTTGATTTTTGAACAGCTTTAAGGCCTGAACCCAAAGACATCATCATCAGTTAGATCATCTCTTTAACCTAGACAAACCTTAAGCTATACCTTATCTCTCTGCTTAATTGTAGCAGGTTGTAGTTGTCATTTATTGGTTACCATATTTGCACTTAAAAATCATTAAAATACTGATGCTCCAATGCAGAAGCAGAAGGAAACACTTTTGTATTAGAGAAGGCATTTTAGAGTGTAGAAATAGTGATTTTTTTTTTTCAAACTCTCCTTTCAAGAAGTAGAATTACAGAAACAGCTTCAAGTCCTCGGTCGTATTATTAGTCATCAGTTACTTTGAATTATGCAAAAGTTATTCCACCCAGTGGGCCTGAAGTGACAGGGTCAAAAAACCAGGGAAGTTCAGTGCAAATCACTCAGCACCCATTTCAGGCACATGATGGATGCTTAGGGGGAAGACAACAAGCAGATTTCCTAATACAACGATATTACACCAACTTCTAAAGTTAGTGTCAAGTGGATCAAAGCTCAGAATATTCTCTTATGTTCAGTGATAGACTACTTCAAATCTAGTCCAAGAATACTCGAGTCCCGAGCTATCCCACAGACTGCAAATGCAAAGGACACCAAGGTTTTAACTGACCCTTAACTCATGCAAAAGGAAAAATTTGCACCCTCTCACAAAGAATATAAGTTTTTGCAGTACTTTTATAGTGACAGCCATTTCCAGTCTATGGAGAGCACTGGCATCCACCCAGAACAACCCTCCTTCTTACAAAACCTTGGCACCTGACCTCCAATTGAAGGGCAGCAGCTACTACCACTGGCTGAAAAAGAAAGTGCCCAGGAGTCAGCATGTGCATATAGGTGACGTAGGGGAGTGAAAATCAAATGGCCAGTGCAGATAAGTGTTCTGTCTTACTGATCAACCTCTCTGCTTAAAATATACTTCAAGAAGGAGGAGAGCTTCACCTGCAATGGACACAGACGTCAGCAGCTGAGAGGGGCTCACCTCACTTTGCAGAAGTCAAACATCTTGACTCTGAGGAAGGCAAACACCTCCTAAGTCTCTTCGGAAGCCCAGAAAAAGGGAAAAAAATATCCTACTTACTTTCCTTATGAAAAAAAAAATATTGATGGGGTGCTGTGGATGGATAAAAGGGCAGCATCACAGCTCACGAAATTCTGAAACCTGGCTTATTAGTCCAGCCTCTTGTCCTGGCCAAGACATCTCTGTTGTCTTGACACCTCCTCGTTAAAATCCTTATTACCACCTTATTTTTCAGCATAGAAAAAGAAATTGATATTGTGAGGTTTGCTTTGAAGTTGAAACACTGTCATCATGCCCAGTTCAGGAAAAAACATGTGTGGGAATAATGCAGTGTAGGTGCGTTCAACTGTCTGAAGCCAAGGCTAGAGGCAAATCAGATCAGCTCAGCTAGAAAAGTGACAAGGTGTAATTAACATTAGATTATTACTTAATTTCACTACTGATTTTATTAATAGAACTTGAAATAAAAATGAAATTAGGAAGAATCCCGCACCTCACACCCTGAATGGTCTTCGTGTGCCCTTTCCACCCTGAGTTCAGACCTGCAGCCAAGCCCTGGTGCCGGAGTTGGAGGCAGAGTGCACCTCTAACAGCTCCAGGCTCATGGAGCTGCGTGCCTGCTGGCTGCTTGAGGCATGTAGTTATTTCACCACAGATACTCCCATCCCAGTGTGTTCCCATGTCCTCAGTGCAGGGCAGCCCAGGACTTGAAGCTGTCCTTGGCTCCCAAAATGAACCATCAGCCCCAGAAGACCTTTGATTCAAACAGCAATCAGCACTTCATTTTCAGAGCTTTAGGGATATAGCCTGGAAATGGATCAGCATAGTTTGTTTTTTCAGCCCTGTGTTGAGTGCAAAGTTGTGCACAGGCAAAGAGTCTGCAGGAAGCTCAAACCCCTCTACTTCTGGCCAGCTTCCTTCCCCCATAATCTCTCATTTCTCCCATGGGTCTTGGCAGCAGTATTCACAGCTGACAAACTCTGGTGACAGAGTTTCCTTTTCCTTCCTTCCTTCCTTCCTTTCTCTTTTTTTCTTCCTTTCCTTCCTTCTTTCCTTCTTTCTTTCATTCTTTCTTTTCCAGCCCTAGCCAACCCCTACTGCAACCTTATATACACACTAAGGCATGATAAGCTTTCATTTCCACTTTAAACATTACATCAGGCAATGAAGCTTTCTGCCTCTATAGTTACTCCAGCAAAGACAACTTCTTCCCCTTTTTGCTCCTGCCTCTGAGCAGGGAGATAAAGACCTTGCAGCTAATATAATGTATCTTTTTTTTTTTTTCTTCAAATACCACTTGCATTTGGATTTTGCAAAACTGCTTTTATTTCTGGTAACTAGAGTATTTCTGTTCAGAGAGATACTTCTTAAATCTACCCCCATACCAACTCAGGCAGTCTCTTGCAAATTCAAATTCTAATAGCATTTGGGAAATTATTTATTTGGGGTTTTGCTTTTGATTTGCTGATGTCCTTCTCTAGTATTTTACAGTGTTTTCCAAATACAGTCCAGTAGGAATTGTCTTGTTTTCCCTGTAGGAGGCTGCCCCGGCTCTGCACAGCAGGGTACCAAACTTGGAGCACTTATCCAAGTTTTTCCAATTTTCCAAGGCACCACAAGGTCAGGGTGACCTAGGAACTTTCTTACTTTTCCCTTTGGGACTTCTGATTCAGGGATCCCACCAGTCTTTCAGTATTCCTCGCTACTAGGGTGTCAAAGCTCCCCTAAATGATTCAAAGGGTCTTCCTTTATTTTTATAATTCTAAGAATCTTCAGGCACATCTTTGTGTGTACCAAGGCAGCTTTGTTTTGAAACTATTGATGCTATGGGGAATACCATACAGCACACATGACCGTGAGTATAAGACATAGATTTGTCTGTTTATTCTTAAGTCCATAGAGAAAATCCTTAAGATGTGGGTCAGTTTTCAAGTACAGAAAAACTCCACCCACTGTCACCAAGAGGACGAACAAACCGCAGCTTTTTTCACCAATAGGCTCACGATGCATGAGGTGGCCCACAATGGGTTGAGAACACACTCCTGCTGCAGCGTTAGAGCTCTGAAGGGAGAACTGACCATCTCTTACATCCTTCTCTGCAGTGACAAATAGATGGTGAAGCAAATTTATGCAGCTGTCAAAATACTGTTCCTCTCAACAGACCTCATTCTACTTTTTCAAAAACACAGACTTCACCACTACAAATGAAGCCTGAAAAATGTGACAGCCAGAGCTCTGGCGTCTGTGGGAGCAGAACTATTTCTTCACATCAAGTAAACAAGTTGTTACGCACCAAATCAATTCCTCACTCCACAGCTGGTCCTGTGGGGCCTGAGCAGCCCACATTGCTGCTCCCTTGGTGCAACCCGAGCAGAGGCTTTGGCAAGACTTCCCCACTAAGGTGCCTGGAGTGCTCAAAGGGATTCCTTTTAAGGCAGAGCAGGGATTTCATGTTTCCCCTCCAGCTCCTCAGACAGAGCTCCTGCTTTTGAAGGCAGCCCCTATTCCCAGAGGCCACAAACCCTTGAGGTGGCAGCACAGCACTCCCTAAGGACACCACGCCTGGTGTCAGGAAGGCACTCCCACCAATGCCAGGCAGAGCAAGGGAGCTCAGCATCCCTTTGAAGGCTCCCAACACCTCACATGGAAGGGGATCAGGACTAGGAGCTGGCAGCCAGCCAGTAAATGACTGTGGAAATCACCGTGAAACAACAGCCTGAAATAGGTTTCCCATCTGAGACAGGCCAAGGAACAACTTCGGATCCAGGTCTTGCTTTTCTTTCTGATCGTAATGAACAGACTGGAGGAGAAATCAAAACTTCAAAGCAATAGGAGACTAGAGAAAATATTTGAAGAGAATATCTTCTCCAGTAGGTAAGAGAATAAGGCATGCAAAGTATGAAAAGACAGGAAGCTTATTGTTCCTGTCACACCATCCTTGTTTAGGCTGGGAGTGGAGAAGGAAAAAAAGGGTGTTCCCTTAAAAAATGTAATTGAGTGAGACATAAATCATGTGTCAGTTCACTGGAGTGAATTACTTTTGGCTACTGTGAAGAGTGAGGAAGTGAAAAACTCTGGTTGGGTGCCTAAGGGAGGGGAGGAGAAGAGATAAGATATGAGGTAGGTGACGAAAGAGATGCAGAATGATAGAAATGTGAACGGGTTAGAGTTGATAAAACATTGTGCTCTAGGCCCTAATTTTCCCATTCTGGTGGCTTGGAAGGGTGTGACGGAGCTGACGAAACAGCCCACAACAAAGAGACAGAGACACCAGGACCACTTTTCAGTTATAAGCTTTTTCTTTTTTAGAATTCAAGCTTACACAGTTATCTATGCCCACTATATTCATAATTACATTTTAATATCTGCATACAAAAGCTATGTAAAAATTATTTTCTTCCCCCAAATATACAAATTTTCTCTTTAGATAGTTTAAAACATTTGTGATCACAGATTTTTTTTTTAATATATTTTAGGCTGAAAAAATATTACCAATCTAGCATAACTCTTAACACTGTTTGCAAAAAAATACATCATCCAAGGTACTTTGTTTTTTTACTGTACGGTGTAATGTTTGCCTTACCCTCAGGGCATGAAATTGATATTAAAAAAAATAAACCAAATAAGCAAAACCCACAAACCTCATAGACAAAATAATAAGTCCTCCCAACCAACTTAATAAAAACAAATAAACAACCCAAACCACCCTTCTCTTCAAAAAAATTATGAATGACTAATTTGATGTATTCATGAGCAAACTAAAACTGAAGAGTGCTAAGGAAGTAGGAAAAAAGAAATTACAGTATGTCAGCTAGTTCATGCCCTGATACTATCTTTACCGACATTAAATGTGTAATTAAATAAAGTGTCTTTTAATGTTTTACATTGTGCTCAGTAATTTACATAAATTTAATCCACACCCGGGTGCTGATGTAGATTTACATTTGATTGTCTTGTGCATAAACAAGGTTAGCTTTTAAAGAAGGTAAACTGTGCAATGGACAGTCACAAACAACTTATTACCTGCACAATATTGCTTTTTGAAGGCGACATCAGTCAATGTGGATACACACAAATAATGCATACTCTTTGCATTTGCTAACATCTATACTAAAACTTTGTGATAAGGCCAAACCTTTTTTTTTTGTTGTTTTTAATTTTAAAGCAAAAATATACCATAGTAAAAAAAAAAACAAAACAAAAACGTGCTCACACCGTTTTGAGTCTTTAAGTGGAAAATAAATCTCTATCACACTAGAATAAAATTCTCTCTATAAAATTTAAATACAGATCACTTCATTACTATATCAAAAGGAAACGTCTGGCAATCATTTCCAGATGATCACAATAGCAAGACACATTAAGAGGTTCTCTCACCTCTTCCTTTGTGAAAAGATAAATGTTGAACACTTTCAATTGCTCTCACAGTGAGAGGAAAACGTTCCTTGGTTGTGGATTTTGATTCTGTCAATGAAAAAGGTTTAGCCTTAGGAATGCTGGCTACATCTCAAAACCATAAGATTGATTTTTATAATTTATGATTCATGCAGCAAGAAGTCAATATGACACATACAGATTAGAGTTCCATAGCATAAAAATACATCACTAGCAATGACATGCTCTGTTTGTGATCAACAGCCCTCTCTTGGCAGATTTCTGATATAAATGGTCTTTCTGGATAGTTTTTTCCTTTCTGATGCCTGCCTCTGAAGATGCAAGCAGTCTGCTCAAGGATGATTTTGGACCTTGGAGGTCTAACTCTAACGTCTACATTTTGGCAGAATGTAAACAAAAATCATTATCACACGCTATATATGTCATTATAAATATCATAACTTAACTGAGATTACACATGAAACGAATGTCTAAATGCACGTTACTCAGGGCAAAACCATGAACGGTGACAATCAGGTTTGACAGGAAAAATCTTCTGTGTAGGACCCACACAGAGACCACAAAGCAAACATAAGAGCTACGTGGCACCATCAGAAATGAGACTCTGGACTGCACTGGAACGCGCGTGCTTGTTATTTCACTCAGAAGGCCAGTTACTACAAAGGGTGTTGACTACACTACTGAGGTGGTCAGTCCAGTGGCTCAATCCCACAACAGCTTGAGACCACTGATATTTAAAAGCATGTGTGTCTTTGCCGAACTAAGGTCAGTATCCACTGGCAAGAGTCTGCAAGAGCATTCTCATGTGGTCTAGTTTTGCTCTCGTGATCACATAAATCAGCAGTTGTACTGAGGAAATAAATGAAGTCACACAAAGCAAGACTGGTAGGAGATTAGAGGCCATTAGATGTCAGTACATCAAATCTGTCCAACTAAGAGCTTGGTCTTAGTTTTCAATTAAGGAATACTACTATCTCACTGTTAATCAGCTTCAGCTCCAACTTAATCTAAAAAGCTAGAAAATGATGTTGATGTATATTCTTTCTGCTAAGAGCGCTGCCGAACCTCTCAAAGTTGGTTGCCTGATTTTAGGCACTTCAGTCCACCTGCACTCACCTAAGGAAGAAGGCCTGATTTTTCTGAACCGTGATTAAGCACAGCTCCAAACTGCATCAGATATTTTTGGAACTAGGAGAAACATGACATTTTTTCTCCTGGGTCTCATCCGTGGCACAGTCAAAAGCTGGAACACTAACTCAAGCTCACATTGAGCAGGTTAGGTACTTGCACTGGCTTCAGGAGGAACAACAAGTTCAGATTCGTGGCAGAACAGAACTCCAAAAGACATGCACATTTTTCTTTCCTTTGCAAGCCACTGTGGGCACAGATGCAAGTAAAGGATCAGCTTCTTTTCTACATTTCCTATATACCATCAGTTCCCTATCAAATCACCCCAAATTAGCTATCCAAAAAGCTAGTTTCTGACTCTGTCCCCAAGACAGTGCTCTACAAGGAATTTGGATAGAGACTGATGCTGCTTAGACACATACTTCAAGATGGAGCAAGCATAGCCAACAACAAAGGTTCTTCAACTTCAGCAAATACGTAAGAATAAATCCCCAACAGCCTGTCCTCCTTGCTATCTGCAAAAAAACCCTAAACACCCCATTGTGTTTTATGTTCTGACAAAAAAACCCTAAGTGATAACATCAGTGCTCACAGCTCATCACAGGTGCATATGGTATCAAAGAACAGGGAGAACAAGATTTGACAGACCTGAAAACATGGCCAATAGAACTCTAATGCTTTCTCAATGATGTAGGGAAAGAGGGGTGGAAAGAATTTAACCCCTGACACACACATATTGTGATCCACCTATAAGTTTTCCTGAGTATCATGTTTTTATGAGGGGATAAACACATAACATATGGGTTCAGATTTGGGCCATGAGCTTTGAAAGTCAACACATCCACCCTAACAATGCCCACTGACTTGCCAGGCAAATAGGTCAATAAATAGCAGAGAAAGAAACTGGTACAAATGAATGCACAACATGAAAGAACGTAGGGTATGAGGAAGTGCAAAATATCTGAACTAAGCCTCTGGTTCCCAGGAAGAACAGAAGGATGGTTTTGATGTATCATACAAATTCAGAGAATGGTTTAATATCAAGTTTATAAAACACAGGGACAAGAACCCTGAATGGAGATGGATGACAGAGAGGAACCTCTACCTATAATGTCCTCACCACTGGCCTCCAAACATTCCAGGACTGTGAGTACTGGCTTGCAAATTTCGGCAGCAGGACATTTTGTCATTGCTCAGTTTGGTTCCTGCTAGTGCAGTTAGTGGAAATAAATTAAAAGAATTAAGAGAGCATCTAGCCAAAGAAAACATGAACAGACACCAAGGAGGGAGAACCTAGCTGATCCACACGCACACATACGCACAGAGAGAACGGGAGAGAGGAGATAAAAACATGGAAATATGTTTAAGACACCTGCTGAAGATTTGTAATTATATATATATAAAATTATATATATATGTGCATATAAACTTTATATATATATATATATAAAACAAAGCATTACTGCCGAGCAACGCTATTTGGATTACTGGGCTAAAGCTGTACAGTCTTGAGTGTCATTAATAACACAGTTGGTTTCTGTCCCATCTGAATGTCACCCCATATGTTTCATTCTCCTTTTCCTCATTCCGTGAGACCTTATATCCCTGAATAACTCTGAGGAGCTGCCTGCTGTCCTGACAGAGTCTTCTCCCTCAGCATCGCAGAAAAAGCAGACCTCTCCACTCTCAGAAAAAGTACCTCAGGGGATCAAATTCCCCTCCTTACTTCAACAGACCTTCCAGAGAAGTTACCTGGAGTTCAACTTTAGTAACTGAAGATCTTAATATCTTATACACATGGAAAAAAAAAGAGCCAGTCCCTTCTAACACTCTGCATTATTTTAAGTACTTGGGGCACAGTTAAACTGTATCTGCTGGAACAATCCTCAAAGAATTATGGGATCATGATGATGATGAAGATCCTAGATGGTAATTGTTACAATAGCAATAATCATGAAAACTCGAAATTTCATATTATGAATTGGTCACCTGTACCCTGCAAAAGGAGGTAATACTAGACAGAATTGCCAGGGTCAAATTAACAATAGCTGTTTTAACTTGAAGGCCAATTTATTTTCTGCCACTTCAATTTCTCTCCCATATTTTTCAAGCAATGATGTGTGTGAGCTGGTGACCACACAAGTGCTGGTGAATGAGATTGGTCTGTTCATATTTTCACTGTTAAGCTGTCAAAGCACTCACACCAAAGGACTGAAGAACAAATTGCAATAGTCACAAGTACCCGCATTAAAGGGATGTTTTCATCCATGTGTATACAACTGCCCCCAGCAACCCCAAAAGAAAACCCAAACAAAAACCCAACCCCATCTCAAGAAACAGAAGAGCATGAAAGAAGAAGAACAGAGGTGAGAAGAGCTGGGCAACAGGATGAAATGACAGCCAGTAGTGCGACGCGGGTGCGGAGAGCCGCTCCAGTCTCTCTAATCCTCAAAGACTTCCAGGAACAATGGAGGAAACAGTTCTGTAGGGCACTCCACCTTCATGTGCAGGAAGCGGCTGGCATGGCAGGCTCCAATCATTCGCAGGTCTGTCACTTTCATCAGCAGTTTTGGCCAAAAGTGTGCAACATGGTGTTTTCTGTAATTAATGTAGTGTTCGAATGCCAGGAGGAACCCCTCTTGACACTTTTCTATTCTCTCGACGCAAACAAGGCCTGGACGATCTGTGGATACCAAGCAGCAGAATTATCATTATTACTTATTTGCTTTAACAAAGTCCTGATTATAAATCAGGAAAACCAGGATGATTCTGTTGCCAGGAAAGAAAGAAGAGAGACCATGGATATGTCACTCTGCCACAAACAACTTCTTTCACCCTGGACATCTCACTTATCAGTAACGTCCCCATTAAATCAAGGAAATAATCCTTCTTTTCTTCATCCTTTGCCTGTTTTGCCCTTTTAGAGTATAGATCTTTGGGACGTGTGTCCTTAGAGTGACTAGAGCAACAGATCCCTGATTTCAGATAAGGCTTCTACCTACATCTTTCTGTAAAACAACTAATAAAGTAGCAAAAAAATTACTTATCAGTTACGTAAACTACAGTTCACTTCCATTTCTCTACAGTCTGACCAATGCTTTGATCATGCTCTGATCCCAGGTGAGCTGCAAAGAAAACTGTTATGGAGCCCCAAGGTACAACAAAGGCCAAATATTTGGCTATCTCAGCTGGCACCCAGATGGGGACTGGGATAGCCCCCCTTCACAAGTCACTTCTCAGGTGACAATTCTGGGAAAGCAGGTCCTTTGAACTGCCTTCTGAAACCACTACTCATGTATCACTGTATACGGAACTAAAAAGAAATCAAAATGTTTTGATTGGGAAGATAAAGTGCTGCGATGTAATTAATGTGGAAACCTTTTCTGTCTCAGATGCAGTTATGCTTGTAAATCACTGACTGTATATTGTTTTCAGTGCCCAATCTTCAAAGTGGTTTTAAAATCTTGCCAAATCTGCCACTGCCCAAGAATGGAATTTCCTCTTTGGGCTGGCACAATCAGTGGAAGCATATTTGAAAACATACTTAAATTGAGAAGGTTAGAAACTCTTCGGAAATCATATGATGTTGCTTCTGTTTTACGCAGCAAGTGACCAGCTGCAAATGGTCCCAGCGTAGGAAACCAGCACAACTCTCAAATGCCCATTAGGGAACAGTGGTGCTGCTAATTAGGAAAATGAGGGGAGGTCAACTAAACATATGAGACTGATGGAAATATGTATAACCGCCCAGTTCATGACAGTATCCAGGGAAAAGGGAACTAACTTATTGTAAGGACCAGTGTTGCTAAATCATCTGGTTTTCATTCAAGACACACTGTCTCCAAACCAGAACTGAGTTCTTTCTGATGATCATCCCTGCCTCATCTGTAAGTACCAAACCGAGCAAGGTGTGTTATCAAAGCCACTTTTATGTCCATGTTTCTGAATACCCTGAATTTTTTTCCTAGTGCTTACCAAACTAAGTCTAAGCTGCATCGGGATTCTGAGAGAAAATGTCTCCCACTTTACTCTAGTTAGCACTACAAGATATAACATATCTTATTTCTTTTAAAAAGAGGCTTGTGACAGACCAGAGAGTTTCAAAATGATTAGGATGCCAATGTATTTCTGTTCTCACCTGATGACATGAGCAGAACAGCCTGAAGAAGGGCAACCTCGGTGTCATCCAAGTTAAATGAAGAAAGAGACATGCCCAGGTCAAAAATGGCATCAGACACCACACCAAGACCCCCATTTTTCAGCTGGCCTCTTGTCACCGCCATCTCCCCATTTAGTGTTAAAGTCTCACTCTCAGGGTCATAGCGAACTGCTGCTCGGAGGGACATTATCTCCATACAGCAGCCTTTCAGAAGGATGATCTGGTCTTCACATGGCAGCTGCAGAAATAATGAATGATAAAGAAAAATATATATTTGTCAGACTGAGTTGCTTTTACAACTACAATACATCCACGAGAATGAAGTTGCAGTTCACACCCCAGGACACTACCTCTCATGATGCAGCTACACTCCAAACACACTGCTGACTGACCGCACTGCAAAAACCCTGGAGATATGCATTCCTGCCTTCAGGAACTGCCAGCAGGTTAACATCCCCTCCTGAGCTCCCTCAGCTTACAATTTATAAAAGAATAAACTATAATTAGGGCTGGTACAGACCTTGGCCATCCAGGTTAAATTCACTGCCAGCCATGCTTATTTCTTACCTGACCAGAGATAAAGAAAGACATTTGGGAGGGTCTGTGAGAGTGGGCGGTCTTTTAAGTAAAAGGAATGAAATAAATGTTTATATGTAGAGGAGATACCTGACTAGGTGGGGCAGTAATTCTTACTGCCCATTTAAACAACAGAGAACTTATTAACCTATACTCAGCCTAGTAAGGCTGTTCTCCCCTAGACTCCCTACATTATCTATGGTATAGCTACAACTTTTACACTAGTGTCTAAGCTGTGATCTTGAAGGTATGGGGCTAAACATGTCTTTTCCACGATATTAACAAAGGCAAGCTGTCCAGATTGTTGAAGGCAGGTTCTGTATTCATACAGTATAACCAGAATGCTGACACATGAGCAGAATGTGTTTCTGTAAACCATGTCTTTATGTTTTCATAGGTAATTNTCTGTGATCTTGAAGGTATGGGGCTAAATATGTCTTTTCCACGATATTAACAAAGGCAGGCAATGATAGCAAAAACCACCAGGACTATTTTGAGGCTGTTCACATATGTGAGCAGCAAGGGTCACACATAAGAAAAAGCAACTCACTTCTACTTGGCTTTAAAGGAGGCAAAAAGCCTCTCATACCTGATTCATACAAAATTATTCCATTTACCTGCTTTGCAATTCAAAATGAAACCGCCATGAACTATAGGTCTACATGGCAACTGTGTACTCGCAAAGTAGATTGATTTGGTGTAAAATGATACAGAGTGGATGCCAGACAGTTACCTAATGCAAGTGGAAAGCAGTTCTCTGTTAGAGTTTTAAGCACAAGCCAGCCATGGTCAGGAAAATGAGTTGAATCATGCAACCACTTTCCCAGCAATGTCAGCTTCAGGTGTGAAGTGTTTGATACAGAAGAAAATTGACTCATCCTGTTCAGGGCAAATCACTTTCCCTGCAGATCACCCTCAGCTCAGCAGCAGTGTGGGGAAGACTGCACAAGCACAGTGGCAGTCTCCCTACCCAAGGATAATGACATTGTCTGGTTGCTGAGAATGGAGAAGGGAAAGAAACAGCGTAAAAAAAAAAAAAAGAATAGATCTGTAAGAGGAAACATGCGGAGATATGAGAATAAGCAACAACAGTGAAAAAAGGGACATGAAAGAAAGGAAGACAGAAGGGAGAAGAGAAATTAAAAAAAAACCTCCAAGGAGAAGGAAGAATAGTGGAAAAGAAACAGATAACAGTAGAGAAGATATGTGTGATGCTTTGGCTGTTTTATTATGAGTCATTAAACTAATGAGAAGTTTTCTTCCTACTTGAACTTTTTAAAAACTTTTTGGTAGTGGTGAATTTGACTATGCCTGCCCTTCACCTGCTTCCTAATTCTGAAGGATACATGGGACATCTGTTTCATAGATGGCAAGCCTCAGGTCTTATCTGCCAGTAGCAGGAGTTACCAAAGATAGGAGGCTGGAACATCAGTTTTACTCTCAACTG
Organism: Pachyramphus minor; assembly: GCA_013397135.1. Lineage (NCBI taxonomy): Eukaryota > Metazoa > Chordata > Aves > Passeriformes > Tyrannidae > Pachyramphus > Pachyramphus minor. Next base: position 151,286 of record VYXB01007190.1, on the reverse strand, counting down.
TGCAGATTTTAATGCTACCTACACTCACCACTTAAGTGTTGCTGCCATAGCATCTTTCAGAAGTGGGGTTAACGAATGTGACTGAATCTCTGTCACATGTTGTCCTTTCCTCCTCTCTCTGCAGAGACAGGCAGGGATAAAAAACAAAAGACAGGAACTTGAGGTGCTCACCTCTATAGGCAGCACATGTGCAATGCAGCACCATAGAACTGAGCTGAGCTACCTGGAATGGTACTGACATAGCTACACCCACTGTGGAACCAGTGATGCCTGAGACACTTAAAACTCACATCACTAAATTCTCCTCGATCTTCATCTTCTAAGCAGAAGGAAATACAAGAAGGAAACAACAGCAGAAATGCTGAGAAGTAAATTAAGTTTTCCTTATACTTCAATTACTTTGGGATGGGATTCTCATTTTGAGGCAGGGGCCAATGGATCTACACAAACTAAGGTGGGCACTCACAGTGCTTCTGCATGGATCCAAAGATGAAAGAAAGAAGGAAAAGTAGCCATGAATATATAAGTGGCTATGGATGTTCCTTGTCATGTCCCTCTTTCATAAAGATTCACTATATTGTCAGCCTTAGCCTCTGTGGAATTAAAATGCTCTCCTATGGGAGAAAGGAGGGTTTTTTCTCCTAAACAAATCCACAGCCCACACAGTGTTTCTTCTAAGAAAAAGATACAGCTTAAAAACCATAACTGAAATAAAGTTAACATGATGGTGCCCCTTCAAGAAGAAGCAAATATTTGTCATTTTCTTCATGCTACAGCAAGAGCTATACGACAACTCTGAGGACAGCTGTCCTGTTCCTTTGTGTTCATGAGGAGTTGTCCCTCACCCTGCCATCAGACCTTGCTGTATATGGGTGTTAGGTTTACACAGTGGCTCAGCTGTAAACAAAGCCTGTCCAGCTGAGCCACGTAAGGTACAAAGGTTATGCCCAGTGATGCCTCGACTTCTTCATCCATGCTTCCTGCCTAGCTCTGACACAAGTGGGCCCATGGTAGCCAGGAGGGGTAGGAGATGTCAGATGGGCACTGATGTCTGTGTATGACTGGCAAAGCTTTCTAAATTAAAAAGACTACCTTGGTATGTCACTGCAACTTCCCATCAACAAATGCCAAATCAGAGGAGACAGATTTCCTCAGACACTAAACGCTGCAGGGTCCTCTTGATCTATGGACACATTCCTCATATTTTAGGATCTTCATGCTTGGCCACCATTTCATTCTTTCTTGACTGATGGAGCCAATGCTGAGGCTAGCCAGGATGAGCTATTTACACTATGACAACTATTGATATTTACCTCTTCTTGTTCTGTAGGTGCCAGAGGATATATATAGGCCTCCCTGTCTGACCTTAAGGAAAAGCTGCCAGCCTCAGAAGAGTAAAATGCTATGGCTGCCTTACACTTCCTTCCTGACTGATGTTATTAGGAAAAAACACTTTTTCTGAGTCAGGGAGCCCCACAAACTCACTGACCATAGTCACTCCCATTTTGAATGCCATTCACTTGGCATTTCGGCAGCAGAGTAAAGTGTTGCTTTGCAGTGCAGGTGAGCAGGCAGGCATCCTTCCATGGCTGGATTGGGGATGTTCCCGTGTTAAAACTCCCATGATTGGGAATCCTAAGGGGCTCACAAGGTATAAAATTATTCAAATAATAATATATTACTCTTAATCATATTCTAATTAATTATACATTACTTTACATTATTACTACATTATATTATATTATTATCATCCCTGCGGGGCCATGCCAACCCCCACCTGTAGAAAAGCCACCTCCAGTGAGCGCGAGCGAGCAGGAGTGCAGCGATCAGTGTGGGTGAACAGTGCACAGCACATCAGCTGGGGCACGGCACGGCACCTTGTGCAGGCAGGGTGAGGATACACTACCAGCTCCAGAGCCCAACTGGTGTCACTGCCCTCTTGGGGGGAGCTCAGGTATAGTATCCACTCAGCAAGGAGCCAAGTTGTCCACCTCGCCAAAAAAGGATGTAGCAGCCTAGACAGACCTCCCAAAAAAAACCCACATGGCCATCCAGGTTTCAGGCTGTAGGGAGTGCCTAAGCCTTTCACTGGATTGTAGTGGAGACAGCAGCTGCATCAGATATGATCACCATACTGCTAGAAAACTACAACCTTGTTGCCATTCCACAAACTCGGTGGGATGAATCCCAGACTGGAGTGTGACTATTGATGGCTACAGGCTCTTCAGAAGTGGCAGTGGAGGAAGCAGACGCAGAGTGATTGCTTTCTACATCAGGAGGTAGACTGAGTGTGAAATGTTGCCTCTGAAGAACATCCACGAGCTGGTCGAATGTCTCTGGGTAGGAATCAGAGACCAAGGCAACAAAGGGAACCTTGTGGCTGGTGTCTACCACAGGCCACCTGATCAAGGGGAGCCTATTGACTAAGCCCTCTTACTCCAGCTACAGGAGGCATCATGCTCCTAGGCTCTTGTTTGGGGGATTTCAACCACACTGATATCTGCTGGAAAAATAGCACAGCAAACTGTAGGCAATCCAGAAGACTCCTGGAATGGAGGATAAATTCTTGAGCCCTACCAGAGGGGATGTGATACTGGGTCTGATGGTCACCAATGTAGCAACCTAATGGGGGATGTCAAAACTGGAGGTAGCCTGGGCTGCAGTGGTCATGCATTGGTGGAATTTGGAGTCTTGAGGTATATGGGTCAGTAAAGTTAGGCCACTGAACTTTAGGAAAGTGAAATTCCAGCTCTCCAAGGAGACAGTCAATAGGATCCTCTGGGAGACTTCCCTCAGGGACAAGGGAGTGGAACAGAGCTGGCAGATCTTTAAGAAAGTGTTCCACAGAGCGTAAGAGCCAGGAAATCTCCAGGAGCAAGAAGTTGGACAAGGAAGGCAAGTGGACAGCATGGCTGAGTAGGGAACTGCTGGTCAAAGGGTAGTGGAAACAAGGACAGGTAACCTGGGAAGAGTATAGAGAGGAAGTTCAGTTGTGTAGGGACAGGTGAGGAAGGCCAAGGTGAAGCTGGAACTGAATCTGGCAAGAGATACAAAGAATAACAAGAAGGGCTTCTACAGCTCTGTTAACCAGAAAAGGTAGAAAAGGAAGGTCAAAGAAGATGTACCCCCCCAATAAACAATACTGGTAAACTCATAACAACCAATGAGGAGAAGGCTGAGGTACTAAACAACTTCTTTACCTGTCTTCAATGGCAACCTCTCTTGAGTGGGCAGCAGGATGAGGACTGAGGGAGCAAAGTCCTCCCACTGTAAGTAAAGATCCTCATGACCACCTGAGGAACCTGAACATACAGAAGCTTATGGGACCATCAGGGTCCAAGCCACTCTCCACAATATTTGTAAAGTCATGGCAAAGTCCCATGTGACCGGAAGAAGGGAAACATCACACCTACTTTAAAAAGGGTAGAAGGAAGCTACTCCAGGAACTACTGGCCTGTCAGCCTCACCTCTGTGCCTGCGAAGATCATGGAACAGATCCTCCTAGAAGCTATGCTAAGGCAGATGGAAGACAGGGACTGGGATTTGGGATAGCCAGCATAGCTTCACCAAGGGCAAGTCCTGCCTGACCAACCTAGTGGCCCTCTATGATGGAGTGACTACATCAGCAGACAAGGGAAGGGCTACACATGTCATCTATCTGGACTTCTGTAAAGCCTTTGACACAATTCCCCACAACAGCCTTTTCTTTAAATTGGAGAGAGATGGATTTGATGCTTGGACTGTCAGGTCCAGATGGTAGCGGTCAATGGCTCAGAATCTCTATGGACACCAGTGACAAGTGGTGTCTCTCAGGGATCTGTACAGGGACCAGTGTTATTTAATATATACATTAATGACAAAGATGAAGGGATCGAGTGCACTCTCAGCAAATTTGCAGATGACACCAATTTGAGTGGTGTGGTTGACACACCTGAACAACAGGATGCCAAACAGATGGATCTGGACAAGCTTTAGAAGTGGGACCATGGGAATCTCCTGAAGTTTAACACGACCAAGTGCAAGGTGCTGCACCTGGGTTGGGGCAACCCCCAGTATCAATACAGGCTGGGGGATGAAGATCGAGAGCAGCCCTGCTGAGAAGGACTTGGGGGTGCTGGTGGATGAGAGGCTGGACATGGGCTGGCAATGGGAAAGCCAGTCCTACCCTGGGCTGCATTCAAAGCAGCATGACCAGCGGGTCGAGGGAGGTGATTCTGCCCCTCTACTCCACTCTGGTGAGACCCCACCTGGAGTGTTGCACCCAGTTCTGGGGTCCTCAGCACAGGAAAGACATGGATCTGTTGAAGCAAGTCCAGAGGATCGCCACCAAGATGATTAGAAAGATGGAACACCTCTCCTATCAGGAAAGGCTGAGACAAATGGGATTGTTCAGTCTGCTGAAGGGTGAGAAGGTTTCAGGGTGACCTAACTGCAGCCTTTCAGTACCTCAGGAGAGCCTACAAGAAAGATGGGGAGAGAGACTATTTACAAGGGTATGTGGTGACAGGACAAGGGGTGATAGCTTCAATCTGAAAGACGGTAGGTTTAGATTAAATATTAGGAAGAAATTGTTTACTGTGAGGGTGGTAAGGCACTGGAAGAGGTTGCCCAGAGAATTTGTGGATGCCCCCTCACTGGAAGTGTTCAAGGCCAGCCTGGATGGGGCTCTGAGCAAACTGCATGTAGTGGAAGGTGCCCCTGCCAACGGTAGGAGGGTTGGAACTAGACGATCTTTAAGGTCCCTTCCAATCCAAATCATTCTATGATTCTATGAAAATTATTTATATTATTAAGACTGAAACATTATTTCAGGATGCAGCTCTGATAACATTTTTTAAATTAGGAAAAAAAATATAATCAGCCACTGCATCTATTCCTTCAATAAAAATGATACCTTGTTGTAAATGAGAGCACCTTAGGGCCTCTACATTCCTAACGTGCGACCAAGTCTATTGACTGTATATTTTTGCATGTGAGTATCTATCTGAAATGGCAATCCATTAATTTTACAGACTCTTTTATGCAAAACCTCCCTGTTCAGAAAAAGCAAGTGGTGAGGCAAGTGTCACTCCTGGATAGGGGTGCTTTCCCAAATTTGAAGAATTTTTTACTGTGTAGACCCAACTCAATAATACTGTACCTGTCAAGGAGCCAGAAGGATATAAGGAACTATGTGCTAGAAGATTTTATTACACATATCAACAATGCTTCTAGACAGTCATTTTTTGTTCACTTGCCTTGTTCAAGGCCACCTCTAAAGACATATCTGAGTCCCTAATGAACCACGATGATCTCTATATTAATGAAATCAGCGTTTCAGTAATTACAAGAATAAGAAAACTTATAAAATTCCAAATGATTCTAGTCCCATCTATTTTGAGTCTCTTTAACTTCACATATACGAAATTTTTTAATTTCATGCCAGAGTATTTCGAATAGTTTTTAACAACAAGCATATAAATGAGGAGCGCAAGGAAGTCTTCTTACCTCACAAAACATAGGCAACTTTTTGGCAAAATCCACCACTCTTGTAATCGCTGGTGTGATAATTTTTGTAAACTGGCTGAAGGCTTCTAAATCCACTTTCCCACCTTCTGGGGCATTAACTATTGGTGCCTGCCCAATATCTTCTGGCTAAGGATATAAACAAAGATATTTAAAAGAACAATCTATCTTAGAGCAAAAAAGTCTAAAAAAGTCCTGCTTGGTGATGGAAGATATGCTAAAATAAAAAGTAACATTATTGGCTTTATAAGTAAGGTCCATTACATCACAAAATGTGAATTTATTTGTAAGGCATTTGTGAAAGGGACTGCACAGAGAAACGGGTGACTGGCATGCTGCTACCCATCCTTTGTGGGCAGCTGTATTGTTGTGCACACGCAGTTTCTTCCTTGTGCCTATATCTGAGTATTTTATGGGTGCGGCACATGTAACTTTTTCTTAAAAACATAGGTGTGTTGTTTCTTACAGGTGTTGAAAGCTCTCAAGTCTCTCTAAAAGCAAAGACAGTTGAGATGACAAGTTGCCCCTGAGAAGATCCTGCGACCTTTGCAGAATTGGGCTCTTTCACTCAAAGTTCTGAAAGTCTCCACAGAACAGGTGGCCAGGTATCACAGACCCCCAGGCAACAGCCAAGGTTGGTTTCCAAAACTGGACTAAAACAACTGATGAGCAGAAATGGGATAACACAAAGCTGGTCTGGATAATGTGACCAAAATTTGAACTCATCTGGGTAAAATTTTGGTTGAAAATCACCTGTTGCATGGTTTCAGCCCAAGGCTTCTCCAAATGAGAGGAAAAAAATTCATATTTTGAGCATTTCAATAGGGATATAATCCAAATCATTTTCAAGCAAAGTTTCAAACACTCATCTGCAATGAGTGTTTTTTCATTCCAGCAGCACTTGAACTTGTTTATCTGGTTTTTATGACAGCTGGTCAACAGTACCATGTATTTAAAAAACAGGCAAATCAAAGCTGTTTTGGTTGCTAAGTGTGGCTTTGCGATGCTAAAAGACCAGTCAAGGTTTCATTTTGTTCATATTAGAGTAAAAAACTAAATAAAAATCAGTGAAGAAAACCTTTAAGACTGACAGACTCCATGACAATTACATAAGATACTTAAATAAGTGAGGTGCTGAAAGTGCTGTCTGTAACAAAAACTTGTGCTCAGCCGTTTTTTAAAGTAACTCATAATAAAGGATCCTTCCACAGCTCTGTCACCAATCTGAATCCAAATCTAACTTCTTACAAGAAAAAACTCAGCAATGTGTTAACAAAGCAAGCACTAATTGTCAAGAAACAATGAAGAGGACTGGGCTCAATTATCTGATGGTTTCTACCAAAAAACTCAAATAACCCAGTTCTAGGCTCCCTCCCTCCCTGAATCTTGGGTAACTAAACCACGTTGTCCGTGTACTCATGATAAACAACCTTCGTCTCTTCCAAATAAGAAGACTAAATGCTTAAAACCACACATAACTTTGTCAGGGAGAAAAAGAAAGACCACAGCATTTTCTCGGGAAAGGCAAAAGAAGCCAGGATCACTAGCTAAAGCTAACACACTGCAGAGTCCTGGCCACCTAATGCAACAGGAAAAGAGGCCCAGACGTCAAAGGAGCTCCTGTTGTCAAAGAACCAGCCTTAGCTACATAAGGATAGACCCATAGCTACTGGGGCATGCAATCAGCTTCTCTTGCTCTTCAACAGCTTGTGGCAGGGGCTTTCGAAGTCCTCCATCCGGAGGACCTTCCAGACCTTCCCTTCTCCGCTCACTGCAAAGTGTTGGTGAGCTTCCTATGCTTGCCTTGAAACCACTGGGCTGCAGCAGGAGGTGTGAAAGTCATAGTTGGTTCATGAACTGCACATTACACCCCTGCCTCTGCCCCATCCCTCCCTTCTCCCAGTAGCTCTGTCATTATATCACCTCACGCCCTGTCTCTGGACACCTTTTGCTGGAGGTTCCCCCTCCTCCCAGAGCCTGAAGTCCTGCAATGACCACATTTTACATGGTCCAGCCTGTTCATTCCCAGCCCCAACCTCAAGCTCCCCATGCTTTATCCCAAAGCTGGTGATACCCAAAGAACAGCAGTCCTATCTAAGCAACCAAAAGCACTATTGCAGCTGCTTCTTGGTCTGCTAAAACCAGCACCTCAAGCTTTGCTCTGCAGCACCCCTGGAAAGTGCTCTCTTGCTTCTTGCCAGTAACCACTGGCTGTGGTTTTCCTGACTACATGCTAGTATGAACACGAGACATTCATATAGAAATTCAGATGTTGTCCCTGGAATTTGAAAAAAAAAAAGGCATTATAAAAGAGATCAGCTGCTTTGAATACATAATTTCTCTTACCAATTCAACCATGAGTTGAAATTCCCATGGTGAATTACGCAGCAGGAGCCCAGGCCTGCAAGATGATGAGTATTTGCTATCTGATTTGCTACACACAGACTGTTAAAGACCCCTGTGCATTTCTGAAATGCAGTTGATAATCTCTCTTTTGTGCTGTATAAGCATTTTGCATTCTGCATTTATTTCCCTTAAAAATCCATTTAGAAAAATCAAATAAATCCTTTTTTAAGGTTGAGCATCACAAATCACCCTTTATTTTCTAATCCTTAGTTACAGGATGAAAACGAAGGTTGTTTTATAGCCTACAATCCCAATGCTATAGTGTATGTATCATCCTGTTCTCATTAATTTTTCTTTGCCTAATTTATTTTAATAATGTATTCACCATTAACAAAAAGAAGCAAAGTCCACAAGTCATTAACAAAAATTACCAACTTTCACTTAAAACTTTACATTGTTTCAACAGCATACGTTGTATGCTAGTCCCTAATAAAGACCACTATCCCTAGATATGATATATTGAATAAGATGCGGTATGTATTATAGACTGCTACTGTTCTTCATCAGGAGTGAAACAATTTTTCTACTTTTTCTTATCGTGGCACAATAAAAGTATCCAGTTGAGTAAGTGTTTACTTAGCAACATGCTGTTTTTCTTTTGAAATGCATGATCCAATCAAACCTGAGGTTCGGGCAAGAAAAAGCAAGTAGTAACTACACAAAATCATTCCTTTTTCATAAACATGAATACACTGGAAGATAAAATATCTCTGGGGTTGCAATGCTGGGAAGGCACTTCAGAAGAAAGAATGGAACCTGGTTCCTAGAGCAGTGTACAAGGCTACAAGCCCTTACCAGAAATTTCCTTTTCTGCTTCCAGTGGCTTCCTTGTGCATTGGTGGCCACATGTGCTTCAGTAACAATTTTGATGAGCTCCCATTCCTCATCTGTTGGCTCTGGTTTGTGCCCAATGGTTTTCTGCAGCTCTTCCCGACGTCTCTTCTCTCGATTTTCTTCTATCAGCTTCCTCTTTGCCAACCGCTTGCTGTCATCCAACACCACTTGCAGGGGAAAAAACATACAAAAATGGCAGGAAGCTCTTAAGGCTGTTTGAACTTTGGTCTTTTCCGTGACTGAGGTACTAATTGATTACAAACACTGTAACTAATCAGTAAAGAAGTACCTTGGAAAGACCCACGGTTGAGACAGTTCTCTTATTTCTCCCTTCCAACTTCATTTTCTCAGAAGTCTGAATGGCAAAGAATGACTTACCCTCCTGGCAATGTTTTGTATACTGCCATTGCCTTCAGGGGTTATTCCACCAATAAAAGTAACATATAAAAGCTTTGTGAAGTGTCAAAGTGCTCCTATAATGATCTTGGAGTAATCAATGTTGGGAAATATGCATGTCTGGTTTTTTTGAAGTAGTATCAGCATGCTCACTGCTCTGAAGTGTAGAATGTGTTCTTGGAAGACAGCAAAAAGTTGAAGAAAGTGGGAGTATTTATTCACAGGAGGTTCAAGTGCCTGTTGCATGACACAATCAGAAACAACCTGCCTGTTGTTTTGTCTTTCCTTAATACCTACAAATGGTGTCTTTATGCAATGTTCCTGCAGACTCTCATGACTTCCAGTGATGCCAGACAGGCAGGCCCCAAGGCTGCACATCTCTGACCACCATCTCCCTGGTGACCCAGGGTTATCCAGCCCCTCTCCTGAAGGTCTACCTGGCTACAATGAAATTGTCTCTTTTATTCTATTTCCCTCTAGACAGAAGGCACTGTTATACACTACATTAACAATGAACATACTAAGTTAGACTATTTTTCTGTTGTTTACTGGGTCTGTTTTCCTGTCAGTTCTTTTGCAAAGGATTACACTTGGCGACAACCATCCAGGCACAGGGGAATTTATGTGACTTCTGAAGGGGTTTTACATGATTTCCTCCCATTTGCACTAATTGAAGTTATTGGTGTAAATTCCTGTGCAATGGCAGGAAAAGAAGACCCCTAAGGGTTAATCTTACAGCCATATTTCCTAGTTCTTTAGAATGAGATTCGAATTCTTTGCAGCAGATAACTTCTTCAGGGCTAAAAATAAAACAAACAACTGCAGGATGACTCATACAATGACATTCAATTTCACATCCTCCAGAATTTTCTAAACAAGATGTTTTTATCTCAAGCAAAGTGTCCATCCAGATGCATTTCTCCCTCCTCTCCTCCGAAGAGTGAACATTCCTACTGTTACTCAGCTTGGTAAGGCCAGGAGAAGGTGAAGTCTGATCGAGGATAAACAAAAAATTACAGCCTTGTGAAAGTGGCTTGATGCAATGACTGCAATTCCCTGCTACAAGTTATTAAAAACAGAAAAGTGCTGGCAGTTCTGCTCTACTTTAACAACCTTCATCAATCAACATACTTTAAGCAAACATAGACATTGAAAAAAAAAAAGATACAAGGAAAAAACCAGAAAAATATACTTACAATCTGTTGCCATGCCAACAAAGATACATTTTTTGAAGCGACATTCCTGGCACTGATTTCTTGTTACTTTGTCTATCACACATTTTCCTTCATATTTACAGGAATACGTTGGATGGAGGTTCTTCTGAATGGTTCTTCTAAAAAAGCCCTAAGTGCAAAAAATAAACATATTAGAAAGCATTAGCACTGAGCAATTTTATCAAATTGGGAGCCACTTTGTTTTGTTAGGAATGCATCTAAGTATGCAAGATCACATATTTCATTCCATGAAGCTCTCAAAGGGGAAAAGAACAAACCAGCTTTATAGTGTATGGCATTTCTTTTGAGTTTCCTCAAAAATTAAAAACATATAGACATCTTAGATAAATAAAGGTGTAAATAATGCTGCCTTGAGGCACAAATACTGTCTGCATTCTTCTTGTAGTCTTATGTTTTAACGTTATAAATTTTTTTGTATATAAAGTAGGAGGTTTATTTTTGATCCCCTTTCCAAATTCTGTAATCATTTTGAAGGATATTAGGAGGCATATACATAGTTTTAATTGAAGAGCAGCTTCTGCAAATGGTAAGAGTTATGGTGTGCATGTGCTAACAAAAGATGAAGAACAAAGAGTTCTACTCCTTTCTTCCCACAAAAGCCAAATAACCAACCAACCAAATCTGGACAAGACTAAGAACTTTGCAAATACAAACTACACAATCTTTGCGTTTGGTTCTAAATAGTGGATCCATAGTTTATAAATTTAATTTGTATTTACCACACAATTAAAAAAAAATCCCCATCACAACTAAAGATTCCTCTCTATATAAATCCATTCTATCTATCTATCTATCTATCTATCTATCTATCATAATATAGACCTATACTGCCAATTGCAATAGTTCCTAAGTTTGTGTGAACTAATGCAGTCCTGCTGAATTCACTGATTTATCAGATAAAATTTATCTCTGAACATTATGTATATAATCCTGGTATTACTTTCAACATGACTTCTCTCATTGATTTCCAAAAGAGCTGGATAAACTCCCCAAGGCTGCAAGATATTGACAAGACAGACTGTAACGCAAGAAATTTAGACTTCACTTTAATTTCAAGTTTCACCATTATTTGAGACTGTCTCATTCAGCAATGCAGCTTGGGATGACCTTGATATAAAGAACACACTGACACCCTGGTCCTGTTTGACTGAGGCTGCTGAGAACGGCTTTGGTTTCAGTCAAAACAATGGCGAAATTCGAGTGAGATTTTACCTAATGAATAGTCTCTTCAGCTGGGATTTTATCTAATGAATAGTCTCTTCACTTCAGTAGGTGAAAGGTCTGTTCTTAATCATGTTAAATAACACCCAGCAAAATCTTACAGCAGTGCACAATTTCTTTTAACACAGAATGTTGAATTAATATGCACAGATAAGTCTGTATTTCAGCTTGAGCTCCTAACTTCTGTGAAGACAATAAAGAACCTTGTCCTCATTAGAGTTTTATCTTACAAGATTCAGCTTGAGCTAAGAGTACAACTCTTTATTCCTTTATTTAAGATCTGAAATGGTAATTAAACTGAGTGGCATAAAGCTTGTGTGTGAGCCTTTGCAAGACTGGGACCAGTTGTGTTGAGACAAAATCCAGGAAATCATAGGCAAAATATCCTTATGTGGGGTTTGGAACAAGTCTCAAACTCTCATCCACAAAACAACTGGTTTTGGTTCCATTCTCAACCCTGTGACAAACTCCTAGGATCTGCCACTCTCCTCCCTGAAGTCCAGAGATGGTTGTGGACAACCAGAGTCCCAGAGTTATCCCTGGTTACAGCAAGAGATAGAAAAATCTCTGATAAATCTCAGCAAGTGGTACTGAACTTCTGTTTTCCAACCTTGCACGGGACTTAATGTAGCTTTAGCTTCACAATGGCAAGGTTCTTCACTTTTGTTGGAAGCAGCTCATTTCACCTTCTCGTTTCATTGCATTTACCAGAAACTTTTTGCAAAAAAACTTCTTTGTCCATCTTTAGAAACAATGTAGTGTTATTTTCATCAATACAAGAAATCACATTTTATTGGTAGGCAACAACTCTTCCTAAATTCCTTTACTATGAGTAGATGCAATGGGTAAGGTCTGAAAAAACATTTCAGTGATGTCAGAACTTCCTGTTTGTTTATTTGGGTTTAAATTCCTCACACTTCACTCTTCAGAAATCATGGGTGAAGATGTTTTTTTCATGAAAGCACTTGCCAAAACAAATCTGTGGCTGTCAGCCCTGATTAATCTTGTTACAAAACTAAGGTGACTTTGAGCTGAAGCAACTAGTAAATGTAAAATTAATAAAGTTGATTATATATATCGTATATTGATATATACATATAACTTTGCTGATAAATCACACAACTGGAAATGCATATGCAGCTCCTCACAGAAATTAAGTACTTTTTGCAAACTGTTAGCTCAGTTCCTCGTGCATGCAAGCATTACTTTAAATTATATGTCAGACAGAAGTACTGTATCTGAGGATAAAAGTAGAGTTGTATGCTATGTCTCTAAAGTAGCTGGAAGGCATAAAAAGAAGTACTTCAGTTGGAGTAAAAAAAACCTTAGTAGGAAAGCTGGAGAGAGATATAGCTGTTCATCTGGGAGCAAATATATGTCATAATGCCACAGTGCTGTTTACTTCCCATCATATCTGAATCAAGTCATATCCATACATTTTATGTATTGTTATCATCTGTTATACAGAATGCAAATGTGTAGGAATCACTTGTTCAGCTCCACAGTCCTTTTCAGATATAAATATTTTTTCATACATAGTATGTATGTATAAAACCATTATGAATATTACCACAGATCTGATATACATAGGATATTTAGGTCTCTGTGCATTTCGTAAATGTAACTTAGGGCAATGCTTAGGTACAGCCAGAGGAATTGCTTCATCAAAAGAGTTTACTGCAGTGAGGGGCTCTAAAGTCAATCCAAACCCAAAATATCAGATCCAAATGTTCCAGACTTTGGGGATGAACAGAATTAGACTTTTGTGGCTTAGTCTCATGACACTAGTCCAAGACATGTGTGGTCCTATTTGTTTAGAAAAACAATAATTTTTTATTTTCTGCAGGAAAGAATAGCTTTCTTACAGGATCTCAAGCTATTCATGCAAATTGATGGCAGTGAAATCATGTGAGATGTGCTTGATTCTGTTATTAATTTTTTTTTATTTACTTGCCCAAAGCAATAATTTTTTTAATTTAATTTTGCATGTAGTTTTGGAGATGCAATTTAAGGCTGAAAGCACATCTCAGTATGCTTATATTAAAGAAGTCAAAATCTTTTTGAAACTATTTTAATTGGGTGTCAATGCTTTGATGGATGTTACTGTTATATGAGCATGTGGAAAGGATTTTGATTTTTACGTTTTCACAGTGATGATGAGAGGCACTGGAACACTGTTAATCGCTACAGACTCTTCATGGCCATAGGCAGAACCTCAGCTATTGCATAAACAGCTTCAGTGGAGTTGCTGGGAGCATGCTGATGAGCCATGAGAACATGGCTAAAGGAACATTAAAAAATGGAAATCCAAAAGCTAACTGTTAAAACAGCAACAGCAACAATCTAAATTTCTTGTTTTCTTTTCAGAAGCAAACACGGCAAAAATCAACTATATTCCTCATGCATATGAAGAGCAGCAGCATAGCCAGATATGGCTTATCGGATACGGTACTGGATGTTCTTATTCGCTTCTAATCTGTCTTTGATTTGACAGCACAGTCCAGGAAGTCTGTATAATGGAGGAGCTGGAGAGCTATTTCTGATTCCCACTTTCCCACTGTGCCATTTACCTTGCAACCTTCGCAAGTGATGCAGCGATAATGATATCCGGTGGCTTTGTCCCCACATACTACACATAGCTCATCCTTGTCTAAGTAACTGGGTATATACCCTGTAAAGAAAAAGAGGATGTGGCATGTAAACTCGATATGATACAACTGATATAAAAAGATTATATTAAAATCCACTGTGGATCTTGTCTACCGATGCCATATTTCTGAACTCACTGAATTTCCTGAATAAAAGTTCATACTCTGTTACAGACTTATTTAAACACAGTCTTTAGTGTCTTCTACTCTTTAGACTGTTTCAGCATCTATTGGTCAAAATGAAGAAGTCATAACATGATTGCTCTGTCCCGAGTGAAATACTACCTCAAAAAAATATTGTTACCTCAAAAGGTTTGATGTGAAATAATAAAGTAGTAGTGAGAGATACAATATATTTATCTTCTATATTTCAGAAAAAAACTGATACACTTATACACTGCAGATGAGATCCCAGGTTCCAGCATGACTCAGGGGCTTGGTAGTAGAGAAATATTTACTGACAGATTGTTTGTTTTAAAACAGAGGAGTACTAGCAACAGATAGCCCAAGCTGTATTGATTGTACCTGACCTGGATGTGTACTACACATTGTCTGAATTTAGGACAAAATACGTGGGCATTCAAATATATGTATGTGTGTACATGCATGTTTTAGAACGAAATCTTCTCTTCTGAAGTGGTTTACCAGATCCAACAAGTGAAGTCAAATATTACTGCTGTGAAAAACATTGGCAATGCTTGGTTCTTTTCCCACAATGGCATTTGCTTTGATAACATAAACATATTTTCAATTTGAGCAAAAAATGAAAGCAATTCTGATGGCAAACAAAAAGTAATTCTAAACTAAACACAACTTTTAAACAGGGAAAAAATACAAACCTTTGAAAATCAGTGTTCCCATCATGCATAACTAACAGAGTTATGGTATGTAACTTTTCCTTCTGAAAAATCTCCCCGTGAAGATGTAACACAGAGATCTCAGATTCCCTTTGAGGGGAGAGAGGGAAGTGCAGTATTTATGTAACTGCATAAGATCACTGAAGTGTAGTAAACTTTTCACAGAATCCCAGAATGGCTGAGGTTGGAAGTCACCTCTGGAGGTCATCTGGTCTGACAACCCCGCTCAAGCAGGGCCACCTACAGACAGCTGTCCAGAACCACGTCCAGATGGATTTTGAGTACCTCTAAGGATGGAGACTCTACAAACTTTCTGGACAATCTGTGCAGTGCTGTCACCCTCGTAGTGAAAAGAAAATACTATTTTATTGTTCTCAGAAGGAATTTACTGTATTTCTATTTTTGCTCACTGCCCCTTGTCCTGTCACAGGGTATCACTGAGAAGAGTGTCTCTGTCTTCTACTGTATGAGTGATTAGGTATCTACACAAATTGACATCCTCCCTGAGCCTTCTCTGCTTCAGGCAGAGTCACAGCTCTCTTAGTCTCCCCTCACAGAACCATTTCCAGTTCATCATCTCTGTGGCCCTTTGCTGGATTTGTTCCAATATGTCCATGTCTGTCTTGTATTGCAGAGCCCAGAACTGGGCCCAGCACTGCAATGTATTCCGTTAGAGCTGAACAGAAGGGAAGAATCACATCCCTCAAACCGCTGGTGAAGATTTTCCTAATGCAGACCAGGGTGTCATTGACACTCCTTGCCTCCAGGGCACACTGCTGGCCCGTGTTTAACTTGCTGCCCACCGGGAGCATCCAAATACTTCAACCTAAAGCACCTGCCTGCCAGTCGGGACCCAGCCTGTACTGCTGTGTTTATTATTCCTCCCCCAGTGCAGAATTTGGCATTTCCCTTTGATGAACTTCAAAAGGATTTCTCCAGCCCGCCTAGGTTGCTCTGAATGGCAGCGCACCCATCTGGTGTCCCAGCCACTCCTCCCAGTTTTGCATCATCTGCCAACTGTCTGAGTGCAATTTATGAGTGCAATGAGGGAGAGTCCTTTGGATGTGGTTGCTTGTAACACTATCCATTGCCACTGGTTTGCTGAACCCATCTGTAGCACCACATGTTAGGCCAGACTTCAAGCTTGCTGTCTTTATGCAGCACCCACACCAGTACAGCTCCATGCCGCTCGGGGATTTGTGACACCAGTCACATGGAGGGCAAGCAGCAACAAGACTCAGGGCAGCAGAAGGCTTTTGGACGATGCTGCAAAACGGGTGGTCATTATCTTCCTGCAACTAACATGCCAGGGGTTCAGATCAGTAACGGACAGTTTAAAAGTGCCTTCCTAAGACTATACTTCCAGAGGTTCTCCAGAAAGGAAAGCCCAAATCAGAGAGAAAACAGATGAAATTAACTGAGCTTAAAACACTTAAACTTTATGGAGGCTGGTGATTAAATTAGGTGAAAGTAAAGAAGGCAGAAAATATTTTTATGGCCTAATTTGACCATAATTATGAGAACCTCAAATTACAGAGGAACACTTTTGTACAGCCAGGAAGCAGTAGCACCTCTGAAGCCAGGCCTAGGTATGGGCGTCTCAGATCTGCCAATACTGGCATCTGAAAGGGGAGTGGGGGAATGAGCTTAGATCTTACTGATGTACCATACCAGTCTGCAATAGGGCAAAAGATCAGATTTACATTCAGGTTACATTTCTTCAGGATGAACAGGTTATGCCTGTATAGACTGGTGGCCATGTGGAGTTGGTTCTGTGACCTTGAGGGTTGAGAGACAGCAGGGTTTCGACTCCAATTTACATCACTGACTCCTAATGGACATTATGCCAGTGGGGGATTAGCAGAGGCTATTATCTTCATCCTGCCCCCACTTTGCTTACACCTGCCTCTGCACATGCAACACATAAACAACACAGAGCTGACAGAGGAGGCAGAAGAGGCAGCAAAGGGATGCAGAATTTTCCCCTAAATTTCTCACAAAGATCAATGGCTTCTTGTTGTTTCTGGTTACTGTTATTCATGAAATGCAGACTTTATGTAGCATAAACTATGTTATACAAAATTCAGTATCCCTGGTTTGCTTCCTTAAGAACTGCTTCTGAATTAAATGTTCCATTGAATTAAATATTCCATTAAGTATATAATCTGGTTAGTACTGCTCATGTAATGGCAACTTTGCTCTACTGGAGGAGCAGAAGACCACTTGTCTAAACCACTTCCTTAAATATACACAGTAACTCATGCACATGACCACTGCTGTCCACCTCCTTCTTGGAGTTTCAGGATTTTATCCAACCCAGGAAACAGTTTCCAGTCTGACAGAAAAGACAATCTCCTATAAGCACTCCTAGTCAGAGATTAAAAATGGCATCCTCACATGGAACCACTCCCTGTTTTCCTGCCTCAGAAGTGCTAAGTGCCACCTACTTAAGCTACTTAAGTATTATGTTCAGTACTTTTGCAGGATTGCGCCCATGTCACAAGGGAGGCACACATTCGGAACACTTCTACCAATTCAAGAGGAAACCTGAATAGTAAAATCTTATCCCAAGAAATCACTGAAAATAAAAATGTGCAATACACATATCTTTGTTTTCTATTACAGATGTACATTTTCGTATATTTTTAACACTCCTTTCAACAGCTAATGGGGTCAGAAACAGCTAGAAAGTAGGAAAATTGAACCTTCAGTAGTATTTTTAAAAGATATAATTTGAACAGATATAATTCCAAATGGAATAAGAGGATTTATATTCAGTTCTTACAAACTGTAATGTCCACTGCAAATAATTTCTAGTAGCTGCAAATTCCCTGTACAACCTCTGTATAAATTCAATGCAATTTCATTTGAAAGATGGACAGACAAGCAGCCTCAGGGCATTTTTGATGCTTCTCAGAGTTAGAAACAGTATCAGCAGGAAGAAATTCAATATTGTGTTTCTAAACATGGTACCAGCATGGAAGAAATGAATAGTGCAAATGGAGATTCTTGAGGAAGCTGTGGATGGCAGCAGAGTTGTCTGTTAAGACGGTTCAAGGAAGAAGCAGAGCAACAGGGTTGTCTCACTCCTTGCAGCACAAATAGGAACTTGTCTCTCACATCAGCAAGTACTTTTGCTTCATGTGTGCATAATAACTCTGAATCAAAAATAAAAAAAACCCTGCATGGGAAAGCAGGTGCTGGACAGAGTAACCCAGGTGCTCTCTTGTGAAAGAAGAACGTCTGATAAGAAATCTCATGGGAACATTGGGTAGGTTCTTATTTCTGGTGTTCATATTTCATCCTTTATTTCCTGGTCAAAACCTACTAAGTAAATAGCTATGAGGAATCATTCAAGAGCAACACCAACTTCAGTGAACTGCACAATAACAACCAATATCATTCCTTGCCCACCTTGGATCTTTGCTTCGAGTGGAGAATAACAATGAATGACCTTGATCTGCTGTGTCTGGTGTTTCCGTTGTAGACTAAAGTAACATCTTTGCTCCCCAGACTCCCACCTGCCACTGCCTAATCTTACAGTCTTGGCAAGGCTAAGTACTCAGCAGAACTAGTTGCACCTATCTAGAACAGTATGTCATATAATTAATTCATTGTAGCCAATCATGACTGCGATTTGTACCTTCTAAAATTGTAACTGTAGCCTTCCAGAGGTACGGCAAGGAACAATTCCCTTTGATAGGAAAACACGCAATGAGTTTTCCCCAAGCAGGCATAAGGACAGAAGGAGATCTGCTAACCTATGCAGTCATCTGAGGTACTCTTTCATTAATACTGTATGCATACACTCTTGAATCACAATTTGCAGGAATGATACCTTAAAGCAGTATATGTGACCCTGCACAGTGTAAGAGGTTGGAGACACACAAATGAGCCACTAGGTCACTATTTGTCTATGCAACACGGCAAAGAAATCTATTTAAATTAAAACAAACCCTAAAAATTTATAGTGGTTGGTTTTCCTTTCCCTCTAGCCTTGTACCCAGTACACATTACCAAAAAAAACCCCCAAAAAACAAAAAAAAAATGTTTTGAGAAAAGTAAAGAACCAATTTCAATTTTGTTAAAGTATCATTGCACATACTTTATATTGCCAGGTCTCTGTTTGTACAGATAATGTGATACTGGTTTAGGGAATTAACTGACATCTTAAAAAAATTGTAGAACTGAATCGTATTTGACTGTCAGACAAGGAGGTGAGTAACACTGATGCAAACAAATTATGCCTGTATACCAGATGTTCCATACTAGCTCGTTCCTGATCCACCACAGACTTACATGTTGTAGGCAGAAAACACCATTTGTAGTGATTGCACAAGGACATTTGTGTTTTAAGACCATTATTCAGTATTTTAATTTCCCCTATATACTAGTAGAGTCAGTAATTAAAATATATTCCCCGAAATCTTTCTTTCCCCCATCTGTTATGGTTTGCATGCCTACAGACAACTCACTAAAATGAGTTTAGGACTTACCAGTAAGCCGGTATTCACTTACTAGACACTGCAGTACAAAAATGAAAAAGATAAAATTAATTACTACTTTGAGAATCCCCAACTGTATTAAAACTGAAATGAAAATTCATACTGCTGTTCTACTGCTTCCATAGTCACCTTGAACTCTTTGTAAATTATAAAAAATTACAAGGACCATCCAGATATCATCCTTGACATGCTTGTGTACAAAAATTTTAAGTAGAGTGTCGATGAAAGCATAGAGTCGAGAGAGAAAAAGTATACTCCATTCTTGTTTGTGGTATTATCAATATTGATCTCAAAGGCTCGGCTGATACACTGATCCTTGTTTCCCACTTCCTTTAAATTACTCCCACTGAGAAAAATGGCTTATTTCTCCATTAAGCTTGGAAGCACCGAGAATATTGTTGAACAGATTCATGCATTTCTTGTTAGCTAACTGGCTTGCTTTTCCTCAATTTTGATCTTTGTTGACATTCTTTGATTTATGGAATTACTAAAATTTGGCAAGAGATTCTGCAAAGATCGAATCTGAAACATTTTTATAGCCCCTATTCCCTCAATGACTTTTCAATGTACTAAGCCTGTTCTTTGGGCTGATTCAGAAACCTTATCAGCAACAGTGCTCCTTGCACAGATGTGCTAAAAACATTTTAGCTGAAACTGTGTTATCACTTAACTGCTGCAATCAGTACTGTACTTGCAGCCATTACCTACTACAGGTACAAAACACACCACTGTAAGACAGACCATGCCACTTCCCTCCCGTTCCATGCAAATTTAAATATTTTATCAACAAAGCTCTGTATTGCAAGAAAGCGATTTATTTAGAAATCTAAGCCTCACTGAACAAAGCAAAGTATGACTTAGTTCAATTTCCCATCCTTCATCTGGCTATGGAAAGGTACTGTAAAGCAGAAGAAAACATGTTTCCATTGACTTCTTATTACAAAAGAAACATATAATTCTAAACGCATAATGATGTGCTGAATTATTAAATTTTTCTTATCAGTGGTATCTCCACAGAGTGGTGGTCAAGAGCAAAATTAACATTTTTAAGCTTAAATAATTGTCAACATACTCAGAACTGCTCTGCTGAGAAGGTCAAGACGACAAACGCTCAGTGTTTCTTTAAGTTTATTATATGTACATATACTCCCTGCACTGACAAAGTGACATTTTGACATAACCTCCATGTTGCATTTTCTTAGCTATTCAATAAGTACCCTAACATTTTCACACAGCTGAGAACTCAGTTTGGACTAAATTCAGGTGCATACTCTAGCACTCACACAGTACGTATGCTCAGCTGCACATAAATTGCCTGAGAAAATATAAGGGGAAATAATTACGGCAATTACAATTATAACAACAACAACAACAAAAATAACCTTCAAAGACCCTTTCTCCCACCATACCAACAGCCCTACAAAAGACGGAATTAACCCCACCTGGTATGTGGGAAGCAAAGTGAGATGCAGGGCTGAGGAGCCGGCGCTGTTACAGCCCGACTCGAGAATTCCCACCTGCAAAACCTTGGTGTGGGGGGCAGCCCCTGCTTACTGCTGCCCACTCCCACAGAACCTGAAGTTAAAGCCTAACTTCATAGACACCTCCAGGCATCTTTCATTAACTTTGTCCAGGAAATGACCATGCAAAGGAAAGTGAAAGCCAACTCTCATCACGGTTTTAACTTTGCAGACCTATTTCCCACATTGTCCAAATGTCCAAATCACTGTGCACACACCAAATGTGGCGAGACTGAGGTTTCTGGACTCCTGTACATGTTTCTTTTGTACTTTCCTAACTGCATTACCTCTACCACTGGGTACTCCTTTTTACAGTACAGGTGGTGTGAGGAGATCCAGGGACATTTTTGCCTATCTGCTCAGCCTCTGCACATGGGTAGGGTGGCACAGGCTCACCCAGAGCATCACCCATCCGGCATGCAGCACTGCAAGCTCACTGTGGCTGGAAGCATTGTAAGAGACAAAAAATACTCCGGTTTAAGCTCTCTGGGACAAAACTGAGAATAGCACCTAGTTCTCACAATGATGAGCCGTGTTCTGCTTATCAGATTTCACAGCATTACGCAGAAAACAGCAGAAAACAAAGTGTTTCTGGCTGCGTGTTTCCTAGGGTAGGATCAGATCCAAAAGAGTTTCCTCAATAAAACAGCAAGCTGTTGCACAAATGTTGTGCTACCACCTTATAACAGCATACACTGGAGCACAAAAGGTAATGGAGTAACAAGCAGAGGCAAAGCTAAAACTACACCTCTACCTCTTGATTTTCTGGACCACAATTCTTTTCTTTAAAAGTCAATTCTTCTATCAGAATTTCTGACAGATAGCCAGGAAATAATAGTTTCTAATGTACTGTAATAACTGAAGCAGCTTTCTTATATTTTACAATAACTGGCTTTACTTTCTAAATACTTTTTTTTTCCCTTTAATGACATGTTGTCGGGGTCTTTGTTTCTTGTTTTTCAAGTTATTTTCTGAATTTTTTTAAAGTAACATATAGACAGAGAAGTAACTAAATACCCCTTCATAAATTATAAGCTTTTCAGCATATAAAATGTTGATTTTTTTCCTTCTCAGAGGGAAAACAAGACTTTAACCATTTAGCAACTTGCAAAAGTTTTGATAGGAGAAGAGTCCATGTGCTACTGTAAAGTACAATTTGATTTAAACAGCATATTATTGAGATTACGACAAATTTTAGGGGACTAACAAAAATACCAACTGCAACAATCAAAACTCCTCATGAACACCTGCTTAGGGACTTAATTTTGTTTTAATGGGCTATTACCAAGGCTTCTCTAACACACTCCCTTGCCCCCCCAATCAATTCTGGATCAATACAGACACACATGCCCTGTGAAAAGCCTTCTGTTCTTAGGACAGGATTAAAAGATTCGTTAGTTTTACGATAGCTTGGTTAACAGATGGAAATTAAAAAAAAAAAAAAAAAAGATGCACATGTTCCACACAGTTTAGATCTCTTCTGCTTAACAAACTCAGTGTTTGCAAAGGTTTGACAGAAGGGAGGCAACTTTTTATTGATTATCACAGTAATAAGGATCTAAAAAATCCCAAAGCGCATTGCTCTGCCTCTGTGAATGATCAATTAAAAGCCTGCTTGAGATTCAGCTTCCTTCAAAATTCACCACCATTTCTTAGTGAAACTGAGGTGGTAGAAAACAAAGGCAGACACGCAGTTTTTAAAAACAACTCTGTATTCTTTCAAACGAACAAGTCCGAAAACCATAAACAGAGCAGATGTCAGATGTCCAAGTACTGAAAAAACTTAAAGCTCTGACCTACGTGTAGCAATTATTATTTACAACCTTTAAACTTATGAAAAATGTATTCCTTCACTGACTTTGCAATAACAAGTCTTTGTTTTTTAATAAGTTAACCCTGAGATAAACTTTGTCTTTAACCAAAAATAAGACATGGGAAAAGTCTACAAAGGGCTGTGAATTCATTATACAAAACCCAACGGCAGATAGACTTAAAAAGCACTTAAAATGCTGCAAAATGCAAAACCAGGCATTATCCAAAACTACATTTAATCTACAATTTGATGATGTTGTTACAGCTTCCCAGAAAAGGATTTTAAAAAACATTTCCTTTATTATGAAATACAATGCTGTTTGAAGTATAAAATTAAGACATTTTTCTACCGAACATATG
This sequence comes from Pachyramphus minor, assembly GCA_013397135.1. Classification (NCBI taxonomy): domain Eukaryota; kingdom Metazoa; phylum Chordata; class Aves; order Passeriformes; family Tyrannidae; genus Pachyramphus; species Pachyramphus minor. The sequence goes on along the minus strand of VYXB01007190.1, from coordinate 127,987 downwards.
GATTTATTGCACCAAGTACTAATGAATATTACCTGCCCAAAGGAAAATATTTCAGTTTTCCATGTAGTCAATAAAATTAAACAGTTTACTTTTCACTACAAAGCTACCTTAAAAGTAGTAAATGGTATTTTCCCTATCCACCTAATTACACCAGATTCATCTGGTTTTTGGATAACTGCATCCAGAAAATCTGGTCTTAACAGAAAAAAAAATATTATTGTGGTACAATAGATGCTTATTTTTATTCTTTAATAATGTGATTTTAAAGAAACATGGAGAACATATACTCCGTGTGCGTCAGTTTGGCTGTCTGGGTTCAGAAAAAACCCCACTGAAAACATTTATAAGTGTTTGTTGGTATTTTGGGGCTCTTTTTAAATCTCCTTTGCTTACTTGAAAGCAAAAGAGTAAATTCTAAAATGAGGCAATGATTTAACCCTGAGAGGGAGCAGACATTGCATGCTAATTGCCCCTCACAAACATATTGATTATATCAACTTTCTGGATGCAGAGTAGTCTTTCTTACATAGATATATTCCTGAATTCTCAGTCTTTTTTGCTCTGCATAATCAGAAACTACACAGTTTTCACTTAGAAGACAGTAACTCATTTTCCCATACATATTTACAGTTACATTTTCAAAATCTTTTGCCTGAGTTGTTGAGTAAACAGAGTTCACATTTACTGAAAATGAGGACTTATACCGTTTGTATGTAACCAGAAACACAGCTTTAAGACACCGAATATATAATGACGACATTTCAGAAGAGAAACTTTCTTATCTGGCTCACTGGTGAATAGCAAACAAACTTAATAGCCCCAGAAAGAAGAAAACAAGCAATGTATTTGCAAATGTCTCTTATAGATTAAGAAAAAGTGCTTGGAAATCCTCATCGCTCACCGAAAACCTTACAATCACCTAGCAACCTACGTTACTGCTGCTTTCAATTTTGAACAGGCAGCCTTCACATTCAAAGATGCATCTGAGCCAACTGATGCAACTGTAAGTTTAAAGCAAAACAAAAACAAAAACAGAGATTATATTTTTTTTTGTTATTTAAATAAAATGCCCCTACCTTTCTTCTGAGAGTACGATGGCGACTGCACTTGAGAAAAAGTAGGTTTTTCTTCTGTGAAATATTCAGGTTGGTTGTACTGATTCAGGGCCATGTCCATGTCAGAGTACTCGCTTTTAAACACGTTTCCAGGGTAACTACAGGTATAAGGCTGATTCACCGCCCAGGCCTGTTCCATATATATGTTGTTACTGTGCAGGACCTGAGCATCACAACTGCTGTAACCCTGATTATCTTCAATATATGTGCAATAATCAGTGGACTGCATGTAGCAATTGCTACCAGCAGCTGGGTGCACTTCATATATTTCTTGCATACAGTAGTTCATTTTGTTAGCCTATCTCAGCTTCTACTTTACGTACACACACACATGCATACACACGCAGGCATGCATACACATGGGTCGGGAGAGGAGCAATGAATATACACCAACAAAGTCGACGGCAAAACAGCCCGTTTTACTTCGGAGCGGCACCTGATGTGCTAAAATCCTATTTATATTGGGACGGCTTGTGAACTCCCCTGCCAGTCAAACATATTGGGAAGCAGATTTATGACAGTCAAAGGTCTTAATCTGTGACTGTAAGTTAATTCCAAGGGAAGATGGCAGGCAGGTAGCAGTGACCACCAGACAAAGAAGCGACATCCCGACAACCCTCCTGTTCCCCTGTTTGTCTGGAATAATCATTTTGTAAACCATTTCCAGACTTTTCCAATATGATTAGAAAATGATTACTAAGGCGAGGACACAGTTATGTCACTGTAGTTGTCAACTTAAGTGTGAAGAATTATAAAGACTGCTTAAGAACTCCCAGAGGGGATACGCTGAAAATCCTAAAATCAATAATCCTGTTTTTCAGCATTAAACCATAGAAAATCCAATAGTGCTGTGCTGATGACCCGAACAGTAGTCTAGTTTTACAAAATTTAGCAACTTAATCTGTCATCAGCTTTATTGATTTTTGTTTTACAGAATTACATGCATGAATCTCCCCAGCCTTCCACACATACACAATCCACCCCACTGCCTGGTAATGCATTTATGAGAAAGCAGCTTTGCTGAACTTCAGTGATTTCAAGAAGTAATTTCTATTGAGTTCAACAGGTGGGAAAATGCAAAATAATTTAATCAGAAAAAGAACTGCTTATATATTATCAGTAAGCTAATTGCTTTGCCATTTTACCTTGTTATCTTTTCTGTTTCAGTAACAAAGTACTTTTAGAAGAGTATCTTTTCTGACAACAGACCCAGGAGAGGAAGGAGGGTTTTTGCTCTGTTTGGCTCACCTATGAACATGTCAATGCCACTACAACAAAAACAGTATGATCTTTTAATTGCTTAATGCACCCCAAACCTCGATATGGTCAATATACCTTCTTTAATAAGCCATTCTTTTTTCATCGAAAATAAATTATTTTATTTTTAATTTATATTAACTGCTATTTTTTTTTCCAGGCAAAATGTGTTTTTTCTTTACAGCACAGTGAAAATATGGTAAAACTTCTGAAGTCAGTAACAAGCGGGAAGCAGAATTATTACTCATTTCATAATGAAATCTGTTTTATTATTTCACTCATTTTAAACTAAAGGACTGCCAAAATGACAACATAACTTGGCCCTTTTTCTTCTACAGTTTTAAGTATACATCGAACAACTTTGATGAACGTACACCTGAATAGTCCTAAAAAGTTCAGAGCAATAGGTAAGAACTGTGCATGACATGTACATATTTCTCCCTATCCGATATTGTTAATATTTGAGACTAATGCAAAGAGCCAACAGAGAAACATTTTCCCTTCCAACATACAATTGTAGTTAACCTATCTGAATAAGAAGGTTGCCAATCAGTGTCTAATTATTACCAAATTCAGGACAAGTGCTTTTAAAGATTGGAGAAGTTTAAATTGATGCTTGATTTTTTTTTTTCCCCCTCTAACTATAAAAGAAGCATCTTTAATACACATTTCTTATTAACTTGCTCAGAAAATAATAATACATTTGGTAAGTCAAAAGGAACTCTACCAAGATCAATCTTATTGAAGTCAATAAAGTTGCTTTCAAACGAACTTACTCTGCTAAGACTCTAATAATTTAAACTAACATCTTACTTCATTATAATCACTAACAGTTACTGAAATTCCAGAAGTAAAACCCAAATAAACCCTCATTCATTTACCATTATCTAACTCAACAAATACCCCTGTGAAATACAATGTGAAAAAACAATGAAAAAGTTAATTTTCATTTTAGCTCAGGCTCATCACCTAGATTTTACAAACACTGACTTTGTCTGTGATAAAACGCATGTCTCAAGCAGGATCTGATTTTTCAAGAACGGATGTTCAACACTTCATAAAAATTACCTGTGTTTCACAAGAAATTCTGCAATAGTTGTTTGCACAGAAACCCCCAAACTATGCCCATTTAGGCAATCGGTTGGTAATAGTGTAGCACGTACAAATGTAACACACACAGCTTGCTGACTTTACTTCTCCACACTCCTCAGAGAGAAAACATTCTGCAAGTGCAAGTACATGGGTTGTTCCTTTACCACAAAACTATCTCCTGTGCAGTTAGCAGGAATTTATGTTAGAGCTTGCACAGAAGTGTGGCTGCGTTTTACAGGTCAGCAGAGCAGAATACCTCGATACTTCTACACTACCCAGAAAAGCCTTGGAGAACTAGACTTTAAATTCTTAGTGGGAATTTTTCCCCATGTAGATTTGCTTTGCCAGCAGAGTAAAAATTCCCACAAGTTTTCTCTTCTCTTGGTTTTTTACCCCGATTTGATTTAGGTTTGTTACTGAAAAACTAAACAGAACTGAGACCGTGTGTTGACAGAGCTGTTCCAGCCAGGATAGCACTTGAGGAAATGGTATATCAACATGGGACAGCTTGTGACTTATTCTCTGTTCCAAAATAAATCCCCCAAACATTTCTTATTTTCTATTGCTATGTCAATAATGCTTAGAAATGTGTCATATGTTCTATTCTTGTCAAGAGTTACTGTAATACTGCAAGGAAATTAAATTACATGAAACTGAAGGACGAGGAGAAAAAGAAAAATGTATGGAAGCCTTTTCCAACAACAACAAAAAAGAATGATAAACACTGCCAGGGAATGTGGTTTCCTTACCTGTAAAGTGCTAACATTATAGAGGTTTATAGCACTGCAGATTGTTGTTCCCTAGGAAACAAATCAGTACATTGATCATCTTTGCAAGAACATTGCAAAGTCTGAACGCCTTTATTAAAACTGAAATAATCCTAAAATATTTTCATTTTCATTTCTTAGGGTCCAATCCTGCAGGTCCCTGTCATGTATTCCTTTGAATTAAATTGTCTGATAAAAGAGAGTCAGACAGGGTCTTTATCAAAAGTCTAAAAGTGGAGTAGAATAATATTAATAGTTTTTCTTTGTCTTGTATTACAATTTGAATATTAGAGTCTTCATGTCATGTTGAGCTTTCATTCCCTTCAGCAATATAGTATTGCACTTGGGATTTTATTAGTTCACAAGTGTCTGATTATGTGAACACATGGAAATTAATCACCATCAGAATAAAGCCTTCAATTCAAGCAAACAGGGCAGTGATAAAACAGAAACTGTGATACTGTGACAGCAAAGGATCCAGAGCTCCAACTCCTCACACTCTGAGATGTCAGTTCATTGTACTAAAAAAAGGTAGAAATTACTTTTTGAACATGGGCCTTGAAAGCCCCAAAAGGTTTTTATATACTCACCCCGGTGTAAATCAGAAGTGTAGCGCAGTCAGTGATGTTACACTGGGTGGGAATCAGGCCGAGAATGCCTGAAAACAGGTGTCTGTAGAAGAGACCACTTTGCACTAGACCATTCAGCTCTTCATTGACTCCTGTTTTACAGTTATGACTAAGATTTTTAATTACAATTACATGCCCCACTAAGCTGCACTTCTCAACTTGGTTACAAAACCCACCAAAGTGAACCCACACAAATGTTAAAGAAAGACAGCAATCCTGTGGACGATCCTCTGGATGCTACAGCCCAACCAACTGCCTGACACAGAAAAGAAGAACTGCTCAGCGAAATCCACTCCGCTGTGTACCTCAGCTACCTGCGTGATGCGCAGGTGGCATATTACCTGCAGGAGTCCTATTCTCCTGACCTTTTCCAAACTGCACCCCTGGTCTAGAGTCCTGAGCATCGCAGTGCTGCACTTAGGGCCCCTACATGCTACTTCTAAACGATTTGGCAATGCCAGTACGTGAGAAGCACTGCAGAGCGTTCAAATTAGTCAGGGCAGACTGCAACTGTTAAAGGACCAAAAGGAAGGCTCTTATGTTGGTTCTGTTCACACTTCACGCATGAATGGAGATGGATAAAAATCCAGTATTCGGTAAAAAAAATTTCACACATTTGAAAATGTAGTTGCAAGGATTAAACATACCTTTCTGAACTCTTCATAGTTTTGCACACTTGTATTATCAGCTCCTGGTTTTGTAATACAAATTTTTACACATTACAAAATAACTGTTATATTTCCTATTTATAGACTATCTTGTTGCCTGCATTCTCTCAGCCACCTCTGAGGACGGCTTTGGGAAAAAAAAATTAGATCACTGCTTTTCCCAGAGAACACAAATCTGTGCTTTCATAACATGGGCCACATCCGAGACAGGTCTTTTCACATCGTAAGGAAAATATACTGAAAACTATAACAGTTTTTGAGCAGAAATAGTAATGTAGCCTTTGCAACACACATAATTTGTCAAATACAGCTATCTCCATGCCCACACAATGAGTTGCCATCTCTCTTTAACATGTGCATTTGCACCACCTTATTCATTCACTTTACATACTATGATCAGAAACTCAAAATGGTCCCTCAAAAATGTGACTATGCAAACTTACTGTTAGAGATTAAACAAAAAACCCTCAAACATCAGAATCAAAAATAATAACAAGCATTTACAAAACCAGAAAATTAGGTCTTTATAGTGTTTATCTTAGTTTGAAAACTCTATTTGCGTCTAAATCATAAAGCAGGTAGAATTATGGAATTCCAGCGCTGAAAAGTTACAACAGGAATTGACAGTTCCTGTAGTATGTCTGAGTGGAATTGATGATATTATAAATTGTCATTTTTGTCTATGCTACCTTTATTATAGCAAGTGATACAACTGAAGGAAAAAGAGCTATATCTTTCCAGCATAAAATAATTTCTTTGGGTTTGCAACAGATGCAGCAAGCTTCAAACTAGTTGCCCCTGGTATAAACCAAGGAAAACCTTACTTAGACAGCAGCACACCTCTTTTCTCCACATGTACTAAGTTACTTATCCAAACAAAACTGCTCCTCTCACAAATCTCACTGCACCACGGTTATGACATGCCAATAAATTTCTATGTGACTCATAATGTGCCAGTGTGATGTACCTTTTAATGAAACACTTCATTAGTCTGTTTGGATAACAAAGAATGTCATAGTTTATATTTAAATGTTCAGATTCACTACAATGCCAGTTACCTCTCAAAACATTTTCAACATCTTGAATAAATTTCGTTAAAAGAGAAAGGAGATTGCTCTTTCCTGATCAGGGCTCCTCAAGGGTTTGTGCTTGCTTTTTCTTGCACTATTCACAATGTGTAGGTAGCAGGTAGTTTCAGAAAGTGTTTGCTCCTTGAGAGGTCTGCCAACAAATGGGCTAACAAAATTCTTGAATAGTGTTTGATAACTTTTGAGATGGTCTCTGAGCAAATATTACTAAGAGTAATTACAGACCTATGACCCAGACAACCCAATTTGTTAAGCCTCCCCATATATAATAATTGGAAGACCCTGTTAGCACAGATCAGTTAATTACAGACCTTATCTCTTGAGAAAGTAACCACCAATACTTATAACATGTACCTTTTCTGAGTTATTCCCTACCCTAACTCCACGTGAAAACTTCTAAGGCAAAAAGTTTCATTTGTTCAAAAACAAAACCAAGCTGAAAGCAGGCTAATTTAGCTTGACACAACATAATTAACAGACTCCTGGATGGGACTGTCTGGGTTTGGCAGCCTCCTGACAGCCCTTAGTAAGACGTTAAAGCGATCAACACCTGACATCTGTTAGCAAAGAGGCATTCTGAGGTAAAGTACAACTAAATCTAAAGAAATCAGGTACTTAGACCAGTTTAACTTTTTCATGAGGTGATATCCTGCCTGACACTGTAATCTTTCTTCCTGGAGTGACGCAAGACTTAAGTAAAAGAAAACAACTTGTAACCCCCCCCGCCAATATGCAGTAATTATTTTTTTTTACGCAAAGAAAAATGAAGAACTATTTATCCAAGTTTAAAAAGGAATAAAAATAACTTAAGCACTAAATTTGTGCTAATACCTAAGCAACTGTGATTCTGAAAAGGAATTCCTTCAACGATGCGCTGATGTGAACAAAACAACCTACCTGAAAGAAAATGGTTTATTCTCCTGACTAGTGAGGCAAAGAATATTCCTAACAAGTTCCATTTAAGTTCTGTACGTGCACTTACTGAGGCTTTGGGGATGGCTAATAATAAGAACAAGGGCAAACAACACAGTCACAGGTGAGAGATGAATACCCTGTAAGTAGTAAAAGAATGCTTTCTTTTGCCTTTGCATTTTTCATGTATCAAAGATAATGCTTCATTAAAAAAGGCCAGGTTCAGAAAAGATTTTTGATCAGCTTATCAAGACCACAAAGCGAAAGATGAATACTTTTTAAAAGCTCTAAAAGAACAGGAATTATTTTGTATTAGGTATCACAGAGAAACCCCCAGTAAGTACTCATCACATTGTCATCAGGGCTCTTCACTAAGCTACTAAATTAAATAGAAGGGAAAACTAAAAATCACAATTATCCTGATTAAAAAAACCCAAGTTGGTAAAGAAAACAACCCCACATAATAATGCTTTTACCAATGGCCAAATCCCTGAAAATAAACAATGACATAACAACTTGGTTTTGCTTGAGGTTTTGGGATTTTTTTAATACAGCATTTGCTGTGCTCTGCATGATAATGCCAGTTACCTTTACACTTTTTTTCTTCTTTTTGGTATTCCTGGGCACTTGACATGACTTGAAAGTTTGCTTTTGTATGGCCTGGCTGTAAAATTGTGCTAGTCCAGGTTGAAGCATGTAGACATTGCGAAAGCTGCTGTCCATTCCTCTGGATATCACAGTTTTTGAAGTGTCTTTTCCTACAGAAACGGTTTTCTGCAATGCCCACTAAATTCCATTTTTGATTTCTGCCAGGAAGGTGAATCAGTCTGTCCCACAACATGAGGCCACGTCCTGGATGTTTGACAAATACTGCAGGGCTACAGAGTGTTGGCTTTGCCAAAATCTTGCTCAGGTGTGGAGTTTTGGAAAGCAAGTGGTTCCCCAGCTCTCCTGATGCTGTGGTATTCCCGTTCATCTCCACTGGACTGCACTGATACGATGCAGAACCTTTCAGCCATGCCCATTCAGCCACCATTGTTCCCCTTCGGTACAAATAAATATAAACTTTTCCCGTCTGAGAAGCCTGAACAAGTAGGCAGATCTATGTGGACATGCTAACACTAGATGCAACTTTCACAACATCACAACTACAATATGGGCCCCTGGGCAAGTTACCACCGATTTATTGCCTTGCTCATATGATCATTTGAGGTCTTGTAGGTCGAGGCTGGTCGTGAACAATTTTCAGATACTTAAAACACAAAACATCAAGGATTCAGCCTTGTTTGACTTTGCTCTTATCGTAGGCTGACCTGAGGGACACTCTGTTACCTAAGTGTGACATTCTTATGTGGGCATGCTTAGCAGTTCCGCTTTTGCTACCTACTGCCTTTCTCAACTTGTCGTTATAGCAGAGTATCAGAGACGCTAATTTTATCACAGGAGCATCGACACTTGGGTCTGGTGTAGATAATGAACAATACTAAAGCTGCATGATTTGATCTAATTGGTCATAATTTACTTATTCCTTGGTATAGAAGAAAAGGAGACACAAGTAGTTGATAAATTTGTAAAACTAAATATAGCCCATTTTCTCTTTCTGGGCAGCAAAAAAAATGCTGTAGAAATGACACATCACAGATCATATTCCATATTTAAAGAATTTATTTTATATTATATGTAACAAAATTCAAATACAAAATAGCTGTCTAACTTGCATATAGAAAACAGCAACTTCCAGACATTTGATGACTGATACCCACGGTGGTTTTAATCATAGTAAGATTCTGCTGTTTTAATCAACATAAGAGTTCATTTTACACACATTTCACTCAGTAAATTAACAGATTAGTAAATAAGTGCATACTAAGTCAGTAATTTCCAGATAAAAATGATTCAAGATAACTTTGGATTTCAGCCTCCAGATCTATCATAATACTGCTGTTTCTGAAAATTTTGTCTTAAGACTTCTCTTAAGTGGAACATTTCCAATCAAGGACACATTCAGGAAACTTAATTATAGTTAGTAATAAATACTGTTATCCTGTGTTAATCCCTGATAGCATTTATAGCTTTTCTCAAGATGTTATTTAATTTTAAAAGCAAATGCATACCCTTTTTTCTGCTGGGAATACAAGCTCACCTGATATTTGCAGTTACAAGTCCATTCCTTCTACTCACTGTAATCAGCTGGACATCAGTAACATGCATTTGTGTGAGAAACTACCTGGCATCATGGAATCAATGCACAGAGCAGGTAAGTTACCTACAGAATTTGCTCTTACTTACTTACTTCTGGCTTTATAGATCTACTCTAGTTCAGACTTGATTTTCTCAGTAAAATTAAAAACTAACTCTAAATGCAGGTAATACAGCAAGAGAATATCACTTGTAGGAGGATAATCAGGTTTAAAATAGAATAGTGAAAGTAACCCAGAGAATACTAGGCAATTAAAAAAAAAAGAATAGAATATGATTTTTTTTTTTAATAATGCAAACACTTTTATATTCTCTTGACTTCATACATCTAAGCTCAGAGGAAGAAACTGGATTGTTCTGACAAGACCCTCTGGGAGCTTCACAGAACATCCCTGTAAGATCTGAACTGAACTTACCCATTTCACTCTTTGTGCACGAAGAGTAACTGTGCATTATAACCCACCGTTCCTCAGACAATGTACCTGGTTCGATATAAGGCTACTATTCCTTGTCTTCCTTCATACCCCAGTTATTTCCCTGCATGGATAATATTGCATGGATAATATATCTTTATATAAATGCAAGAGTCAAGCATGTGCAATATATGTGTTAAAAATACAGACATTTCTATAATTCACTAACAAATAGATCCCTGCTTTGTTGTTTTCTTGAGCAGACCACTGACACCACACAATTCTTGACCTCATTTAAAAATCCTCAGTTAGTCAGGTCTTACTAATAGTCCTTGAGATCGCTGATTCATAATCCAGGCTGTTCAATTTCATTAGGCAAAAATTTCTATACTTTTTCACCCAAATTTATCTTTGGTATTAAAGGTCATATTTTTAACTTACAGATTTTCAACTTACAGATTTTTAAGTTTAACAAGGAACCCTAAATCCCTTCATAACTTAAGAAACAAAATTAAAACATATTTTCCAATTTCTGTTTTTGCCAAGCATCTGTGGGATTTTAAAATACGATTCTAGACACATTTAAACTATGAAAAGAAACTGATGCTATTACAGCTTCCATCATTTGGAATTTGCCCAGGCAGAGTTCACAAAGGCTAACCCAACATCCTCTCTTTTCCTTTCAGTTCCCTCTGAAATTTGTCTCACTATTCTGACTCTCATGTTAGCTACAGTTTATTTAATTTAACAAGTTTGCACTTTATTTCACAAATTCTATTCAGTCACCAGGGACATTTCACATTCAAATTTTTCTAGACAAGGATTAAGCTGTAAGGAACTACCACTGAGAGGGTCTCATATTTTGTCTCCTTTTCTTGTACTTTCTACACTGTGGCACAGCAGATAGTTATGTCTTAAATTACCATTCACCTTTATATGTTAAATTCATTCTACTCCATTTTTTCTAACATCTCTTGCCTGGATTTCTCTGAAGCTTTTTTTTCTCCCCTCTGGTCCCCCAACAAAGAATGCAGTTGAAATCTCCCATATCTAATCTTGGTCTTGTCAAACCAAAATTTTTTATAAAGGACAATAATGTGATTTTGTCTGAGCTCCCTACTTGTAAGAGAAGCATCTCTCTCTCCCTCTAGCTACTGCTAAAATGGCTATAATTAAGGCAGGAAGCAGTACAGCTTACGACTGAAAACACAGGCCCTATTTCAGAGTAAAGAGGGACTAATAAGCAGGGCCTAGAGCTCTTCTTGTCAACATAAGTAAAGGAATCACCAGGCAGTTTCATACAGCACATCGTAGCAATAACTGGCATTTGAGCAGTCAACAAGTCAAAAGACTTTCTCAGAGGGTCTTTAAAGGTTTGTTCTATAGAAGCAGAAAAGTTTTAGCAAATGAACTGCCCACTGAGCTAAGCTATAAGCATAGGGACGGAGAATCCCTCAGAATTTTTTAATTATGAGCCAAGACAAAGACTCCTAATGGGTGATTAGCCCTGTTCTCAGATATGCAGTGTTACCTGAATATATATAAAGAACTACAAAATAAATGGGACAACTCCTTTGTTTACATCTCAGTTCTATGGGTTTTTTCCTATTTCTCTACCAGTACCACCAACATTAGTCAAGGAAGGGATACAAAAAACATCCCCTTTTTTTAAGTACAACTGAAGAAAGTCATAAGTTGTTTCTTCCAGAAAGACAGGAGATGATAGCCAGCCAGCCAGGAGGTCAGTGTTTCCTGCATACACCTGTATGCAACGAGCTGTATATGAACCCTGGCAGAAACTCAGAGTGACAACACAGGACCACAAAACACACTGAAAGAGTGCCTGTTCTCCATGCTCACAACCTTAGAGGCACTGCATTAAATTTCCCCTGCTGTGCCCTGAGAATGACACTATTTTTTCCTAGCTTGGGATCTTCCCCGTTACACTCAAGGCTGGCATTTGCATTGCTGTTATTACTATCAGTGCTTTATACCACAGTAGCTCCAGCTGACAGTTAGATCCATTGGTGATGAAAGCTGCTATGACCACACAGGCCTTGCTCCTCAGAGACTGACTACATTGCTCACACTCTTTTGGGGAGCGTAATCATTTATTTTTCACCCTCAGCAACAGGCTGTCACTTAGTCAAAAGGTAAATCAACAGTTCTAGGATGTCAGAGGATTGCTGTTTTTACAAAGACACTTCCTCTCAAGACAAAAAGTTATTTTACATTCTGACACTGCTCACAGGGGAATCTCTCAGAAAATTTTCTCTACACAGCTAATCAAAATAGTAGCAGTAGGAGAACATCCTAGCAATCTCTGAATTGTCATTAACTTACTCGATTGCAAATTTTATATGTTTTGCCTTTTTTCATACTTCAGGTTTATTGAAAACAGAGCAGCAAGGGCAACAGCACTTCACTGGGTTGGGGTTTTTTTTTGACATTGAACTAAGCAAGCATCTAAGGACATTGAAGTGGGTTGGCTACAGAGAGATCAACTGAGGCAAATGCATCAGGATTAGGACTGAGAGGTGCACAATAGGTAGATGAAGTAGCCTACCTTTGTATGGACCCAGTCTGATAACACGAGATGATTTTTACTAGATGACTTGAGAGAAAAAAAAGTAACCCGGTTACAATTAAAGGACACTTCCCTGACAAAATTAACACCCAATTCCTATTTTGTTCAAGCATTTTAAACCCCAAAAAGTAACTATAAGTAAAAGCATGTAAAGTTTTCATGCATGTTTGTGCCAGGAAAGACAAAACTGTGCCAGACAAGGCGAAGGTTTAGTTTGTCATTAATCTTGCTGTCAGTTCACAGCATATTATTTTCTCTCCTTTATTTTGCTTCTCCTCTCCTCTTCCCCTTTCTTTTCTTGCCCATCCCTGTTCTCCCAAATAATACCATGACGTTTTCTTCTTATGCTTCCTTATAAAACAGGGAAACACTTCACAATTGAGTTTCTCAACTTTTAAATTAGGTTCATATGATCATTGAATAAGCAAAAGGATAGAGCACAGCTAACACAGACTAGCCAGACCTTTTTCATGAGTATGCAAATCCTGCCTATGTGCTAAACAAAACCTTTGAGAACATGTGATTTTTTTCCTAAATTTTAAAATATAAAAATGACAATGCTTATAAGAAAAAATTTGTAGAGTGAAAAAGACTCTAACAGATAGAAGTAGTGATATCTACTGAAACCATTAGGTGGTTTTCAGTATTTCAGAAACATGTGTTTGTGGATGTAAATAGAGTCGGGATTATTTAATCCAGGACTGTTGTATTGTTACTTGCTTTAACAGTGGCAATATTATAAAATATTTAAGTATTACATTTTAAAATATGAATTTCAAGACAAATTAAATTTCAATATTTACATGTGTGTTCAGTATTTCAGAAACATGTATTTGTGGATGTAAATAGAGTCGGGATTATTTAATCCAGGACTGTTGTATTGTTACTTGCTTTAACAGTGGCAATATTATAAAATATTTAAGTATTACATTTTAAAATATGAATTTCAAGATAAATTAAATTTCAATATTTACAATCTTTTGGACAAAGATTACATCACCATGAATGAAGACTGCACAGATAATTACAATAAACTTTATAACAGTCTCTAATGTGCAAGAAAAGGCAACATTAAGAAACTCGTAATGTACAGTGTAATATCTTTATCCTTGTTCTTGATGTATCTTAACAAGCCCCTCTGTGAATCAATGTAATCACTTTTTAAAAACACACAATTTCTATTAACTATTAAAGTAATACTACACATATATTTAGCTCATCAAGAACCTGGGCTTGACATTATGCTCAAATTTCTAAACATGAGAAAAATTAATCAGAGAAAAAGAATATCCAGAAGAACAGTAGATGACAGCTCATCTCTAAGTTAATCTATACAAGGCAGGTTCTGAGCACAGAGAAGCAAATGGTTCAGGGTTCGGGGTTTTGGTATGAAATAAAGAGCTGTCTGAAATTCTGTCCTTTGAGAAATGAACAGGAATTGTGTACACCAATAAGCAATCTTGTAACAGCTATAGCTAAAACAAACATACAGAAAGAAACGAATGACCAAAGCTATAAGGTAAAAAGCGGTAAGAGACCAGGACACACAATGAAACTAGAAAGGTGGTGCTAACCAACACAGCCACATAGATGCTACATGGATTTTCCCCTCTCACAGTTCTGTACAACACGTGGAAGTATTTCTGAGAAGATGGTATACCTGAGCACAACAATTCTGGTCAAACCACAGGGCTCATCTGGCTGCTGTTCTCCAGCAGGAACCATAAGTGGATACTCAGGGAAGAGTAAAAAAAACCAAGTATATATGAGAATTTCCACCAAGAGTCTCACAATCCCCAGCTATTTGTCAGCTCAAAGGATTGCGTGAGCCTTTCTAAAATGTAGCAATATCCAATGGATCTCTCGTTTAAGTGCAGCCCAGTCTCCCCTTGTGTATCTTTTTTGCATTCACAACACACTCTGGCGACGGGCCCCAGTATCTCTCTCTGATGTGCACAACCACCTCCCTCTGTTTGTTTTAAAGCAAGATTGATTTAATACTCAACAGACAGCGATCTACCTCTCCAGGACTCATTTTGCAGACTACTCTTTGTGTGAATATGGGGATGCTAATGGATGTTTACTCTCTTGATATTGTGTTAGATAATTCTAGTTAGATAATTCTGGGAATCTACTAAAATAAAAGTGAGAAGCCAAAACACCACTTTCAGATTATGGATCAAAATACATAAAATAGATCTTTAAAAACATCTAAGTTATAGTAAAGCCATTTAGGAAATCACTTAAATCACTTCCACAAATCACTTCAGATCACTATCACCTTTTTCTAAAATCCTGATTCTGAGTACTGTTTTCCTCTTGAGCTTTCAAATGAGTTCACATGGTCTTTCTCCAATCCCCATCAGACCTTCCATTCCTTACCACTGGGGAATGAACAGTATATTTGGCCATTGCTTACTAACAGCAAAGCCTGGGGATATGTGCACATAATTGAAGTTCCTTCTCTTTTCAAGATGATAAAACAGTTCAAGTTATTTTAGTTCCAGAATTCCTTAAAGAGATTCCAGGTATCTTGAAATAACACCTTCTGTAGAAGGACTGAGGTTTGAACAATGGCCAGGTAAAAAAACCAGAAGTACTAAAACTAGCAGTCCTGTCAAATATGTAATTTGTTAAAGAAAAAAAAAAACACAACCAAAAAACAAGTCAAGTTTGCCCAAACAACGGAGTCAAAGGTTTCTTGAGTAAGAAAGACAAACTCGGATGTGCAGAGAGAATTCTTGAAAACTTGAAATAAACTCAAGCTTGGTACAGGTCTAAACCATTTTCAGACACATGACAAAGCAGAAGTGAAAGTCTGGCCTTCATGTGTTGCAACATTTACACACTTCCTTGAACATTCATTTTCTTTTATGGTAAGCATTGTAGCGATTCTGATTCTTTTAAAGAACATAATCAGAAGTGCAGTAAGGGAATATCAAAGGTATTTTGTTTATACGGAAACATCAGGACAGTGCCTGATTGCATCCATCCTGTAGTTTACCAACAGTTTTACAAATGGCACAAAAAATTATAGTCCTCTCTCTCTAGGACTCAATATCAAGGAGAAGCAATGTAAGTTCATTGCTCTGACATACAATCAGAAGAACTAAACAGCAGTCTGTAGTCAGACTTCTGAAGATCATAAAATGGCAGGCTGCAACTCCTGTGGCATGGAGTGAAGAAGACTTAAAAAACATAGAAAAACACTTTGTGGTTTTTTATTAACTACTTTAAAACGGTTTTGCCTGCAAAATTATTTTGTTTTATACTGACACTATGCACTCCTTCTAAACTGATGGTAATAGTGAAACAGAGTAACACCGTCTAAGAATTATACTCAAAATTTCAAACACAACAACGTCTGCTTCTACCAGAAATAAATTTCAGAAAGATGAGTTAGCAAAAGAAACAGATTGGTTTAAATAAAATTACTATAGAAAGGGACTAAGTATACTGAAGATTATTAAAAACAAAATAGAAAAGGAAAAAAATAGCAGCATTAACATAATGAAATGTATTTAAGAAAATGACTAGCAAATGCTGCAAAACAAAAAAAATTACGTTTGTTTTCTCTCTTCTTTGTGAAACCTAACCAGATCCTTTTTTTTTTCCATTGAAAACATCTTACCTGGAAAAAACAGCAGGTATTCCCAAGTTGTAAATACCAAATTTAAACACCTTAGAAACACAGAGACATAAGATCTCCATGCTTCTCCCAAAGAAAAAACCCACTATTTAGAGAACCTTTTCTTCCCCCAGCACCAACATGGAAAACACCAACATACAGAACTACATAAAAAACTGAAACATTACAAAATGTTTTACAGACTATTTGGTTTTTGTATTAATACAGCCCTTTTTGAAAGCCCTTTTAAAAATATTAAAATTTAAACAAAAAAGGTAAAATTAAACCAGAGTGTCTGTAACCTAGAACTTACGAAGTGTGATATTTTTAACTGCATATTCAAAACTACGCTTCTAAGTAATAAGAGCCATCATGGAGTGATTCATAGCTTCATGTAAAAACATCCCACAATATAAATCTTGTTAACCTTTTGAAAATCCCCAAAAGCTCATTACAAAGCTGCTGAATCCTAGTGTAACAAACCCTTATATTAAAGTATTTACTGTCCTTCTAAAAAGTCCATTACTTACAAGAAATAATACACTTGAGTTAGTCCGATTTTATCATGGTCTGGCAGGCAAAGAGGTGTCAGACAGTGATGTATGTCAAATTAAATTATCCTAAAAAAAACATTATAGAAATTCAGGATAAATAATTTCTCAGCTGATGTTAAACAATAAACTATTCTCCATCTGAATTAATATCAAGTTTACAGGGTAATGAGCATTACAGTGAAAAGACTCATGAAGAAAATGTGGTACCTTTCCTATCCTATTACTTTTCCCAGTTCTTGGAAACTACGTGCAACACCCTTGGAGACACTGGTTTTCAAATGGATTTGTTGCACGAAAGCTGATTAAATTTCTTCTCCAAATGAGAGACCTGTTACAAGAAATGTTGCATATTAAATTCTACTTACTGAAAATATGCATTTATGACATTTAAATTATATTTCCCAATGTAAGCACTTAATTTCATTATAATTCCTATCTTGATCTAACTTTACGGTCATTACCAAATAGAACAGTGTGGATATTTGAGTGTAGAAGCACAATGACTGAGTTGATTATGAAACCCCCGAGTAAAAGCAGAGTAAAACCCTGGCCTTGCTGAAGTCAGTGAAAGAGCTGCTGCAGATTTCACTGGCATTACTATTATATTCTTTACAGTCACTCTTCATCTGCCACAAAGGTGAAAATAATGAGATTTACTGTATTCTACAAATATTTTCTGAGTTTTAAAAGCCATTTTTGAATTTCTTTTTCAGTTCTCACTCCACTAAATAAAGTAAGATGAAGATATGCCTTGGAAGTTGTCCTGCATTTTGGGAGAAAATGTACACAAGGAAGCCTTCAACAATAGATTATTGCCAGTGAATAGTGATGCTAAAGCCAGAAGCTTCACTACAGTATTAAAACACAAAGAATGTTTTTAACTTACTATGTCACGTATTTTTTTGAAAGCACTATCTTCTCAATGAGAAAATAATAGTTTCCAACTTTTTAATTTTTCCATTCTATTGTGCAAATGTATGGCAGAAAGACTTGCAGTTTATTGCTAAGACAGTACTGATTTTTAAAATGCTTATATCATTTTTCCCCCATATATTCCTCTGCAGGCAATAATTGTTGCTGCCAACCATAAAGGTGCTGATGAACAGCTGTTGTTACAGACCAGAAAACCAATCACACCCTGCACCAAGAGCAGTGTGACAGCAGGTTGAGTGAGATGATTCTGCCCTCTACTCTTCTCTCAT
This sequence comes from Pachyramphus minor, assembly GCA_013397135.1. Taxonomy (NCBI): domain Eukaryota; kingdom Metazoa; phylum Chordata; class Aves; order Passeriformes; family Tyrannidae; genus Pachyramphus; species Pachyramphus minor. The sequence continues at coordinate 109,876 of VYXB01007190.1, read as the reverse complement.
GAGACCTCCCCAAGTGCAATGCTGCATCCTGCTCTGGGGTCCTCAGCACAGGAAAGACCCAGACCTGTTGAAGCAGGTCCAGAGGGGTACCACCAAGATGACCACAGGGATAGAACACGTCTCCTATGAGGAAGGTTTGAGAGTTGAGATTTTTCACCCTGGAGAAGGGAAAGCTCTGTGGAGGCTTTATTGTGGCCTTTCAGTATCTAAAGGGGGCCTATAAGAAAGATGGAGACAAACTTTTTAGCCTGTTGCAATAGGACAAGGGCTAACGGTTTTAACCTGAAAGAGGGTCGAATCAGATGAGATGTAAGGAAGAAGGTTTTTACAGTGAGGGTGTTAAAATACTGGAACAGGTTGCCCAGAGAAGTTGTGGATGCCCCATCCCTGGAAGCACACTAACAATGAGGTTGAATGGGGCTCTGAGAAACCTGATCTAGTTGAAGACGTCCCTGCTCATTGCAGGGGGGTTGGACAAGCTGACCTTTAAAGGTCTCTTCCAACCCAAACCATTCTGTGATTCTGTAAAAGGCAACGCACACTTAAAAAACATTGTGTGTCAAAACAGGAAAGTTAAACTTTCAGGTTTGCTGTGTTACATTTCTGTGTGTGATCGCTCATCTGAAAACTATTTATTTTACCAAGCTTCAGTTAATGAGAACAGAATGCCTCTGTCTCAGACATAGTACTCAAAGATATACTATGTCAGCTCTCCGTCTCCTGAAGAATCCCTTTATCTCAATGTTTGGTCATCATCTGAGTTATGTGTAAATAAAACTGGTTAGGCAAGTTTTGACACCTAGAACTTGTACAGTTGAAAAAGTATACTATCAAACACTGTTTACAAAACCTGTAGATCCAGTTTTTCACTTGTCAGCTTCTAATGGCATCAAGTACCCAGTATTAGGTGTTAATTAACTCCATCTGTATTGCTGGGTAAACACTCCATTCTAAGGAAAAGGAAGAGTAGTTTGGACTTCACTTTGAACATTTGCTTTTCAGTTTATCTTTTTGCATGCAAATATTTTACCTGGTACATTCATTTTGCTTTTTATTTTTAATTTTATTCAGTTTTAAGTAAGGGCTTCTACATTTCTGAAATCCTTACATGATACCAATAACTTTGAAGTTCCCAAATAATTTTTGCAAACTTGAACTCTCTCTACTAAAAGCAATAACTACATAACATAATCACACCAGTATGTGTTTTTAAAGCTGAGATGTAAAATATTCAAAAATATTTTTCTTATGGAAACTGCAAATGTAGTAAAGCCTAGCTTTACTATTAGGGCCAAATTCTACAATCTTCTGTCAGAAAAACTTCTTTAGGTTGCACTACTACCTGAAGGCTTTTGGGCAGTGCCTACAAGAGGAAAATACATACTAGAGTAAAAATATAACATATAGGCAGAGAAATTAGATATCAAAAATTCAGAAGAATACAGCCTATTATTTTAGTCAAATGGTTTAGTTTTGGATTAGATTCTGTTCTTATTCCAATGACTCAGTAACAGAATCTGAACTTTCATGTTCCTTCATTAGGAAAGGATGCCTGTCTGGCTCTGGATGGTGGTATTTATGAAGTTTTTATAGAGTTTGAAATATTTTCATTTCATCCATGCTTCTTTTTCACATTCAGACTCATATACGGAATGTCATTCCTATAATCTGAAACATAAAATATGAACTGCTCATAATGAAAAATGTTGGACATCTACAGCTGTACCAACAGTTATCTTATGACTATTTCCTTTGCACATTATTTGCTCTGCCCACTTCTTTCAAAGGAAATGCAGAAAATGTAGGTCCTTCCAATTAGGCTTTGTGTTTCACTGAGCTTAGCAGAGCTGCCCTGTCAGGGGCAAGTCCAATAAGACAGGGCTGGTTAGAATGCTAGTGGAAAATCTCCATAAAATTGTCCTGCACAGGAAGCCACAGACCCAACAGATAAAGTGGGCACACTTCATTTCCTTCCTCATCTCTTGCCATTACATAGCACAAGCTACTCACTGCTCCCTCCAAAACCATAGCAACATTAAGACCTGACGTAAAATGCCATAAAACACAGTTTAGCATGAGACAGAAGAGAGCACAACAGAGAGCTGGAAGTCACTAAGTTACATATCAATGCTTTAAATTCTTCCAAAACAGGTATTTGCCAAATGAAATCATCATGCCTAGAATGCCTGCAGAACAATGCAAAAACACTCTACCAGGCCCTGCCAATGTAGCCTAAGGATACTAACTCCTTCCTGATCCTCATGTAGTGGTGATGCTAATCCAGAGCTTGACACATCTACTAAGGGGCAGGTTACTCCATTGCACAAACTGCCTCAATGCCCTCTGCCTCCTTCTTATATTCACCTCCACTTCAAAGGGCAGCAAAGAAACCATAAAAAAGCACAACTTTGCATATTATCAAACAATACATTTTACTACGAAAGCATACATTTAAATAATACTGTGCCTTTTCCCATGAATTTTACCCTCTACGTCATGTCTAGAACCATAAAGTTAGAAGACCAGCTTTGTTGATGACTGAAGCTGTTACCCCTTGCTGGCCAATACAAAAGGATGGGAGCCTTCTAGGGGAAAGGAAAGGGTATTTGATCTGCACAGTCAGTAAAAATAAACTGTCCCTTGAGCATAACACCAGGAATTCAGTCTTGTTAGTTATGATTTCTCCTATGTAGCACAAGCTCCATTTTATAAACAGGCTTTTAAAAGGTCCCATTTATGCATTTGGCTCTTGAAATACACACTGACAAACAGTATCAGCAGAACACTTTTTTAGGCAATTTGATGAATGCTAAAACAAATTCTGTAAGTTTGAAATTCTTTGGCTTTCTATATGATCTCCACATTATAAGTACATCTTTCTAGACACCCTGTTCTGGGATTAGATACACGGGGGTTTTGACACAGCTAATTTATGCATAGCCTTCAAATGCTTTTCAACTGGCAGGGATAAGATGGTTAAGCAGGATTAAAATGGTTAATGGACATTTCAACTCTGGATCTTCAGCCCACCTGCAGACCTAGTCAATAATTCTCTGAAGAGTACTTGGTAATCTATGTAAAATGAGTTTGACTGTCTCACTTTGAAGCTCAGGGTATATGTCCATGTTACAAAATAACTTAGGCCAATCTAGTCAGCAGAAACTGTTATTGTACTGACAGTTTCAGCAGGAATGCTGAATGTGCGTTTAGAACAAAACACAGCTACGTTCCTGAAGGAAAACAATGGAGGAAGAGAGTTTCAACATAAAAATGTTAGGGAAGGTGTGTCCCACAACCCTATACTCTTGGTAGAGGGAAGATTTCTATTCCCAGTACCAACGAATTCAGAACTTGTTAAAGAAGTATTTTGCAGTAAATATTTAATAATAATCACTCTAGCAAAGCAAGAAACATTGCATAGATGCTCTTATGAAATATGATTACCTGACATACTGCTGGGAATTATGGATATGTAATCATTCTTGTCCTTCTTCCGTCACCAATGTCAGCTGCCAAAAAAAAGAAAAAAACCCCATGTAATACATCCATAAATGCACATCTGCACAATACCATTAGCATTTAAAAAGGATGGAATATTTTGGATCTTGAATACCACAGTCCACATTTAATGGTTTAACACATTCAATTCAAAGCACCTTGATTAGCTGCATGAGGCAACAAATGCAAATCAGGTCCAAAACATGGTAGACTGAAGGAGCTATTGATAACAGGGATTTGAAAGCAAGGTCTAAAAGCTGGTGGTTACTGATCCAGAAAAAAAAAATGCTTCTGCCCCCTTTACAGAACACTATCTGTTAGGTTTTTTTCAGAATCTCCTGTAAGTCTAATATGTCACCTTAGGAGCTAACTGGTTTTTATTTCACAGTTGCTAATGATATATGCCCATTATTCTCAGGTTCAGTAAGAACAGAGGATTCAAAGGAGATAGAAATCCTCTGTCTACAGTTACTCTGATTCCTCTTCAATCATTTGAAATCCAAAATTCTATCAACTTTTAAAAAGTTCTGAGATGTAAATAGTAATCTTACTCATTTGGTAGAACACTAATTTATATGTACTTATTACTTAACTTTTGTACAACATCATCATCTCTATTATTAAGGAGACAACTGCAGCTGTGAGGAACTGAAGTTGGCATTTTAAAGTCTTGGTTTTAATATTTAGATTACGTCTCCCATTCATATGAGCACACACACACACACACTGGCATTAACTATACTCTTTTTCTGTTTGGTAGCAAAGATTGAAGCCCTACAAGCTCATTTAGTGTCAGGAGAGGAAGTCATGGATATAAGTTACAACATTATCCTTCAGCCGTATTGGTTATTTATACCAGATATCACGTTTTTCACACGGAGGCATAGCAGGCAGCGTGCCCTTGTTCAGCCATCCCTGCCCAAAACACAGTGCCCAGTTGGATGATCCTGGCTCGCTCCTTAGTTTAAGCACCAACAATCCAATCCAAGCAGAGACAATCCTAAAGGCATTACTCCAGAATAGAGACAAGATCTCATTAGAATTTTTAAGTAAGAAATCCCGGGCATACAAGTGACCCCACTAATGCCTGTGGAAAACTAGCCTGAGAAGTCACACACTCTGGAATATCATCCCCTGTATTTGGCACTAGTGAGACTGCACCTTGAGTTCTATGTTCAGTTTTGGGTCCCTCACTTTAAAATGAACATTGAGGTGCCGGGGTGTGTCCAGAGAAGGGCAACAAGGCTCATGAAAGGTCTACAAAACATGTCCTACGAGGAATGGCTGAGAGAGCTGGGTTTGCTTATTCTTGAAAAGGGGAGCCTTGGGGGGCCTTATTGCTCTCTACAAATGCCTGAAAGGAGGTTGTAGTGAGGTGGGGGGATTGGCCTCTATTCTACCCTGCCTGCAGTGAGAGGTAGTCAGGCGTTGGAATGGATTGCCCAGGGAGGTGGTGGAGTCACCATCCCTGGAGGTGTTCATGAGGTGTCTGAATCTAGCACCGAATGATGTGGTTTAGGGGTTACAGGAGGAGTGCTGGCTGGACAGCTGAACTGGATAATCTTAAAGGTCTCTTCCAACCCTGACGATTCTGTGATTCTATCATCAGCAAAGACCTGCCTTTTAATGTTAGCGTATTTCCACATCTTAGATTGTCCCAAACACCATTTTAGGGTAAGAAACTGTCCTTTGGTCTTGTTAATGAACGTACAGGTTTTATTTCTCTTCATCCATTCAGTGCCATAGCCCTGTCTAGCTTTCCTCTTGGTCACTGTCTCCTCACACGAGGAGCCTTTCCCTGCTTTGTCCTTGAAATAAATATCCTCCCCCAACAGCAGGCTGAAAGAACATCGAGCACATCTGCTCTATTTAGGCAGGGACTACATCACCACCAGAATGGGAAAGAAGGTGACCTGCAGTCCCGGGTAATTAATGTATCTGGGACGCAGGACTGCCTTTTCACCCAAGCCCATCGCCCTCCCACGCCCCGGCACCGAGAGTCCTCCCGGGCGCTCCCACACCCGGGGCTCCGCACAGGCTACACAGGGTGTTGGCGGGATGCCCCTCGCTCGCCCCAGGCGCTGCTTCTTGCCCCGCTACTCGACACGGAGCGGCAGCCAGCGCCATAGCCTGGGTGCCCGGCCGAGAGGCGCAGGGGAGCGCCGGGAAGCGCCGCAGCGTCCCCGCCATCCCGAAGGCAGGAACGCGCCCGGCCGGGCCCCGAGGCGCGGAGCGGCAGCGCGCCCTGGCGGCCGCGGCACAGCCCCGAGCGCCGCTCCCCGCCTGCTCCATCCCTCCTTACACCTCCTTACCTCAACCGGACACGTCTGCACTGATCTTTAAATTAATTGCTACTCCGAAAGTCCGAATTGTTCATGATTAAAAGAAACCAAACACGCCACCACCAAACAAAAACACACACAACCCCCCCTCGCCCTCCCCTCCCCTCCAATAAAACACAAACACATCCCTCCTGCCCCGTTAATAAAAAAAAGAAAAAAGGAGGGGGAAAACCCCCAAATCCATAATCATAGAATATCCTGGGTTGGAATGGACCCACAAGGACCACTGAAGTCTAGTTCCTGGCCCTGCACAGGACAACCCCAAGAATGTGATCCCGATGGGATCCTTCTGACTCAGCATATTCTAGGATTCAACAAATCACATCATTTGCCTCAGGTTCCTTGAGCTCTGGCAGCCTCAGGGCTGTGACCACTTCCCCGTGGAGCCTGTTCCAGTGCCTGACCACCCTCTGGGTGAAGAACCTTTTCCTGATATCCAACCTAAAACTCCCAATACAGCTTCATGCCATTCCCTCAGGTCCTGTCACTGGTCACCAGAGGAAAAAAATTATGCACCAATTTATTTTTTACTTTCTCTATTCCCTAATAATCTGAAATTATTTCTCTCTACAGTAAATTATACTTAATGGAAATTACTGATTTCAGGACATAATGTTCACTCTCTGACTGTTGTTCAGTACAAACAACAGAACCAGAGGAGATGATACAAGGTCTTTCTTTTTGCTACTGACTTCTTGTGGAACTTCAAAATCCTTCACAGTCTGTCAATCAAGAGATTTGAGCAGTTACAAATTCAGATCAGGCCCCCAATTAAAATCAGACCCGTCCCGCCATGCCATGGGATGTTGTGAACCTCAACAATAAGCCATTTCCCAGAATTTAATTGTGGTTTGGTGACTCATATAAGTGCTCTTTGGTGACATATAAGTGCTCTTGAAGTAAACAATTGAATGTTTTGAACAAAAATTCTGTCCCTCCTGTAAATAATTAGCTACTAAACCTAAAATTATTGGATTTGCACCAATCTGTTAGAAAGGAGGATAAAAATTGAGAAATACAATGTTCTTCAATGAATTCTGCATAAAGAGAAAAACTCTACTTATCCTGGGAGTTTTGCCATTTTCCCTGATGAGACCAGGACTTGGCATAAGGCAGTTGTCACTTGTATAAAAAAACTAATTACAAAATTACTGTAAGAAAAGAGAGTCCTTTGTTTAAAGCATTACACTAACGTATTTAGCTTTGGTAGTCTTCTTGTGTGCCACAGTTTAAAATGGAGAGTGTGCATTCTCTTTTTCCCCCCAATAACTGTCCAGAAATTAAGTTTCTTGATGCTGCTATGTGAATGTACATCATCTCCCCTATCTAGCAACTCCACTAGGTCAATTTAGCAACTTCCAAAAGATACACAGTAACTGAACCCATTTGTAATACCTGCTTAATACCTGCTTTGTACCTGATGGTGATTTTAATAATCTTCCCAAGTGTACCGGTATATTTTCAAAAGGAAGCTTTCATACCTCACTTTATATGCCAGAAGTAATTTCCCATTTTTCATTCCAAGGAATGTGGCACACAGATGGAAACATTGTGGAAGTACAGAAGTATTTATACATTCTGGCACCCAAAACCTTGACAGTCTTCTGAAGGCGCAACACAGTTGCTACTTCAAATGAGCGAGATTAAGTGGTGTCTATGTTAATTATAGACAGTTCCTCTTGAAGGCATAGTTGTGGAAGATGTTGGAGGAAATCAGGTTCTTTTTCAGAGTCTACAGCTAAAAAGCACATGAACAGGCACAAGTGGGAAAGATGCACATGAGTCACAGACAATACTCCACTACATCAGGCCAATAATGTCTGGTAGTCTTCCCGGACATTGCAGAGTAAGTTTCTTTCTTGCCAGAAGTGACACAATTTTTATGGCTAAGCTTTGCTAACGTCACAGGGAAAGGGGAACAGGCTTTGTTAAATTATCTGTTGTGTGTTGAGCATTTATTTGCCCAAAAAGAGATACCCAAGGTCTCATGGCTCTGAGTCACAAGCCCCAAGCACGCAACACTAATTCAGAGGCTTCTATCTCACATCCCACATGATCTCCCTTCTAGAGAGCTGAGGCAGCAGAGTGGACATCACTGGAGTTCAACTCTACTTCTTTATTTTTTTTTATTTTTTTTTTTTTCCAAACAAGGCAGTCTTTACATCAATATTGGATACCACTAATAAAGGTAGCAAAATGCTCACTCTGTCCTGATCCTGAGTTGTGTCTCAGATCTACAGCCCCACACCAGGAAAAGAATATTTTTATACTGCCTCAAAATAAAAAGATAAAAGACATCTTTGGAATCTTCAGATCCTTTGGCCTGAAAAGGTGATATTTGGAATTAATTCTCAGGCTTTGGTCTCCAATCCAGAAAAACTGTCCAGCCACATTGCTAGTTACTGCACCTACTTACTTTTTCCATAATGAGAGGTGATTAAGCAATTAGCATTAATCAATGTGGTTAAGCGTTCTCCCATTCTCACCAACTGCCTCCTTCTTCACACAACTGCACCGGATTAGCCAATAGCTGTATAAAAGCAGTTTGCTGCTCAGGGGATGAAGGTGTTTTTGACCTTATTCTGATGCTTCAGGTTTAGATGGTGGCTGCCAGTCTCCTCTAAGCCAGCAGCATGGTAATTTTGTGGTTTGAATCCTGGTTCCTGTCCATACCATGAACTGCATGCTTCTTCGCAAGCCTCAGGCTTCCCTTTCCACTAACCAAGAAGCTGCACAGAGAGAACAAGCACTGCTTCTTCCTGTCTCTTCTCAAGGCAGGAATAGGTGGGAAAAGGGATTTTGTACCTTTCAGAAGCACTGACAAACCACCTGTCTCTTTGCTGGACTGCCCCTTGACATCCCCTTTTAAAAGCCAGAGGGAGGGCCATGGGGCAACCTGGCTGATTCACTCAAGTCCCTCCCGTAACCCTACCTGCAACAGCCCATGTCTCTGGTTTATCCCTGGCACTCTTATACAACACTCTTACACAACACTTGCCACTTTGCTTCTGGCTCACCAGGAGCTGGGCTGCCTCCAGGGAGGGGAGCCTTGTGCTGAGAAGAAGGGAAGGCTGCTGGCAGACCCAGGATGGGTGGGAGCCTGCCCAGGTCCTAGGATGTGTCAGGGAGCTGTCGAGGGCACAGAACAGGATAGCAGAGCATGTAGGTTTTGTAGCAGCGTGCAGAGAGAAAGCTCCATCACAGTCAGAGCAAGTACCCCACGATTCCAGCCCCTCATGCCCTTCCTTCCACAAATCATGGCACTTCTGTTTTTCTTGAGGGCTGTCTTGGCTTGGGGGTGATGAGTTATGGGATGAATAATCTTAATATTTTGTTCTGCAAACTCCCTCTGTGAAAGCTGCTCTCACTTTGAACTTCACCTTTAGTGAAAAATCCAGAGTAGCAACTTCACATGAGGAAAAATTACAAGGTACCCATATATAGGTTGTATTGATGCCTAACTGAACTTTAAAGTTTATTTCAATATTTAACAGGAAAGAAAAATTACTATTTTAGAGCAAGTTATAGAGAGGATTTTGTACTAATATATATTCAGTGAAAAAAATGTACTAGACTATGGCTTATGGTACACAATATCTATATAATGAGCCAGTAGTATTTGCTCCCTTGCAAAATAATGAATAACTGTGGATTGTATGAGAAATAAAAATCTCTCTAGTTTTTCAGATATATTTAATGAAAAGCCCCCATCAGAACTGGTTTGTAGGCACAGGCTCAGAAGTGGACTTTGACTCATGTTTTTTATTGCTAGTCTAGCTCAATTCACGAGGACACAAAAACACGCAATAAAGCAAAAAACCAAAACCACAGTGCGCTATTTGTATAAACATTTGCAGTTTATTCTGAAACACAAGAACAAAAAGGCAAAGAGCTTTCTAATAGGAATGTCCAGTAGTTCTGTGTAATATCCTCCTCTCACAGACTCAACACATGCTTAGCTCTGTGCAGGCATCAGCAGATTTTTACAGCATGAAAGCCAGAAAATTTTTATACGCAGACAATAAGTCTCACAAAAGATAACAGTAACTTCGCTGGTTTACAGGTTTTTGAAAGCTCTTGTGTTCAATAAGCAGATCTGCAGGATGAACACTACTAATTTAGATGGACAAACTAATTCTTCCCATAGTCTCATTGTGAGGCTTTGGATCTGGCATATGGTTTGCAGGACAGGCTGAATGATAAAGCTGTTGATTTCAACCTAGCTTCAAAAAAAATAGACCCAGCACCATAAAATGAAGTAATGCAAGACAAAAACAAGATAAAAGTTGTTTTTATGATTTCATCATAACTTACTGACTTACTGTATTGGGGTAAATATATCTTTTTATAAGATAATGGAAAATATAATAATGCATTTCTTCATAGCCAAAAATAAAGAGAGTTTTAGTGTTTCTGTCTGTTTCCCAGTAGCCTGAACAGATTAGAAAGGAGGTTTCACAAATATCATTGAAAGAATGTGGAGGAAGTCTGCAACATTACCTTTAAACCACCTGGTCATCAAGCAGAAAATAGAATATGTAACTCTTCTCTCTCTCTCTACAGAACTGTACTCCCTGTACAGAAATGAGTAATGTTATCTCATTTACAGAGTATCTCAAATCACTTACTATCATGATCTGGGGTGGTTGACTGGCCCTAAGATGTAAAGGCTCTAAAAAATCTACTTATATGAAGCTTAAAACTTGATCAGCATAAATGGGCTGCAGTCTTGCCTTCCTTTACTTCATCCGCTTGCAGAAATGTCAGCTCTCTAGCACTTTGCTTTGGCCTACTACATGTGTACACAGGAGGGCATGAGAGGAGCACAGAACTGGAGGCAGCCCTGTTTAGCCACTATTTCAATAGCCAGGGGTTTATTCCCTGTGAGGGACTCCCTTAACATGAAGCATTATAGTGCAAGCTGGCTAGATTTGCCAAAGAGTAGTTGATCTGTAACTGTGAATTAAGTGATGTTTATATCATTAAAGATTTAAGCCTTAATTCACAAAAACCTCTACAGACTTGAATAAATAACCAGTTGAGCAAGGATCCTGGAGGGCCAAGAAAGATAGAAAAGTAAAGGGGATAATATAAAAGATCTCTAATTTGAGTGATTATTCCTGTTTTTTTGAGACAGTTCATGGCTTAGTGTTCGTTCCCCAGCATATGGGTATTCAGACAACAGCTTTGACATAAAACTTCTCGTGTTTGTCTGTTTTGTTCTGTAGTCTCAGAAAACATTAGTTCTCCCTGAAACTTAAACAAGGGACAGTTTATCTTCAATGCTAATTTCTCTTATTACTCACTTTGAAGTGTGTATTAGACAAAGGCTGTCTTGAATTACCTACCCAGTAAGTCGCTGTAACTAACATCAGATAATCTCAGAGATAATAAATTTCAAAGACTTTCCTTGAAACTGATTCCCCCCCCTTATGATGAATTTGATTAAGAAAAAGAATATTTTCTAAACGTCAGGAGGGAAGGTACCTGGATGAATCTTCTTAGCACAAATGAATTTTGTCAATGCATCTTATACATGCTGTGCCTAAAAAATCAGTGAAGCAGAAATTAATATGTTCTAATCTACAAATGTCACTCTGAATACAGATAAATATTACCCTAAAGATTGGTACTGGCATTTGTTTGAGCTATTTTCAGAAATTCAGATATGAACAGCAGAACTAACACAGCTTTGGGCTTTCTTCTTTCCTTAAGCAGAGCTTCAGAAAGTCACCACTTGGTTGAAAAATAAATTCTCAATACTGAAAAATTGTTGTCTATATTTCAGGTTTTGATTTACAGTGTGAAAGAAAGTACATTGAACTTTGCAGAAAACCCTGAAAAAGAAAACAAGAGATGCTGTTACAGCTATGGATTTATCCTCACGGGTTTTGTATATTGTATGACTTGATGAGTTTCCAAAACTGATTCTATTTTTCCTAAAAACTGATAGCTGAATTGCCAAACCACTGAATTCTGAAACGTATGGCTTAAATTCAATTATAACTGGGGGAAAATTTTGAAGAAGCTGATTTTCAACAAAACTGAAGTAACAGACCAGAACAAGAAGCTAGTTGCTTTCTGAAATCTGTATCCCCAGTTAGCAAAAGCTATGGTGTGTGAATAAAGACTAGCTAAAAATCTATGCAGATCGTTTCTACAAGTCAAACTGGCAGTCCTGGAGCCTTTGCCTGCTGCTGCAGGAGCAGCTCAAGGGAAATGGGCATCAGAGGGTTGATGACAGTTGATGACGCACCAGAAGAGGACAGTGCATTTCTGCATGTGTAGGTTCAGGCCTTATGTCGAGCAGGAAAGCAGAAAATATCCCTGAAGGCATGCTGAAGGCACACCAGAGACACAAAAAAGTATGAATAACAGAAAGGGAGGGACAGACAACTAAAGTTAAATAATTAAGGGGCTGGACTGACATATATCTCTGTTGAGAGTTAACTATGGCACGGTGAAGTGACAGGGAAGCGAGCACAGGATATCCACGGTCAAAACAGAGAGAGGAATGATAGGAGAATGTGACTGTTACGGAAATTTTGGTTAAATTATGCTAATGGTTACTAGTGGACATGTAATTAGGTTAGAAAGCAGCTATATTTGAAAAGAAAAATTCCTGCCTGGTTTTAATTGATATTTTGAAATGGAGTACTCCATATTGCTATTTCTGAGGTTTACCCAAAAGGTTATTTTTCAAAAGAAAAAATTCAATGACTTCAGTAACAGTTAGGCTCAAATTGGAGAAAGCTTTCTGAAAATGACCCCTCTGAAAACACAAACCACATGTTTTATAGATACATAGATATATTTATAATTATTTTAAATAATTAGAGTTTCAAGTTACCTTGCAATAAGCTAGTGATCATAAAATATGACTGTATTAAAACTATCTAAAAGCCCTTTGCTTCTCGTTTTGGGCAGATAGGAGTCATGGAGAGAAGGAATAATACTTGTGAAAATGAAGTAGAAGCTCTTATTTTAACAGAAAATAGCCTGCATCCTCTGTAATGGCTTTGTCTATATAACCAGTACCACATGAAGTTAACTGGATTTCAGCTGAGGATTTTCACAGCTCAGAAGTTACTCTATTCAAAGTCCTATTGCTTTCTAATCTTTTTTTTTTTTTTTTTT
>VYXB01007190.1:0-96881 GCA_013397135.1 Pachyramphus minor | reverse complement strand
TTTGAACAAACACATTATGGAATTTTCCCAACTAAACAATTCACTGATTTACTCTTTAAGGCAGGCAGGGTTTCCTCAGATGTGTGTTCTAACACCTACCACTTCTTATATCCTTTTTCCTGACCTGCTTGGGGCCCCAGTGCAGAGAGAGGAGAGAACAACTACTTCTTCTCAGAAGATGTATATATCCTCATATTAAGTACAAACATTACAGATGCATACCTACTTTTGTGAGCAGACTGGAAACAAATCACATAGCCTGTGTTAACAATGGCCTTTCAGTATGTCTGATAAAAGATGATTTCTCTTTTTTGTTTTTTTTTAAACCTCTCTTCTTGTTTGCTGCCTCATTTACAGCTAACAATAACAGAATTAAGCCCAGAAATTAAAAGAAAAAGTTTAATCACTGATGATTTCGCTATCTCTCCTAAGCAAACAACAAAAGTCCACAACCTTTTAACCTTTTCCATCCTATTTGCTAATTACTTATTTTCTAATTAACCCATTATGTATCTGTCAGTGTGTTTTAAATTAAATCACTTTAATTGCTAGTAAGTAGGGTTTATTTAGTTCCTGGTATGGCTGTACGGGGTCATGGGTGTGGGGAGCTGTTGAACCACTCTGAGTTACAGGTGGCTCTGCAAAACTGCTGAAGTTGCTGAAGATAAAGAGGAGTTAAGCTGCTTTCCTTAGGTGATTTGATTTTAATGTCTACTGGCATATTTCTAATGGATGAAAGTTTACTGCAAATACATTTTCATTCCTAGTATATCGATCATGTCAGACATTAATTTCTTTCTTGAAATAATTTTTAATAAAGACATAATTATACTCATAGTTTTAGAAAACACCTACATGTTTACTTTGCTGTATAGCAGAACTCCTTGAAATGCAACACAACTTCACATTAACAGCTGAATAAAGAGAAGACCTAACATGTGGGACACAGGATGTTTTAAGTATGAGGCTAACAGTCAACTCACTTGAATATCTTCATGTAAAACACTATAAAAACTGATGACAGTTTTAAGGATAGACATAATGATTAATGAGGACAAACATAAAAGATTTTGTTCTCTGTAGCACAGCCCCCTTCTATCCCTTGCATGACCTGACTCGTTTTGCTGACCCTGCAGAAAATACCCACTTTTTATGCTGGGTTAATTCTGTACGGGGTTAGTGAGTTGAATTATCCCTTCAAGGTGGCTGGTAAGCACCACAGCTGGCACTAAGTAAGTGGCAAGAGACCACAGCTGCTAGGAGGGAAGGGGAAGGAGATGAGGTTCACCCTCTCTCATGAAATGGCATGCCAGAGGAAGGCAGTACAGGTTTATGCGCCTTCTGTAATAAACCAGAGTATTTATGACTCCATGCATCGAAATTACTTTCTAACTGTTAAAATTATTTCTGAAGTTTTCTGAAACACCTTGAAAATTATAAGTCTTGCACTGGGGAAAAAAACCCCATAAGTACAACACAATTCATTATACCTTTTTTTTGTATTTAGATCCTAATACAATGAAGAAAGGCACTAAAAAGTGCTTGTTTTATGTCCTGGAGAATGGCAATATAAGTTGGTAAGGCCAGTCTTCCCTTTTGTACTGAGTAAAGTCATGAATCTAGTACTATTGAGACATGAGAATAAATTTCCAGCAAGAACTCAAGTCCACATCTTTGCTAAGTTACCTTAGCAGAGAGGTCAGTATGGAAGCAGCATCCTCCCAGGATGTTTAAAGGAAAACCCTGGTATGAGCAGACACGCTTTCTCCAGAAAGCACACCAAAAATCACATGGAGAAATCTTACCTACCCCTATTAAGTACTATAGTGTTTCATGATGACTATGTGACTAACACTAAGGTATCAATCTGTGTTTCTTTGCTCTCATGAGTTAGTTGGACTGGCCAGGCTTTTCTTCTAATACATTATTCTCTCCTCTCTTCTTTCTCCTCCTTTCCAATTAATCTCCCTTTCTGTTCCAATTTCTAATCTTGTATGTGTGACCGTGCAACAGGAGAACTGGATGTTGCATGGTATTCCTGAGGATCTCAGATCCTCAGATCCCCTGCTCCACAGGGGCAAACACCAAAGCCATGGCCCTGATGACTCCATCTCTGCCTACTGTGCGTCCACTATCTGAAGAACAAACAGATCCTTGAGGAATGTAGCTGCAAGGAGGGGCAATTACCATTCAAGGAAAACTTTTTTTTAAGACACCCCTCACAGACAACTTCAAAGGTTAGCAGGAAGAATCAGACCTGGTTTGGAGCCCCAGGGGAAAGACAGTGATAAAACAGGGAGTGCTTCCAGCAATGCAGCATATTGAACAGTTTCGCAGAACTGGAGAGTTTTCTGGTCTAAAGCTCTACTTAAATGCACTGCACTGGTAAGGGATGGAAGACGTAAACGTGAGGATTATCCAAGTCAAGTTACCAGATTAATTTCTCTGCTTATGTCAGGAAATACTGCCCTGAAAAAGAAGACAATAAAGAAGCCAAGGAGTCAAGGGATAAGCCACAAGCAAAATGACTCCCAAATGTAAGACAAGATGGAAATTGCTACTTTTTCAGTATATTTCAATCTTCCATTTATCCCCATTTCTATTTAACTAATATGCAGTTTGATTTTAGCCAGACACTGAAAGACAGTTTTTATGCCAATCACATCAGTCAGGAGAAGCAGAACAGGACATCATCCTTGTATTGCTGATACTGAGGCTTCCCATGAATTATCTCAGCAGCATCACAAGGGTACTGGGCAGTGGAAATACATGATCTTAGAAGTGATATTCCACATATTTCCCACCAGGCTTATCTGGAAACATGTTAATAAAGCATCAGAGACAGTCTTTTCCTGTTGCTTTTCATAGTGTCTCAAGCAGTAAAGTATTGTCAAAAGAGACACACCAATCCAAATTAAGGATGTGGGCATCTTCCCATAGAGTGATGGGAAGGAGCTAATCTATCAGAACAATTTTAGAATTAATAAGATTCACAAGTATTAATATATGGATCTAATCTACATTCAGTGTTATCCAAATTACCTTGTGCTGAAAGAACAAGTTCTGTATAATGAAGGAAAACAAACGAAGCTCACAGAAAAATAATTAAAGTTGGGAGTTGCAATGGGAATTGGAGTCAGCACTGCCTCATGTTCTGTGTTTAAAATTTATTCTTACAGTTACCCAGCTTCCTCATCCATAAGGTGGAGATGATAATAATTGCTTCAGTTCCAACAGTAAGTCAGTAAGATCTACAGATAAGCCATCAGAACTGTTATTATTAATATTATATATGCTTGGCATGCATTTTTTACTTCAAAACACCTTTAGAGATTGCATTTCTGGTCTACTCTCAGTCTTTAGGGAATCACTTTTTTAGACTCCAAAAAGTTATTCTCAGTTCATTTATGACATTTGGGCATATTCTTTGCCATTGACTTAAATTCTATTTTACAGTTTATTAGTTTTATGGGATTTTGTTCTCTGTACGATGTGGGAACACAGGAGCGCAATGATTCAACAAACACCAGTTTTACCAACCAGCCAGATTTAACAGGCTATTTCTTGTTGTATCCTATAAACACAGCGAGAAGCCAATCTGATATTTAATGATGCAAACCATAAGCAGAGGTAGTGTTTTGTGCCAAGATACAATATGTGGAGATTGCAAAAGCTCACAGTGAAATTTCTGGGGGGAAAAAAAATACAGCATGGAGGTTTCTGAGTTGTTATTTTGTGCAAAGCAAAACAGAGTATCTTTACTGTGATAAACACAGAGGTTAATTAGAAAAAGCACAAAGATATTGACAAAATGAGAAAACACCTCATATTGTCTACGGAAGGTATCTGCAACCAACTGTGCTTTTTATGTGAAAACTTTATCAGAATAGGATTCTCAGATTTACTCTCATGTTCTGCCATTCACTAACTAAGACTTTGGTCTGAACGACAAAGTAGTTTGCTTATATGGGAAGTACAAAATGTACTAGCTTCTAAAGAGGGCTTATTTTTTAGTATCTGTGAAGTTGTTGGAAGAATCTTACATAAGAAGATATTTATAAAGACTTAAAATTAGAATTTTCTTTGAGGTATCCTAACCAAATTACAGAAAAAAAAAAAAGATTTGTGAAACAGTATGAGGTATGTTTTTAAACCAGCCATTTGTTTTTGTAAAAACATCTTTGTAGATCTCTCAAAAGGGAGACTGATATATTATCAGCATTTGCTGAACTGGCACAGAAGCTACAGGATACAGTGGACTATAAAGTGCTGCTCTTAACAATATATAGACAATAACATGCCAAAAAAGAAAGTCTTAAAAATTTAGAATAAAATAGCAGAGTTGCCAGTAGTGATCTGATCCATAGTTCCTGAGTGCTGGAAGCTGACAGTACTGGATCATTGGAAACGCTTTAATAACACATCTTTTCTCTCCGGAACAAACTGACATCACTACAATCCATCATTTTGCTGGAATTTCATAACCACATTAGACTTTATTTCTGAGCTATTGTGGTCAACAGCTATAGCCAAAATACCTGTCTCTCTTCCAGTTATCTTTTTTAAAATCATACATCCTTTGGCTAAATTTTACATGTATTTCTTCATTTTGGTTTCATTCATCCCTACACTTTTTTATAGAATAATGGGCTACAATTCATGAAAACCCTGCTCAACTGGAGAAATAAATATTCTGTTTGATCCTCCAGGAGAGATTTAATATGTCATTGTCAGCTTTAGGATATCTGTCTGTATTACTCATCCTGCCAGCACTGAGACAGTAAGAGAAAAGATAAGGGTCTGCTAGAAGGCCCATGAAGCCAGGGGAGTCTTTCTATTGACATCAGCTATTTTGTAGCACGTTCCTCTAGCAGGGATTAGGATACAAAGAAGAGCTTCTCATGCAAAGTTCTGTACTGAACTTCTTCATTTGCACTCATTTTTATTAGGCAGGCTCAATAAAGTCTACTGGGACTGTAATTTCTGCAACCTTTATACAACTGTCACCGATTTCACTGATGGGGGAAGGAGAGTTTGGCAAGAAACGGCCAAGTGTCACAGACAGGGAAAGGGGAGGGCAGAGGACCTGCTGGAGAGTACAGCCATACAGGCCAGCAGGACTTATCATATCACCTGAGGCCTGAGACGAAATGGGATCAAGGAGGAAAGAAGCAATTAAGGGTGGGTTGTTTATTAGGTAGGAGACTGTAGTGGAGAAAAGAGGTACATGTGCAGCAAAAAGAAGGGTCAAGAAATGGTAGAAGTAGTAACAGTGGATGCAAATTATTTTAACCAGGGCTGCTTGGGGTAACTATCAGGTGGTCATGCCCTTGAGTACTGCAGCCTGTTGTCCTAAGTTGGAATGACCAGCCAAGCCTGTTGTTCTGAGCACGTCATGTGTGCTGACCTGCTGGTGTGGTCGGGAGGACTGAGTGGGATGGGCACAGGGGAACATCCAAAGTGTATGGATCAAGTATTCAGTGTTGCCGTCATGCTGCATGTACCAAGCCTGACAGCCTCAGCCTCTTCCTGACCTTCTCCTCACACCCACACCCGCAGAAGGAAACCCTCTCCCACCAACACAGTGTCATTTTCCCAAAACGGCTCCAGCTAAATTGATAAAGGCAGTAGCATTTTTCCATTGGCATAGCTTCATATGTATTAGGGACTTTGCCAGGATAATTTCACTGGCTAGGAGAGGATGATTATTTTTAGATGCCTCTACACAACATATGTATGCTGGAAAAATCATCTGAAGTCATTTCACTGCTTGTCTAGTCCCAAAGAAGGAGTTAAAGGCTTCAAATTCAGTAAGTGGAAGAGCACATAATGAAACTGAATTGCCCATATTTCTTCACAAAAATGCTACATGAAATTATTGCATTCTTACATTGAAAACATTATTTTTGTGGCAATAGGGACTAGGTGAAAACTAGGCAAAAGTCTCTTCCTTTCAAATAGTTTTTTCCACTGGTTCTGTTCTAAAATAACCTTTAGATATTTTTTCAGTTCATTTCATAGAGACACAAATTTCCTGTAAGTATTAATGCCTTTAGATACTGCAAAAATTATCCTTAAAAAGAGTATGTAGTGTATTATTCTCATAGATATCAAATCCAAACACCCCCACTCAGGGTGTAAACTACTGATGCTGACGGGTGAAATAACTAAGGCTTAGTCTTCCAGCAGACAGATGCGCTGCCTTCGGGTGCCAGCTATGCTTCTGAAGTTTGTTTCAAATTATGAAGTGAGATACCACAGAGCAAAAAGAAATCATCTACAGAAGTCAATATTCTCAAAAATAAAAGGGGAGTTCTACAACTCGCAATGGGAGATAGACAAGAAGAAAAAGGGCTTGATCATTAAGGAGAAGACTTAATAAAATCCAGAGACCAGCTTGCAGAAAGAAATCTGACTGGCACCACACCAAGACAACTACAGTAGATATAAACCCAGAAACCTCACTAAATATATTAACTCTTATTCATTACAAGATGTTTTTATTAAAACCTGTTCAATTTTTTCAGATGTAGTGACTGAACGTCCACTAAATAGCACCTCCTGCATTCACAGCACATTTACAACTAAGCAAAGCACCATTCAGTGATACAAAATGCAAACAGTTGCACAAAGCAGCATAACACTGGAGAATCCAGGCTCTCCTAGGAAGAAAGCTGGGATTTGGGATGGTAGTCATTGCCAGCACTTTTCTTGTTTGGTTTAGCTACTAGAATAACAGTACCATACATTCTTTTTTAAACGTTCTCTCAGAAAGAGGGATATATTATACAGAGTGTGTGTTTTTAATAGGAATAAGATTTTAAGCTGCTAAACAAAAAGGTCTATTTGTTGGGATTTGTGCATCACTTAACCTACATGAAGTGTCAAAAATCATATTTATGAGCTAAATAGTAAAATAAACTGTATGCTTTTTTGTTGTTACTGCTCTGTGGGGAAAGCTAACATGCAGGTAAAACTTTTCCCCCCCCTTATTTATAGACTATTGAAATTCCCAACAAGTTTTAAAATAATGAAATCAGATGGAAAGACTTGAACTAATTTCATTTTTAAAAAACCATGATGACTTTCCGTAATTCTTAAGCAGCAGTAACCACAGTTCTCCAGGTCTTTGATATAAAACTCAGATTTTATTTGGGTCCCAGATACAACACTTGGCAGCTGTATACAAGAATGATCACAAGTGAAGCTCCTCTTTAAAATTGTCAGTTCCTTGTTTCAGGTGGGTTGAATAAAGAGAACATTCACCTGAAATACTTTGACTTGGCAAAACCAAAAAACTAACAAGCAATCTGACCCTAAATCCTGTTCCCATTTAAATCAAGAGAATTTTTTTTCTACCCACTGCTTATATTCTTTCACAGAAAAGCAGAGATAGCTCAATGCAGCAGGCAAGGTAGGCAGCAGCCTAGAGCAGAAAGCTGCCTACACCACCCAGAAGAAGAGGAGCGCAGTACTCATTTGCAATTCCACAGCCCTCACTAGTGCACTGTCTCACAACCCAAAATGCACTGACTGAGATCAAGGCCTTCAGATGAAATTTTACCAGGCTACGAGTACCTATTGTCTATACGTCTCAGCTGCTCTGAAACTGGACAGCTGATTTCTGAAACATTCTTCTGTCTTACAAAATTAGTGTTACCATGTAAATCATCTCCTGAAGAAATCTACGTTTCTTCATGCTCACCAAATGAACCCTCACTCAATGCTGGGAAATGTTTGTTTCTCTCAGTACTTTTTCACAGCTGGTGGATATTTTTTGTTTTGTTTTGTTCTGGTTTTTAAATCCATGTAAAACAACTCCAGGGTGATTTTAGTTCCACTCTGCACAGACTGCTCCCAGAAATTTTTCTTTCTGCGTTTTCAGAGAATATTTAAATATTTTATATAAAAAGAGGAACAGTTTCATCAGGGATGCCAAGAGACCCCCACTGTGGCCAATGCTACCTATCTAGCAAGGAAGCTCACAGCCAGAGATCAAATCAGACAAGATGAAAGATCAGAATAGGAAAGCCTCAGTGCTGCAAACCTGATCTGTTGTGCATCAGGCATTTCCTCCTGCTTTAGGGAGACAGGGATGGATATGACTTTCCTGGCTCCAGAACTGAATGCTGTCAGCCCAAATTACCTCAGCGGTAAGACTTCACTTCCACTCCTCTCCAACTCATCTCTCATTACCAGCAGTGGAAGCAGGTTTGTGTATAAGTGCCATAAGGAACCCCAGGAATTAAGCCTGAAATTCAGATTCTTGAGAAACAGGTGTCACAAAGAAAAACCTTCATGCATTTACCCAAAAAGGACTCCTGTACTGCACTTAGCTTTTTGATCTCAAATAAAGTCACTGGTCTCTTCAGTGTACAGGTGCTCAGTTCCTCGAAGAAAGGTAGGATAAAGCACATACTCAGTTTGTTAGTCTTTTTTCATCCCACTCCATATAGACTCCTAATGTTCCATCTTTATGGTCTTCCTTAAGAGTCAAGAAATATAAGAAATCAGTGGGTGGTTTTAAGCACTTTAGTTGCCAAACTATGACCTGAACGGTTATAATATGTGATTCAACTCAAATGAGTCTCTCTGTATCCTTACCGTTTCAAGATTACCCAAAAGATTACATTTCCTTAGAGCTGTCTGTATCACCAAGTCAGAAACTTCAGACAAAAAGCAGGTATTTGAGAATTCTTAGTCAGAAACTATTGCAAGTGTCATTAGCCTTCCAAACTAAAGCATTTAGAAAACAATTTCACCAATACAGAGGAAAACTTAGCAGGAATCCATTGATTAGAAAACATCGGAATTACTATTATTTCATTCAGGGGTTTAAGTGATAATAATTTCCTCTTAAAAAGGAGACAGGTTGTTAAAGATGTTGCAAAAGTACTGTCAGGGACTTCAACAAAGAAGAAATATCCTTTGATGTTGCCAAGAGAACTGGGAACAGTTTTTGGAGGGAAGCGTATTTTGATATGTTTTTCCACATGGGAATACTTTCCCAAAATAAGGTCAGCAGCAGATTCACCCTTTAGGGCTTCAGTCTGTTAACAATGGTCAATCCTCAACCACTTGTATGCCTTCTGATTTGCAAACAGAAACCTGCAGTTCTTTCATATTCCTGCGGCTGGTTGCAAAGGATTTTCATATCAGTATAATGCTACATTACTGACTATGTGCTAATGCTCTCACTCCTTCTCTATACTGTTATTACAAGTCAGTAATAGCTGGTAAGGAAATCTGGGTTTGTTAACCTTGCCAATAGTCTGCACCTTGTCATGCACTGCTCATTAGGAACCACGGGCAACCAGACTGTCTCAGTCGATCAGTTATAAAAGTTACGGGGGCCTTTCCCATCTCGCTGGTAATAAAAGACATGAAGTCTGCCAACATCACAATTCTCTTCAGAAGAAGAAAAGCAGCAAGTGCTAATTAAAGAAGGTGCCACAGTAGGCTGTACATTAAATGTCTTTCAGAATGAACACTGGAGTGTGAAGGATGGAAAGTTTGCTTCCTTTCTCCAAGACACATACCTGAAAGTTAAACACCGAAAAACCTCTCTGAAATAGTACAATCTCCTCCTATTTTTCCAATTTCTGTATAGTAATGAAACATCCTTAAACCTTGCATTAAGCACTTAACTGCAGTGTTCAATGGGTTTTTAGAATTTCAACAAGTCTAAAGTTTATTCTTTCAATGCACGAGTCAGCTCCAGTGCAGCAGTGGATTTACTTCATCTGTCCATACCGACAACCTAGCAGGGTGGGTACTGCTGTAATTTGTGAGCAGGATTTGGAGTAAGTGCAGGGTGAAGTAGTAAAGGACGGCAATGACTGAAAGGGGTTTCAACTTATAGGGTTTTATATAAATTCTGATATACTAGAAGCTACCTATTGGGACTACTACAGCATGTCTCATATTAGATAAAGTGAACACTTCACCAGTTGTGACTAAGGGAGATTTGCCAGTTGGTATATCTCTCTTGTAAACCCACTCCCATTTGTGCTATCTTCAAATGCCATACCAACCCTAGGGAATCTCTTAAATTTCTCCTCTCTTCCTTTCATTAGAGTGTTTTTCCCAATACAGAGTTCTCTTACTATAGATTCAACTTTCAGTGTTCTGCTACATCCACAAGCAATGTTGGCACTTTTTTGCAGCTAACCTTTATGCATTTCATGAGAACTATTATTATGGTATTCCCACTCACCTTATTGCAAAACTAAGCAGCTGTGCTCTGCTAAACCTCTACTTAGAACTCAAGCTTCCCATGCCTTAGGTATTTCTTGATACTCCTGCTAGACTGTCTCTTGTTGCTCACTCTCTCTCCTACAACACTAAACTGGAGTATGTACTCCACCTGGGACCTCAGCAGATGAATGTATTTGTGTACCTATTTTTCAGTCATTACTTAGGGCAATCTACACGTTAACTATTCCAGATTATTTTCTCTGAACCAAGTCTGCTTTCAGTAGCTCACCTGGAGCAGCTGCTCTGTCTCAAGTTTTTAGCTGATGTTTTTTCAAATTAATATCTTCAGCATATGTGGACATGTAAATGTATTTCCCCATTTCAAACCTGATGTCCAGATCCTGCATAAGATCATTAAACTTTCAACAATTCTTCACTTTAGTGACAGCTACCAAAGCCAGACAGAGAATGTCAGTGAGCATTTCTGAAAATAAGACTTCGCTTCTCAAGACCATCTTTTTCAGTTATCTGGAAGCAATCTAGACCTTTTTTCATTGTTGTAATGGACATTTTTATTATTGTAAGGGATTAGATGTCATTACTGTTCACCAAACAATATATTTAAATGAAGTCTTACATGTTATTTTACAGGATTAATCAACACATCACAGCACCAATTTTCATTCACAGTGCAGAAAAGGTCAGTATGCAAATTACAATATGCTAAAAATGGATACGCTCTGAGTAATGCCCAATCAAGTTAGTGAAACTACATCCTGAAAAAGAAGTTCAGCTTTTTGTTTTACCTCTGATATTTTGAATCTGTTCTACAGACTAATGCGGGATTCAAAATGTCAAGGAGAAAAATGAGAAACTAAGTAACGTAGAAATAACATTTTCTGTCATTATGCACAATCTATTTATACAGTAGTAATCTTTGCATTACTTTTTCTGTGAAAAAACACATTTGATTATCAATCACAGTTTATTCTGCTTTTCTTCAACTTCAATCTTTTTCTATTTAAATTTTAGTAAATTTTAAAATTATTTACTACTTCTATATATGTATTAGATGAAAGAACAGCATTAGCATAACCTATCTTTTTTTTTAATCAGGGAAGCAATGATAATAATCTGTTAAGCTATTTGAATGCAACTACACAACTCTGAAGAATAGTCTATCTAGTATGATCTCTAGCCTTCTGTAGGTGACAAAGAATTTTGCAAATTTTTTTTGTTAGAAATTGGGAACTTCTAACATCATAGAAAGCCACAAGCGAAATGATCCAAAGACCAGTGACTTTCATGAATGCATGATTAGGATATTTTTCTCTTATAAATATCTGATGGATGCGGAGGCGCAGTGTGGGTCCCACACTTCATGTGCAAGTTTGTAACCAAGAGAACAACTGAAATATATATAAAACATGTAACTGTTATTGTACCTACAAAGTACCTATGGCAAACTTGTTCATTTTGCATATTTACGCACATGAAACTGGTGCTTAACACCTAACGGGCGTAAGTTTTGCTGGGTAAAATTGCTCCGGAATAAATACAGAATTTGATAGGAATAGCAGTTGTGTGCACATACGTCTGAATACACACATTCAAAAAGTCCTTTGAGACTAACACATTCTGAATAGAACATAATGGAAGACAGGCACATTACAGCAAAGTACACATAACTTTCCCCAGATGAACCAGCTTTATTTATTAAGGAGGGCTTCTGTTCAGCATAAAGCTGCTTACATTTGTAATTTTTCCCAGCCTCAGATTTCATGTAGATAGGGCTTCACTCCAGTACTGTCAGATCCTTCCACAACTCTTCCCAGTTGACTCAAGCATCTCTAGCAGGCTTTATTATTTCTCTTTTAACCCTTTTTTCCACATGTTGAACCACCCAGATGCTTGGACTGATGTCTTATGGGACTCCCGTGGTGATTTCCCTCCATTGCAAAACTTGACCATTTACTTCTTGTTGCTTCCTAACTTTTAACCTGCTATTAATTCATGACAGGAGTTTCCCTTTCATTGCACAGCAGCTTTAATTATTTATAAGCCTTTGGGAAAGAATCCTATTGAAAACACTTAGAAATCCAAGTAGATTATAGCCAGATCACATTTTTTTCCCAAATCATGGCCTGTCCTGGAGAATTGGGTAGACTTGCAAATTCCAACCTCTCCTTTTAAGCCAAGCTGTTTAGCCTGCATGATGAACAACACAATCCTAAATTATAATTGACTCCCTGTTCCCATTCATTTCACACTGCAGCACTACACTGTAGCTGTGGTTTGAGAGCACACATCCTGATCAGCTCCCTACGCAAATGTCAGAGTTTGGCTGTCAGAAAATGAAAAGTTATGAGTTATGGAAATTTTTTTTTACAAGATTGTTATTACCCATATCCATTTTTTTTATTTCCTTTTTTCTCCAATGCAATAAAAATGAATGAAGGTGTGAGAGAGAGGAGAAAGCATTCCTAGAGTTCATTGCAAAGGAAGCTAACAAGCCTAGTAACAACAGAGTAGCCCAAACTGAGGGCTTCAATGCTCAGAGGTGATTTCAAAGCTTCAGGGGACAAAGGAGAAAGACAATGCAATTCCCTAAGAAAATAAGGTTATGAAGTGGTTGTTCACCATTCCACCATCACCTTCCCCGCCCTCCCCGCCCCCTCCTCTGCCCTGTTCTACCTGTTAGATGGTTTTCACTCAGTTCAACAGGGTCAGAAAACGTGCAAGTTCTGGCAAGCACCACGGCAAGGTGGAAGCCAGATGTCGGGGAAGAGAAGCCAGCAGTGCCTCCCTCAAATGGGGAGCTGGAAGGACTGTAAAACTCCTTGGCTGCAACCAGACACCCAGAGGAGGAGCAGGAGGACACTGTGGCGGCACCCAGCTTGGGGAGATGCACAGCACAGCCAGGAAGGAACTGGGTGCAGCGCACCATTTCGTGGTTTTGTGTGCAGTTTCTCTCCACATCTGTCAAAAATCTTTCCTGCTGATGTTACACTTGTTGCTGATGTCTCATTAGCCAGAGTTTAAAGAAAACTCAGGCAAAACACAGGTGCAGACAGGGACCCTGGGATATCAAGGCACAGCTGAGGGATGTGAAGCCACCAGCTCCCAATAGTCAGTGAGCATGTCCTACCCACTGGCTTAGGCAACACCAGGCACCTTACTACGGATCAGTCTGCCAGGATGAAAACAAGGTCATCAGGGAACTGTCTCTTGGGTGTAGCCCAAGCTTACCTAACCCAAGAGGTTTTGAATTGAACTTTTCATTCAGAAAACTGAAATTTTCCATTTAAAATGTCATTGTGACACCCTGTTAACTGAGCTGTAATGTATTTTCCTTGGTGCTCCTGCATAGTTATAAAGCAATATTGTATCTAACACCGGAGCAGTAGGTATGGGCTGATGATTTAATATTGAGCTTCACGTCTAAAGAATTTTGGCTGTCTGGTAAAATGGATAGCAGACACAGGCCCTAGTACAGTTATTCACACCCTGGTTTATGGTTTGGTTTTTCTCATGTTATGACATGAGACACAAAGAACACAGCAGAAAGGTTTCTACCTACTTGAACTGAGGAATGCAGGATTCCTAGCACAAGAAGAAAGATTCATAGTGATATTCCCTTAAGTATTATCTTTTGAAATAACTATTCGAATATATTCATAGACACAGGTGATATGTATAGATACACAGAGACAATCAGAAAAAGTTTATGTCTTACTCTATAACTACTGCAACACAATGACAATGGTTCACTTGCAACATACTATATCAAACTATGATATCCTTTTAAGTGACTATATTGCTACAGATTCATATTCATCCAAATAAATTATAAACAAATATGTTAGTAGTACTAGAAGGGGTGTTTTCCCTAGTTTTATGATAATCATTTTACAATACAATTCTTAGGGATCAATTTGGTAAAAACACTTTAAGGCAGGAATATAAGAACTACAGCTACCTTTCCTAAAGATATTTTTCAAGCAAAATTCAGGTTCCCATTCCCTGGATTCTAATGCTGGCAGCCAGTTACTTTTTCTGTAACAGGCTGAACAAGATCCCAAATCTGAAAACATATCAAGCTCTAAGAATAATCAGGTCTAGAAATGCACGTTCCATGAAAACTTTTACTCTAAACCAAACTTCTGCAATTGTATATTCATTTTTAAAGAAAGTAAAGGAAAGGTCTGAGCAAATCAAAGTACAGAACTGGAAGTGGAGGGGGAAGGGAAAAGCTTCCACAAATTGAACTACTATGCACTACAGAATTTTGCATAGACCCCGCAAATAGGTAGGTTAGAAAACAAAAGAACATGAAAGAGTTAGAAAGTGAAATAATATAGGTTTGCAGAGCCAAGATTAATCATCTCTCTTTTGAAAAATAACATTCCAAAAAAAGCATCACCAAAATGCAAGTAAGACACCACAATAAAAAGATGTATTATGTACCAACAAATACTTAGTGTTTGAAGAGACATCACAAAAACTGCATCGTAGCCTTGAAATAGATATTGAATTCCTCAGATAATCCTTAGTTTAACTGGGTACAAAGGCAAGTGGTTTAGATGTCATTTTCTCTGTTTGGCTCACAAAAATAGGCATTTGTTTAAATTTTTTATTTTTTTTTTTGCTGCTGGTAACAAATTCAGAAGAAATAGGGTCATACTCTTTTTGTACATCAATGTATACCTTTGCTACGTTAACCTGAAAGACTTTTTTATTCTGTGTTTTTGAGCTGTGTACACAAATATCATAGATAAAAATGAACCTAGTTTAGAAACAGACTTTCTGCCATGAAGGACCACAAGGAGAAGTAACTTTTTACTTTGCAAATAGAAAAAAAAAAAGAAATTAAATACTGAAACATTCTTTGAAATGTTAATATTTAATTCTTTAATAGCATCCTCAGAGACTTCACAACTCTCACCTAATTTGAGGGTAATGGGTTACAGCAATTTTTATTGCTGCACTGGACATAATTCTTTTTTTGTGTGCTTTTATGTTATGCCAAAATTGCCTAAGTGCATATGAGTAATTTTGGGGGGGAGGGGGAAGGTTGTGGGGTGTGTTGGTTTGTTGGTTTTGGTTTTTTTTTTTTTAAAGAATGTGTATACATTTAAAGGAATTCTTTTGCTTTCTGCTTCAGTTTTTAACAAGCAGCATTTCTGACCATGCACCGTTTTGCTATTGTTCCTGTCTGTACCCACTGCATCTGCTCCACAGAACTTTCCAATTTTATTCTTTTTCTGTAAAGCACACTGTATTCTGTATGTAAACCTTACACAGAACCGAAAACAACTTAATGAAATGTCCTCCACAGCCCATCACAGAGCCCTGCACTGCATATGAGAAGGTGGTAGTGATCTGACCCTGGCCAGGCTCTGTGTTTGCCTCTCCCTGCCTTGTTCTGGCAGAGGAGAGCCCACCAGAAAACTGCTGGCTTCTCTCTTTCAAAAAGCTCTTTAAGTGCCACATCTTGAAAAGCATAAAGAGGAAACATACATTCAGAAACACATCTACTGGCTGAAGCAGAGCCTGCAAAGCAGCAATGGAGAAAAAAGAAGAGAGGACTCACCAAGATACATCCTGATGTAGGGGAACAGTTTTGGTAGCAAGTCTCTGCTTCTCTCCTCTTTTCCTTTCTCAGTCCCCCCCCCCTCCTAATTTCCCCATTTAAGGGAGAAAATAACAAGGCAGAAGATGCCAAGAGACTTTCATGACATAAACAATAAGGCCTTCCTGTGCCAATATTTCCTTTAAAAACACTTGCCAATAAAGCTCCTGGAGGCCAGCAAGAGAAAGAAATCCCGAAACAGCCATGACATGAACTTGGCATATTTTCTGACTCACTCACTTCCCTTGAGACAATCCCTTCAAGAGAATGCTGAAGGATAATGGGAAAAGAAAATTTCTTCCAGTGAAAAGGACTTCAGCTGCCCATGCTATACAAGAAAACTGCCAATTAACTTTATTTCTGTTTACCTACAGCCTTGCTTACACAGCCACCTCTGCTGACATGTTTCCTGACTCACACACTCATGTTTGTATATTCACCTTGCAATCCTGGTGTCTGAGAAAGACAAGGAGATTTTAAAAAAAAGTCCACTCTGAGAATCCTCAACTCCAAATAATTTCTGAACAACAGAGAGAATGATCAGTAAATTATAAAGGGTAGCCAAACACTTAGCTGCTTCACATAGTAACACAAAATTTCCCTTTTCCCTATCCCTGCTATTTATACTTCATAACTTTTTAATGCCAGACACACTAGTCTATAAGACACCAAAAAAACTTATATACCTTGAGCTACCTGTAATGAAAGATTGCCGAGATTACTGTGCCTCATCAATCTATCTCATTTTGAGTAACACCATGTTTTCAAAACTAAATGGTATGTTAAGAACCAGAAATTAAAATCTCTTTGGAAATCAGAATCTTACACGCACAAACACGCATTCACTCACTCACTCACTCACTCACTCATTCCTGAGGTATGGCTGTCCCCCACCTGAAGTCCCTCGTGGGCAGGCACACAGGGGTTCACCTCTCTCCTCTCATCTGTGCCTTTGTCTTCACCGCCAGGGTACGGGACCCTCCCCAGCAGGCTGCAGCCCAGATCCTGTGGCAGAGGACAGGCAGGAGGCAGACCAGTGCTGTACTGATGGCAGGGGGCAACGTAGCTGCTCCTCCACGATGGGGTTGCAGTGGCTCCTGCTTTTCCAAGGGCAAGGGCGGGCAGGCTAAAACTATCTCTGGCCAGGCTCCACTCCAGCTGCACTCCTCTCTAACAGCAGAATAGGCAGCAAGCCCCCACCCTATTTCAAGACAGACAGCATAAATTGCTGCTGGCGGGGGGGGGGGCCTGTTTGGTTACCAGCCTCAGCCTTGCAATGTGGAGACAGCACCTCTTCCTTCCACATGTGCCCGATTCAGTGGACCATGCACGGATCCATCCATCCCTCTATGCAAATCCTGCATCCTGTCGCTTATGCTCACTCTGTTTCTAAGAAGGCAGCAAGCACTGCAAAGTGCTCCTCACTTGGCTAAGGGCTCTTACTGTTGCTGGGGTTTCTTTGGTTTTGCATCCAACTCCTTAGATTAGCATCAAGGTATCACATATCAAAATAACCACTAGTGAGGATTTGCTGGCCTGCTCAGCAGAAAGGGCTCATCATACCTAAAGCTGCATAATTTTACTATAATGTAGTTTGATGTCATTCACCCCTGGCTTTCACTAATAACTCACTGCTTTAGCACTTGGGCTTATGTCACATCAAGTCCCCAGACTCTCCTCTAAGAGCTTGCCTACCCCTGAAGACCCTCAGCAGTCATACCTAAACCACTGCCACCAGACTGGACATACATGGAGTTTTTTTAAATTTTATTAATTTTTTGGGCAATCCCAGCTAGTATGGCTCTTCTGGTAAAATGTATAAATGGTATAGCATGCTATAAATGACTACAATCTGTATTAGGAGTTATCTACTAGCTCACTATCATGACTGCTGGGCACCTTGTCAAGACACACACACACAG
This sequence comes from Pachyramphus minor, assembly GCA_013397135.1. NCBI lineage: Eukaryota > Metazoa > Chordata > Aves > Passeriformes > Tyrannidae > Pachyramphus > Pachyramphus minor. The sequence continues at coordinate 79,130 of VYXB01007190.1, read as the reverse complement.
AGTAGGATTCTCTTTTCTTAACCATCTTTTTCTGCCCACTTGCAAAGCCAACACTGGTTTGTTTTTAGGTTTGTTTTCATCAAAACCTGAGAAAATATGTGTTTTTTGTAACACCACCGAGGCAAGCCATCTGTGGTTGGCTGGCAAACTCTGAAATTCTGGGCTGGGGTAGAAATATTTAGGAGTCAAAAAAAGCTGACTTGCTCAAGAAATTAAAGCCCTTCTGACAATCTTCCAGAGAGCCCCTGAGGAAAAGGGAGGGAACCAGAGAGACTCAAGGAAAATGGATGGGAGCCCAGCGTTGAGATTCACGCCAGAACAGTTCCTGGCCAAGAAGGAAGGTTGGCAAGTAGACAAATACAGGCTTTCATAGGCACCATTGTAAACAAGACATTAAAAATATTAATCCATTTAGATTTCAAGCACTGAGATGAGATTTACTTAAGAAGCAGAATTATGCTGGTAATGGCTCCTCAAACATTTCAGCTGAATGTCAAAACTTTTGCTCAACCGTATCAAGTGAAAATACAAGGAGCTGTTGACACTACAATATTCAAACATTCAATCGTATGGCAGGGCTGGAAAAACACAGAGGAAGGCAAAGGAATGTAAAAACTCAAGCCCTCTCAAGGAAACGGTATTCACAAATTATTTTTGCCTTTATTTTTACACCAAAATAATAAATTGAAGGGGAGAAATGGTTTCTTAAAACCAAACTTCCTTTCAGAAATAATTTCAAATAAAATGTAAGTTACTTCCACCAAAATACTTTCTTTTCAAGTAGAAACAGTCATTTAGAACAGAATGGCTTTTGTGTAAAAGAAAGTTTAAGTAAATGTTAAACACCTAGGACTTTTAAAAAAGTTTCTTCTCTCATGCAGGAATCAGCATGTTGCCCCTTTTTGGTTTAGAAAACATACACTTATTCTAAACAATTGAATATTTTCTTTTTAAAAGTATTGGAAAAGTCATGTCTTAGCAAAGCAAGCAGGTGTTCAGGAAAACTGAAGTACAGAAATACATGTTTTTTGGTGCATGTGGGAAGTGTCATGTGATACCAAGCCTGACGCCACCAGAAGACTCACAGATTTTCTTCTACATATTGGTGAGCAGAGTTCACAAGCTCCTCTACCAACATGGGCATGTCAGAGGAGGCCCACCGGGAAGATCAAGTGCCTTAAACAACAAGAAAAATATGAGCTGCAATAACTATATGGGATTCAGTAACTCAGTCAGGAATTGGAAGATTCCTGTATTGGATTAAAGAAAAGACTAATATTTTTTGAATTAATGAGGTTGATCCCACACAGAAGTCCACGTGAACAGCCTGTGCTCAAGAGAGGTCTTTCTTCCCCTTTCAGTAGCACTGATAATCATTGTAAAATGCCACACACAGAGGAACTGAGGTATCTCCATTCAAAGCACTAAAAGCATTCTAAAGAAAAGGTCTGTATTCTCCATTATCTTCAGCCACTTAAAAAAACCCATTAACTTGGTAAAAAGAATAGCAACCCATCTTTTGCAACCTAGGACATACTACACACCCCTCAGAATTATATTTCTTATCAGGTTCCTTAAAAAACTAACAAAAATTAAAGGATTAAAAAACCCAAACCACTAAGCTCTTCCTTGCTTATATCTGTAGCCACTCAAAAAGCTATCTTAAGATTTCTACAGTGTATGAAATGGAAGATCTGATCAAAGGAATACCTCAAAACAAAGTTAAAGAAGAAACAACTTTGCTGTGCTTAGGAGTGAAAAAAATAGATTAAAGTTTAAGGAATCCAAAATTTTATAACAGTTCAAACATTTAAATGCAAATTAAAGTAGCAAGACATGAATTATAGAAATTCTGTAGTACTCCTGATCTTATGAATCATACCATGAAATTTGCTTTCTGCTCTCTCAGTGGAACCAAAATGAAATACTGGCATCTCAGGTATTTTGAAATTATACACAAGCAGCACATTTAATAGCATTAATTTTTAAAAGTTAGCATTCTATCTCAGATGCATGTTTCAAAATGTTCTAGCTGAAGGTATTTTTATGAAAGCTATTTGCCTATTACATACCACAACTGGTGCAATTTCACCGTCCAGGGAGGCATTTTCATCCCACGAAAGGAGAAGCCATTAGCAAAACACTGCTTGGCAAACAGTAGCTCACACACTGAAGCTGCAACATTATCCTGGCTTTCCTACATATTAAGCACAGGACTATGTTCAAAGTAAACATGTGGTCACAATTAAATAATAATTATGACTAACATTTGTGTAACACCATTCATCCAAATAGTTTAAAGCATTAGGTAAATCTGTAAACAAAAGGCCTAATCCTGCACCCTTCACATAATACCATGCAGTTCAAACGGGCTATGTAGATCTTGTCTACACACAGACCTAATTGTTCTCAATTAACTCCATGTGTTAACACTTATTCCAGTGCATCTTGTTCCTGTTTAGCTTAATTCTCTCACGGCTTACTACAGGTGAATGTACTGTTTCTACACTCTCACTGATTTAATATGACTTCTAGAGACACTTTTGGACACTTTCCTACATGGATCCCACAGGGCTTTTAAAATCTTAATGCAGCCTCACCTCTCTCACGTACTTCTAATAATACAAATATTCTTTTATAGATGAAGAAGTTCATTTGTTGCTACTATGCTTAAGGGACAGACCATCACATCTGACTTGCAACTGTAAACCCAGGACCTACAGTTTCTATTCTCATACCTTAATCACACAAATAGCCTTCTTCATCCATCATGCTCCAGAGTAAAACCACAGGAAATGGTAAGAACAGGGGAAAATTCTGCAGTTTCTAAAAATAAAATATATTCAGAAGCAGACATGCTCAAACCACTTTTATGCATCTGCAGTATAAACGTTGTCTGTTACAACCAAACCAGTTAGAACCAAAGTATCTAACTGCTAAAAAACCCCCAAAAAACCAAGAACAACTTGTAGACCTTCATGACAATTTTGCGTCAGTCTGTCTTGACAGTCAAGCAACTAGGGAACATGGGGAAAAATCAGGAATTCTTGAGTCAGATTTCATTTTGGCTCTGCTATGGACAGCTACTTAACAACTTCACTTGAACTGCAGTATCTGCAAGTCAAGCCAAATCATCCCTTCCACTGATGCATCTTTTGAAATTTATGAAAATCCCTGTGGTTCTTTGAAGACAAATACTGTTTACTAGTGCTAGCTGCTACTTAGCTTTTAGCATTTTTTATCTTTTATCTTAAATTTTTCAGAGAAGAAGGTCACTGCCACAACCCACTTGCACCACAATTTGGTGTATTTTCCTTCCAATTTTAATTCTCCTTTGCAAGAGGTATACTCAATTTTAGCTCTTATATGCATTCCATGTAACTTTGGTATGAAAATACTTTTTTTTTTTTAGCAGCAGACAAAAGAACAAAATGTCATCTCCTACTGAATTGTCAGCAAAGCTCACACTATCATGGCAGTGAAATAGGGTGGGGTTTGCCCCTTAAAATCTTCAGATGGGTTTAGGCATTTCTCTGATGTGTCCATTCAAAAAAAAAAAATCCATCAAAACAATCATTGTCTCACTTAAACAATAATTGTGTCACTTTTCAGGTGGAACCTGAAAAGAATCTGGTGTTACAATATCAATCCCTACTACAGAAAAAATCCTGCAACTGTTTACATAGTGTGGAAGGATTTCTCATGAATTTGGAAAAAGCTGCATGGCTGTTAGCTAGTAAAGACACAGTTCTCCTTGTTCACTGATAACACATACAGCTATGCACTCTTAATCCCATATAGGGATTAAACCCGTATAGGGTTTGTGCACCCTATACGAGTGACTATGTGAATTCTAATAGTTTAATCCACTATATGTTAATGGCTTTGTTTTAATAAGCAATGAAAAGGACATGTTATATTGAAGTGCATTGTCTTCACATGTGAGGGTGGGATTGGAAAGGTTTGCTTCTCTCTTCACTTGTACATGCAGCATCTGTTGGTAGCACAAACAAGATGTAGGCTGGGGAGTTCTTTAGCCCTGTCCAGCCAATAAAGCAGTAGAGGTGCTATGCTGTGTCCTGCCAGGACACTCAGAGCAATGCTCCTCTCAAAAGCACCTCCTCATTTGTTTTTGCAGTGCCCAGGACAGGACTGCAGCAGTATGAGCCAAGCAGTCTCTCTCCCTTCCAATGGACCAGATCTTGACAGCTGTGCAGAGACCACGGCTAAACATTGAGCTGAGGCAGAGAAACCAACAGCAGCTCCATTCAGAACTAGGCTGTAGTCTCCTCTGTTCCTTATCTGTTGCCCTTGTTCTGGGGTTAGGCCAAAATGAGCCCATAACCCTGCTGGCAAGAGCACCTCTGGCACTGCTCCACATCTTCATTTATAACAGGGGCAGGCAGCACAGAGTCCAGGCTGGGAAAGGATCCTGTGGGAAAAGGAGTGTCATGCTGATGGGCACCACAGAGCTGTCTATAAATACAGAGACTCTCAACACTATCGCTTAGCAAATCTATAATCCTGGAGAATTTGCTCACAGTAAGCTGTAAATCACGCCAGGCGGGATACAATTCACTGATGCACCACTAAGCACAGCACTGGAACAATCCATGCAAGGCTTTGATAGATGCTTCTCGTGGCACTGAATTTTGGCCATGAGGGCTAAGAAACTATATGAAGTGAAAAGGAGCAGTGCATTAAAGGAAAGCACACACGACAAACAGGCTTGGTAGTTTGGACTTCCAGAGCTGCTTATGTGTGGAAAGCAATTATCAGATTTGACACAATGGCAGGCTAGTCCATGCTTTCAATTCCTTTTCTGTGGTAACTGCCATTTGCTTGGAAAGGTTTGTTTAAAGCTAGGAATTCAGAATTAACTCTGCCTGAGATATAAGGTATGATAGTCAAAATAGCAAAAAATTTTAGTTAACATTATCATAGGTTATAAACTGCAATATCTCAGGAGTGTTCCTGTTAGGAAAAACAGCAGCTCCAGAGGATAATAACCATTTCGGGCATCTTAGCTGAATACCCATGAGTCACTGTTGGCTGTAAGTACATCTAGAGAAGATAAGAAAAAATGTTCAGGGACAGAAAGCAAAGTCAAAACCTTTTCTGAACCTAATTAGGACAATCGAAAGTACAAACTCCAATTTTTCTTTCATTTTTAAAACAGTCCCTTCTTATTGCTATAACTGCCTCTCACTATCACTTCCATTATTTATTTATCACATGACTCTGGTACTATCTGAGTTTATCACACCACTGATTTTAAAATTTCATACACTGCTATTTTGGGGCTCTTGAATCCCTGAAGATGTATAGTCCAAATCTCTGCAAGCACAACATGAACATCCCCATGGTACATCTTTCTAACCGTGGAAGTAAATAAAACACACAGTAAATATGCAACTAATATCAAAGCAGTTCCTCAGACCTGATCAAAGTGTTAGTTGCATTTAACACTGAGCAATGAACAGGCAGAAGCCACTCTTTTAAGAGAGATGACATTTCTGAGTGTAAAACACAGGAGAAATACTGATTAGATCCTTTTGTTAGTCTAATTTCACTGGCTCTGATAGATTTTCTCTAGCCTGAATAGAAAATTACTACAGAGATTTCTACAGATCTCATATCTGAGCATAACAGATTACATACTCTTTTCAGTGTAAACTTTGAAGCCTTCCTTGTTCTGGGATGCAGCAATCAAGAAAAAAACCCCACCAGTGTCCTCAGGCAATTTCTACCTCATTAGAGTGCAGCAGAGGCCATTGGCCATATAGAAATGGCAATTCCTGGCTGTCATGACACCACAAATTTGTCTTTGAAATGCTGTATATCATGACACCACAAACTTTCACACTGTGACACATCTGATCAGCCTCTTTCACTATATGAGTATACTTCAACTTGAAGCTAATAATAAACTTACCTCCCATTGAGATATCCTTTTTTTTTTTAATGTACATTATCTAAAAAGGAAATCTGAAAATAAGCCTAAATTTTAAAATAAAATATAAAATGTGATTTCCTACCTTATACCTGCATCACCTTCTAATAAATGCCATGCAGCTGTGGGAGGGCATTTTCAGAAGGGAGGAAAGTCCTAGGAAACAAAATGCTTTTAGTAGAATTCTGAATGGTTTCATTGAGTATTTTTAGCCTGGCCTCTCGAGAAGCTCTGCAAACATTTGCAAAACTCTAAAACAGAGCCAGGGTTATGTCACTATCTTTGGTACAAATAATTTGCTAGGAACTATTTTATTCTGGCACAGGGATATATCAAGAGAGGATGCGTGAACTGGCTTGTTTTCTTTTGGATTAATGTTGTTTGTCAACTGAAGGCTGTCTTTATGTGGAAAGAGCAAGGAGCCAAGAAGTACATTTCACCATGCCAAAATTAAAGGGAGGAGCTCAGAAATAGTCTTTTATTACCTAATTAGTTTTATCAAATGACACAGATCAACTAACAGGAGATAACTAATAGGAAAAAGGGGTCTAATGAAAAAGTAAGTTATCAGCTGGATGCTCTCCAGAAAACAATTATCTCTCTAGGTAAACAAGTACTACTGTTGGGAGGTCAGACACAAAACACAATGAATGGAGGTCTTCTCAGGATACCAGCCCTCAGTGGAGTTGAAATGGATGAAAAAAGTAGTGGGATAAACTACACCGAGAAGAAGGGATGACTTGTTATTAAAGACACTAGTAATTTAGATAAAATTATTCCTATCTGGCCTATAGATATTACATCAGCTGGTTGTCTTTAGGTTTGTGGGTTTGGGTTTTTTTTGAAACACAAATCAAGTACAGCTTTCTAGAGTAATATCTCCATTCAAAATTAAGATATCCACTACAATAAGAACAATAAGAACAGCTACATTCACCTACTCAAGAACAAATTACCAGACTAAGTTTTTTACAGCTCATGAGGAAAATGGCAGTTCACAGATCTTATTTTATCTTGATTGCCCTCTTAAGACTGGAAAGGATTATCACAAAAAGAAATACATAATTTTAGATTATATTCTTCTTTATCCAGAATAACCAAAGGTAGTATCTGGAAGGTCACATGTACTTACATTTCCTTTCTATTACTTTCATAGTTGCATGAACTAGACTAGTCAAACAATTCAAACTCATGTGGCTCACATTTAAATTACATCAACTTTTAATTCCTAATATGAACCATACTTTCATGTTTTCCATCATTATTTGCTTATCTAGTATATACCTAAAATACGAAAAACTTATCCAATTATTTTAGCTAGTAAAATGACACCAGACACATGTAACAGCAGAAAGACATTTAAGAAGTCTTGCTTAAAAAAAAAAAAAATAAATCCAAAAATGGGAATTTAATTGACTAAAGACTTGTGCCTCCCACCAGCTTGAAGAGAAGCAACACTGATTTTTACAAACATTCTTTGAAAATTGGAAGTCATGCAACAGGGGAGTTTTATTATGTTATTCTTTCTCTTCATGTTCCCCCTCATCCATCCTCAGTTAATTTGAAAACAGACAGGCTAAAGAATTTATGGAAAAATGCTCTGTCTGCAGTTCTACCTTTACGGCAGAGCTGCAGGGACCACAGGAAAATTTCATATATACTTACAGTATGCTGTAGCCAGGACTTCTAGATGCAGAACTATGAAAGGAACCTAAAAATCAGTCACTCTAAGTGGAAATACCAACCACTGCCACCCCAGAACTATGTCAAGAATGGACACAAGATGTTAATGCGGACTTGGCATGGCCTGGAAAGGGCTGAGTAGCACTGCTGGGAAAGAGTGGCCCTGTTAGCATGCCTTTCCCTGCCTGGAAATGCTGAGTTACAGACCAAGTCCTAGTTCAGTTAAAACATCTTGATGACCCTGCATCCAGCTGAGAGCACCTGCAGCAACAGAGGATTCATCCTAGACTTAAGTTGTTCATCCAGACTGTCGCAACCCTTTCCAAGGGAGCACTGACATTCCCATCAGCCTGTAAATGGAACGGGCATCACCATTCCTCAACGAACTTAGTGGGGTATTAGATTTTGGGGACTCTACAGTAAGATAGTCCAGGAAAAATAAAAGAAAAAAGACAGAGAGAGCACATTACAAGAATGCAAATCAGTGAGCTCATGCAGGCACAAATAGAAAGCAGATTTAGTTGAGGAATGAAATAACCAGTGGATGAACTTATTTCATCTGCCATCCACCTTTAAAGCCATGCAAAGAAAAGACTGTAAGATTCATGGCCTTCACAAGATTCCAAATGACTCCACAAAGAGCGGGGATTCTCTGCCAAAAACAGCCAGTCTTCACATTTCTCCAGAGAGTCAGTCCTTGGCAGGCAAACCTTAATCACTCCAATATCCAGGCCTGAACATGGATGAGGTCACTGGCCATGATGAGCACATCAGCATGTGTGGTACAGATCTCCATGCATATGAGAGCCAGCTTCTCTCTAATGTATGATCATCCTTCATTCCCACAGAACAGGGCCCTACCACTGTACTCTTTTCTTCTCTTCCTGCCCCACCATTGCCTCCATTCTTGTTACTTTTTCTATTATTTCCCCTTACACTGGAACTGACTGCAAGGCATGGTGTCATCGCACTGCAGCAAAATCCTCCTCTTAGAAGGAACCCTCCTCAAGGGTTCTGCCCTTGAAAAGACTGACAGAGGAGGAAAAAGCCATGACAGTGAGCAGGTCCAGAAAAGTAACCACTGCCATTCTCACCATGATCACCTGGACATTCAGTCAACCACCTTCCTTCTTCCAAAAGAACTTGCCTGAACAACAAATTACCATTTTAACTGCACATCCTTTCTCTCACAAAAGGTTTCTAGCAGGCTTTGATCATATGTGCTGTGCACCTACGCTGAATTTCAAAATGTTTTGCTTACTCTTTTTCTTTTAACCCTTTCCCTCCTGTGTCCCTTAAGCAGCAAGTATCTACTGTATCTGCCAGAGAACTAAGCAGTAGAGATTCCTGTACTCAAATTCCAAAATCCAACTTTTTAATGCTGGGCCATTCAAATTTATACAGCTCTACTTATAGCATTGTGAAAAGACTCTTCCCATAAATGGGTATACATCCCAGGGTGCAGCCAGAGCAACCTCCTGAGATCATCATTGCTCCACGCTACAGCATTCCTGCAGACAGGTCCTCTGAAATTATGAGTTTTAAGGCAATGCTCTCTGCACACCACCTTCCTTCTTTGTGTCACCCTGGGAAGGTTCAGCCTTCCTGCCCCAGCATACCCAATATCAGACTTGTTCTGGTGGCACAACATGAACCCATCAAAACAAACAAGCTGAAGGAAAGGTGTTCATGCTTACTGCTGCTTTTCCATGGCACACTGGCATTTTCAGTCTGGTCCTAGGAGTACTAAGCTTAGATGCACTGCATCGCCAACCCATAGTCACAGTAAATACCAAGACATCTCCACAGGGACTGAGTTGGTTTGGGAAGCATACCTCAATATAGGCAAAAAATTATCATAAGGAATCTGGGCAAGAGAGGCCATCCAAACAAAAAAGCCTCACTTGACCAGATCACTGACCGTGCGTAGGAATGCAGGTACTGTAGACAGGAAGAAAGTCATCTGTGCTCAAGTTGAAGTTAACACCCAGATTCATAGGCTGTTTTCCACAAGAAAAAGCTGTGTGTAAGGTCAGAAGGCAATAAATCACACTGCATAATGGATCAGCTTATTGTTTAGGACACACACACAGAAATATCAAAGGCTTTTTGAAATTAACAGTGAGTGATTATGTGAGGCAAATGTACTGAAAACAGAACAGAGTCTCTTAGCTAGGGATAGAGAATATTCAGCCAGAGGCTTCCTTTCACTCCCACTGTGAACAACGTGGTATGGAAATAAACAAAATGATGTATCAGAAGAATGAAGACTGAAGGCGTTCCACTAATTTATTGTTTTTCTGAACCATTAATTGCTAGACAGCTTTCTATGTCACAATAGCATTTCAATTACTGAGCTTTCATATGATAAATTCACTGTACATTTTTGAGCATGGGCAAAATTTTTCTAATTATTCAAACATGTCTAATAGGAACAGTTATAAGGAACAAGTGAGCAGTTGGTCCTCCATTTGCTGTTATAAAACGCAATCTATGCAAACAGATGATAAGCAATTAACAGGTTTAACAACACATGCGATTAGCTGCAGTCATATTTAGATAGACTGATTCTTATGCACATTAAGTGGATTACTTAATTAAGCAATACACATTTCAGCAGAATACACTGGATGAGAGTGTGTGCAAGTTGCATGCATGCTGAAAAGAAAGTGTTCTTGCAAATTTAATACACATAGGTGGGAACTGTGACATAGACTGTTACTAAGGATTATCCAATACTTCCTTTCACTTGCTTATATTTTGTCAGACTAATTGTTTGCGCTGAAACTTTACATGTTGGATGTGTGCTTCAGGCTATTGGGGTTTTTTTTTTACATTAACCAAAATGGTTTTAATTATTTTCAAGATAAAAGACACGAAAAAAAAAGATATTGTTTCACAAGTGAGAAAATATTGTCTGGTACCTCCTCCTTCAAGAATTAAAATATCCCTCTTCTTTTAAACAGGCAGAAAGTACATTTTAGTCAGAGAAGTGGCTCTTGCCAGGCCAGTTAAAACCAGTTCAAATCTGATAACACTATGAACCTCTGCAAATTTGTGATATTTGCTGTATATTTGGTTTAATGCCAGGTACCACTGACAAGTGCTACCCCCCTGCCATTGCTGCTGCCCGCCCTGCAGCCTGGGAGAGAGGTCAGGAGGCACTGAGAGCAGGACCAGGCTGATCCACCCTCCATCAGGGAAAACCTGCTGGAAAGAGGAGGAGAAAGAAGGTATATCTGGCCCATACAGACCACTTACGCAGAAGAAGAGAGTAGGATCCCCTGAAGAAGAGGTTAAAAAGAAGAGGATTTAGCTGACTGAAGTGACCTGGATAATGAGTTTATAATGAAAAAAAACAGCCAGACAAGGTCACGGGTGAGGTACAGTGCTTGACTTTGCAAACTCTGTGTGTTGTGTGTGTGCAGCACTTAAGTAAGAATAAAACGCACTTAAAAGGATATAATAAATGGATAACTCAAAAATGTACAACTCAAAGCTAATGTTCTCAGATACTGACTATAACATGCTGCTCCTAAATATTTAGGCCACTCCATGCAGGTATACTGTTATTGAGACACCAAGCATAGGCATAACTGCAGTCAGAAATAAACCTGTTTATCGGGAGAAGATCCCTCTTTTTAAAGCATGTATAAAAATACACCCGTTTCCATGATTAGAAATGCATATATAAAAAATTGAGAAACATGATTTGAAGTATCTCCAACAGCAATCAGCAGGACAGTTCTTACTGAGTCTTTTAAGGAAACATGCCTTGGAAAATCTTTCCTGTTTCCTTACAAATCCAGCTATATGCAACTTCATTTCATCAGTCCTGAAGAGAGGACACTGGAGCTACAAATCATGACTGAGAACAAAACATTAAAACCCTCTGGAAGGTCAAACAGTGTGTTTACTCTATAGCTGCTGTGTAGGCTGGTGCACACCTCCTTAGGCACCTACTACCCAGTCCTGCTAGCAGCAGAGAATCTGTGCAGGCACAATCCCCATGTCTCTGCCTTTGGAGCAGCTATAGCTCAGACCAAGCTCCAATGTTTGCTCCACCACAGCTGTAACATGCCAGCACTGAGGGTCACCCTGCCAGAAGGCAGTGGCAAGGATAGGGCAGTCCTGAACTGCTGTCCTCTGCAGGTAGAAAGTGGGATGGGAAATCTGCTCAGCACAGGAGAATTTCTGATGTTTTGCAGTGATTTTTGATCAGTAGCCAAGTGTTGGTTAATCATTGACCTTTCTTGTGTTTGTTGCTCAATATAGGGAGGGCATTGCACGTGCAACTACACCATAGTTCAGAGTCGAAATGGAACAAAGTAAGGCAGAAATTTTCTTTGACTGGGGGTTCAAGGTTGTATCCAAAGACTAGTGTTACAAATATACAGACTTTTTTTTTCTCTCAATCGTCAGCTCACTTTTCTCAAATGAGAACAGTTCAGCTGTTCTCATTTCAGCAGTGAATTACACTTTCCAGAACAAGTTCACTATGTACGAATTAGTCTTAAAGGCAGAAGATGAAAAGCAATGCTGGCTGTGCACTTGGACCCTGCTTTTCTTCTTACCCCCTACAATACTATTTCTTCCCACAGATATGAACTTCAATACTCATTTATGACAACACTATTTTCATGGATTATGTGCTTATTAATGCTAACTTTCCTTCAGCGAAGAAAATCACTTTCTCCCAGGAGAGAGAAGATTTGCAATTTCATAATAAGTGCAGCATCTCTTAAGTAGTTCTAATTTTAACAGGATGAAGTACATTTTGTTTTACAAGGACGATGGAACCATTACACAGCATAGTGCTGCAACCTTTTCAGAATCCAAGCATTTCCTTAGATAGAAGAAAAACAGGTCTCTTTTTTGATGAATTATTATTTTCTTATTATTTAAGCATACAGACATCCAGGGACTTTGCACACTGTGCATTTAAGAAGACAAACACATAAAACCAAGATACTCAGAAAAGTTAGGACCTTGAACAATTTTCTTCCAGCATTGTAGTATAAACTATCAGTTAACATTTGAAGAATTTTGGTGATTAAAAGGAACACAAGTGAAACTTCACAAGAGATATATTTGTCAAAGACAGATGTTCCACTCTCTAGGTCCCATTTCTCCATTGTATAAAACTATTTCCAATAGTACTGGTTGATGTAGCTTATACTCACAATAATGTGGCAGAAAAGTGGCCTTAGTGGTTACATAGGTTTTTCTCCCCTGCAATTCTGGATTCGCTCAGTCTTTATACTTGTAACTGTGATTATTTCTTCTCTGCAAAATTAACTCTAGACATACTAGAGGAATCAAAATATAAGTTATACAGCAACTTCTTGATTTATATTTGATCTAAGTGCTAAACTGCCTACTAGAAACTTGCTAGATCTGGCCCAAAAGTCACCATCAACAAACTATGACAAAATGTGTGTTGGTGCACATAAAGAGAAAAGAATTGCCTCAGAAAAGCAACACAAAGCACCAAGTGAATCGGAAAGAGAATGTGAAAGGCAGAGGGCATGCACTGTAGCTCTTTCATGCTCTGGTTGGTTTTAGTGAGCTTGATTTATGTATAATTAACCATTTTTTCCCCTGCAAACAATTTCATTTGAAGCTGTGCTATCATTTTTACCCCCCATCCTCCTGCCACAGCCACATAAAGCAGTCCAGCTTAACATGGTGACAACTGAAACACATTGCCACAGCAAGACTCCAAACTCTCTATGTTTGCACAAAATCCCACTCTCTTGTCTCCCTCCTGCTCCTCCTATCATCACAAGAATGAAAGAAATTCATAAACTGTAACTCTCAGTCTAATAGAACCTTGGCCAAAATTCAAGCTTGATAATTAATTACATTCTGTCTCTCCAAATTCCCACACTAGGCTGACTAAAAGAAATAACTCTTCTTTCCCCCCCCAGACAACGTTTTATATGGCTAATGGACACAGCAATTCACCTCTGAGAGAGCTGGGAAGTTAACTGGAAAGAAACACAAGATACTTATAATACTTGGATAAGACAACGGCAGGAGACGAAAGAGTATTGTAGTAAGTTTTAAGTGTACGTCAACACAAAAGCTAAATCATTGTTCTCTAATTACCCTTTCATCAGAGAATAAAAGCACAGACATTCATACAGGACAGGCAGCTGTGAGGACTTGGTGTCTCAGGGACTATAACACAGGCAGAATGATTTGGGATAGGAGGGTATTTGAGACAATTCAGACATGGTTACAAAAAGCCGATAAATCAGTAAGGTAACATACATTTAAATATAGCACCAGATCTCAATAAAACACAGAAGGTATCCAAACCATTTCAGTCTGAAGAATATGAAGCATTAACACCATACCATGATCTTAGACAGCCATAAAACAAATCACTACCTCATGCCACTATTCAGTAAATTACCAATATATCAAGAGAAGGAAAACTATTATGATACCTGCACTGTGCATAACACAAACCACACATCGCATGGGGATTGTAATTGGAATTTTCTTCTGAAGCTGACATATGAACACTACAACCTTAAGCAGCAGTCTTACAAGTATTTCACATGTATTTGTAAAGGACTTAATTAACTTCTTTCCCTTATGGGACAAAAGGGTGTGCATCCTCACTGAAAAAAATCACAAGGCAGGTCTGGCATGAACGGTCTTGTTAACACTGCATGTATTTCATACTGACAAAACCCAGTGCAATTCTTTCTAAATACTGGAGATATCATCAATAAAACCTGTGTTGTTCCTTCCTTAATCTATCATATTTGATGCCCATGTCACTGTTCTTATAGATGCCATGTAACCTAGAGATTGTATCCATTCAAAAACAAGACATTAATATATGGTGATAAACTATTTTTACATTTGCCATATTAATATGGAGAATATATGCAATGGATGTTGCCAAAAGCATAGGATTGTTCTCCATTTACCAGATGGTAGATCTAGATCCTGCTTCTGTTTAATTTAGGTTTCTAAAAACTCTTGAAGTTCTAAATGAGAAACAGGTTAATTTCAATCCAGCTTCAGTTGAAGGCTAGTATTTGAACAACTAATTCAACTCCCATCCAATTCTTCATTCATTCCACTCATATTCAATCTGTAGGGCATAAAACCTCCAATATTCTTATACAAATAAGGTCCAGGATACTACAAGTATAACTGCATACTGCACCCATGTGCTGAGGCTCATGAGGGGAAGAGGAGGGGCAGACACTGATCTCTTCTCTGCGATGGCCAGTGACAGGACCCAAGGGAATGGCCTGAGGTTGAGTCAGGGGAGGTTTTAGGTTGGATATTAAAAGAGGTTCAACCCAGAGGTTGGTCGGGCACTGGAACAGGCTCCCCAGGGATGTAGTCTCAGCACAAAGCCTGACAGAGTTCAAGAAGAGTTTGGACAATACTCTCAGGCACATGGTGTGACTCTTGGGGATGGTCCTGTGCAAGGCCAGGAGTTGAACTCAATGATCCTTGTGGGTCCCTTCCAACTCATCAGATTCTGTGATTCAGTGAGATTTACTGCAAGCAGTTGAAGCACCTAAGGCTTGGAACCCTACCCTGGTATCAACACCACATTGACTGGGCAGAGACACAAGAAAACAACTCAGGTAGAATAATTAGTATCATCTGTTTTCCAAAACAAATCAATCTTGTGCAGTAGCAGAAATGCTGGGTCATTATATAATGGCTGAGAGAAGCAATAAAAAATCAAACCTTTCCAAGCATATAAATGGTAAGCAGAATGTTTGTATGAATGTTTCATTTACTATACTTGATGACTTGTTAGTAAGTATAGCGTTTAACATTAATTCTGCAAGAAAAAAATTTCAATAGTTTTATATCTCTGTGCTTTAGATTTCACAAAAAAAAACCCCAAAACAATAACATACATACAAACTTGTACAATATATGATTTGCACATATTTAATATATAAAATAGCAAACATTCTGTGCATGCAAACACACATAAATACTGTGACAAAAAAATGCTTGTCTAAATATACTGCTTTCTATTACAAAGTGGAAAGGATGGAGCCATCAGACAAAGACTGCCTCTACATCAGTGTTTGCTTTAAACTGGACTGTATTCTAGAACTATCACCCTCAACGTGTGTTGGAACTTTTCAGGTCTCCAGTAAACATATAGCATGAGTCAATTCCTATCTTTTGTACAGCTGTAATGTAAATTCACCAATTTAGGTGCAATTATTTTCAATTTATACATATGACAATCAAGGAAATGCAGTATCATAAAAAGGGTATTTAAGTTTTATTTTTTCAGTCAAGTTTAGACATCCCAATGCCATTTTTTGTTGTGCTAGATGTATATTTATTGTATATCATCATTTGATTTAGAATGGATTATCACACAACACTCTGATCATCAATATTATAGTTTTCTTGCTTTCTCCTACTGTCACACGGGGAAGATTTGCAGTACACACTAAAATAGCTCTAACACTGTTGCAGTGTCAAAACTAATGGAAAGCACCACAAATCCCAATACCGTAAATCATGCTTCCTTCCTCCTCTTGGTCACAAAATGTAATTACAGCTGAATCCAAGCACAACATGCAATATGTTCTCACTGTTTTGCATGGGAATCGAGCCTTTTATCTACAGATCCTAACAGTCCTTATAAGTTTGAATTCTGATCTGCAGACTCCTCACAATACATAGCTAAGATATAATAAAGAATAGATTATATATATACAGAAGGTATAATACAGAAATGATATAATACAGAAATAGATAAGCTGCCTATCATCATACCAGGGCACATAAAAGAAGTGCTTTACTTGACATGGTATTCCCAGTTTGAAGACAATTCATATATCTGCTTTTTCAGACAATGCACTTAACAGCCCCCTCATCCTCATCTGGCAGCTCAGACAGATCCCAAGGGGAATTTATGCTCTTATACTCATGATCCAAATAGTCTCAAAATAAAGTGAAAAAGTTGTTAATTCACCAAAGCTACTCTTAGCTCTAGTTGGATATCCCGAGCAGGAGTAAGAGAGGGAATAGCAGCAATATATGGACTTCCTCGAACAAAGGCATTTAGGGTAAGTCTGCTCAGGATCAGATCTATTCTCAGGGCTCGTGCCCTCTACAGGGGGGGGAATCCCATTTATCAACTCTCATCCAGGTGGCCTCTTAGGAATGTTGGATTTTTCCAAATAGAGCATATAAAAGAATGAGGGATTGGATTATCATTTAACATGTTATGCAGGCTACACCTCTTAAACAATCAAGTCATACATAGATCCTGAATATACAGACACAGAATAGCTATACTATATAGATATAGTCACAATATAGATACTCATCTACTGATCCTGACTGACTGATCTTCACCTTCAGCACATATCCCAAATCAGTGTAGAATCCAGGACTTTCTGTAGCAGTTCTCTTTGCATCTTTGCAGTCTTTGGTCATAGGTGCTAACTCTTCCCAGAGCTGGTGACAACCCTTGAAATGCCTCATGCACTTGAGGAACAAAGACCAAACCACAGTATATCTTTTGGGTTTTAGAAGAACTTTTCCTAACTATTAAATGCAATATAATTGTCTCCTTCCAATGCCCTTTGTTTTTTTTTTCAATTCAGTAACGGTAATCATAGAGGTTATAGCATTTGAGCTTTATTTTTTTCAGCTCTTGACAAGCTTTACAAAACACTGAAGATCCTCTCCCTTTCTCTGAAGGTCATGGGACTCCAAATCAATATGGTGATAATTAGGACAATACCACAAAGCATTAATCTGAAATAATGCTTACACTTTGTAAGGAAATGTGTAAAAAAAGCCCAAGAACTCACAAAGCTAACAATGAAATTCATTACAGCAAAATGGCCAGTCTGCTTTTCTAAGATTTCCAGAACATCTGAGACATTGCTGAATCTTAGCAACCTAACTAGCAACAGTCTGATGTAAGTGATATGGGCAGGATTAAAAAGCTTTCTTGATTTCAAAGAATATACTGGAACATCACCTGGAAAAGTGACTGTTTGGTAATGCAAGCCTACTGATGATTTTCATTTAGTACATATAATGTGTATGATTCAGTTCTCCATTTCCCCACTAATTTTATGTCCTTTGTCATGGACTGTTGCTGGTTACCCTGACTGGCTGGTACCACTGTAAAGCAAGAAGAGAATCAGTTTTGTAGATTTTAAGTCAAAGACAGCTAGTAATAAAAGAAAATAATGAACATCTGGATCAAGAATATCTTGAGCAGGAACTTAAAAATGGCTCACACAATGAAGCCATTAAATTGCAGAATTACTGAATATTACATACATTACAGAAATGCTGCTAATATTTTGTTTTATTGATGCGGTAAATTACCAACCTTGTTCACTGTAACACATACTTTTAAATTGTCTGCAGATTTATCAGCATAACTGGATTTATTACACACATGTAGACACCTGTTTTATAAAACATATCAACTGTGCCAAAACGACCACACTGGAATCCTCTGGCTCTCCTCCAAGAGGAAATGCATTGCAAGCATCACTGAACTGCCCTAAGAAGCCTCCAGTTGCTAATGAAGAGATCACCAGCCAAAGTAGAAAGTATTTTATGATTTGCTAATCTCCATGTCAAAAAGATTAAAGAAAATTTACTACATTTTGGTCATTTGGCCATTATTAGACAAGACGAAGACCAGGACTAAGAATTCTTTTCTTGTGAGAAGTGACTGGTATCTTTGCTGTTACCCTAGTTCCCTTTTGCATAAACACTTAAGTTTTTTTACTTATAACAGAGGAAAAAGTCAAAGGCAAAAGAATGGAATGGAAAAAGTCCCACATGCTCACATGAATTTAAATAACACAAGACTTATCACTCTCCTGACGGAAAGTAAAAGTTTTTTTGACTGCCTATTTCCAAGTACCATCCCAACATTACGGGGCGGATCATTGCACACTTTGATGCTTTTGTAAATGGGCTGGCCACTATCTTTCTAAGCACAATATTCCAATGAAATAAATCAAAAGTTCAAAAACTGCATTCAGTTTGCTTTTACTTGTTCTGAAACCTTCTGACAGGTAGTTTTGATTCAGGTCATCTCTATGGTGTACAGATGACAATCCATCAGATAAATTTCAAAGTCTTCAGCTTTGAAGGTCAGTTACTCCAGCTCTACAGCCAACCTCTCACACTAAGCCAAAAATTCCATAAGAAATTTTCAGTGATTAAGAAGGGTGTATACATGCAGAAGAGTTAATAATGTTATTTCCTGGCCAAACTAGTTCTTCGCATTTGCAACTCCAAGTATTTCACCCGTATGGTACTTTCACGTGTTCCAAGTCAGAATTATTCAGATAGAGGAATACAGGGAAATACAGCCTTATTATGGTGTATTGTATATGTCTGGTAATGTCAAAAAATAATGCTAGGCACCCAGAAATTGTGTCAACAATGTTGTTACACTGAAGACTGAGCAAATGGATTTCTCTGTAGAAGTTCATGAACATGGAAATACATTTTGATTCCTAATAAACATCAAGATGCTTTGTTTATTTAGTGCTGATCTGAACCACAGACTAATTCAGTCCCAGGGCAAGACTGATTTCCAGAGGTCTTGAGAACAAACACTTCAGTACACAAGTATTTTGAGGTCTCAGTGTATGGGAGGAATAACCCCAAACATAGGGAAAATTAGGAAGGAAGTAAAGAGTACCTGAGAGTATTTTCTCCGTGGGATAGTGACAAAAAAATGAGAGAAATGGAAAAGATATTTTTGGGTAAAGCATTGCTAACAGCATGTGTGTAAGGAAGCTCCTCTAAATAGTCCTAAAATAGTTTCAGTGGTAGCGCTTTTTTTTTAATCCATCACATGAAGAAAATAAATATCTCTTTCCTCAACATTCGTGAAGATCTTAAGGAGCAAATTTTGATACAAATAAACTGACCACTATAAAGAATGATTGTTACATGCTGACCACTGAATGGTTGACAGATAGCAGTGTCACATCTCTAATAATGATATGGGCAAATAATTCTAGATTTTTTTTTTCCTACAGTGTTCACAGAGGAAATCATTACTGATCTATATAAATATTTCAAAGTTCAGATTAGTTAAGAGCTTTTACTTAGATTTTAGACTTCATTTTGCTATTAAGCTAATTTATCTTATATTCTTCCTTTCTCTTCCTTAATAAGGCTGTATATTAAAATTTCACATCCTGATCTATAAAATAATTAATTAAAAAAGGAAAGAGAAAAAAAGAAGCTTGCTATGGTGGTAAAAGAGAAAATATGAGCAGACTGCCTTGCAATGCATAGATCGCTTTAGAAAGCTACAATACAAGAATGAAATAGTACCATTATTAATAAATTTAGCAATGAATAATCACAGGTCTAAGAATTATCATTATCTGGTTGTGATTGAGCTAACAAGTAGGAGTACAACTCATCTCATTTTTGAATGGCACTGTCAAACAATTTTAAGAAAATATTTTCATGTGAGTCTTCCTTTCAAGATTTTTGTGGAGACTGGAAATGGGAGGGTCTTCTTGTCAAGATTTTTGCTCTGTTGTATACACACAGTAATGGTGTTAGTAGTTCTGCTGAAGAGTTTCAAACATGATAGTTGCTATAAAACTTCAAATGCAAATCTGTGAACATCTCAAAACATAAGAAATAAGAAAACTGAAACTTGATACTCCAAGGATATCTTTTCCTATCCTAACATTGCACATTACACATATCATCATAGTCACAACATAATTACTGCTCATTTTGCACTTTTACAAATGGGGGATAATATCAGAAGTCAGCATCCCTTACTCCCAATATATTTTCTGACATTCATAATGCTTATAACCCATGTAAGATCCTTAGGGCTTCCTCAAGCCTATTCATGTAGTAAAAACTACATGAATACCTATTAAACTAAGTTCTGATCATGACAAAGGTTTTATACATTTGTATAGAAATTTATACAGTTTCATAGAAACCAGATTTTTCTTTTTAATGAAACTGTCAAAAGTTCACTGACAATAGAGTCCTACAGCTAATTTTTTTCTTTCATTCAAAAAATAATGTTTTGCACTAAATAACAAGATAATACTACACTAATCTACATTACTCAGTTAATTTACTTAGGGCTGTTTGGCTATTTGTTGTGTACTTGATCTGCATCTTCATGGCTATCCAAGAGTCATGCACAATCCTGACACCCAGGATTGGTGCATCCACTCTCCAAGATCCTGGGGAAAAAAAGAGCAAGATGTGCCACATTTCCAACAGCATCTGGGAAACACAGCAAGTCCAAACACACTCATCATCCAAACCAGCAATTTAAACAGCCCTGATCCAGATCTGTGGAAAAGGCAATCAGTAAACACTGATTCTTTAACGACTTAGGGAAAAAAAATAGTATTGTGTTCCCATTTAATCTCATTTTTACATAGATCAGTCTCAAAAAATTGATCTCCATTTCAGCAAAATCAATTTGATTACATCCACGATGACAGTGGAAATTTTTGTCAGCTGCAACTGAAATGGCTAAAATCCAAATACCTTCAGAGATCACAAAAAACTTCAGTAAAAAATTCTATTTTTATATTCAATTACCTGGTAAGTATCTCAAGAGTAATAGTAGTCTATTTCTTGCTATAGGATGCAGAAAATTTAGATCTGTATAACATTATAAAAAATCATGTGTATAATTATTACCATATATATCACAAAGTGGCTTTCAGATCACTGAAAATTTTTGTTAAAATAATTCCTTGTAAGAAGTGCCGAGAGATGACAATGTAGCCTTACCCTACTGATGTATAATTTGAATGCTACACAATCAAAAGAAATCTGTCATAACACCCCACACAGTACAGAGTAGTCAAATGCTTTATTCTTCCTGTTAAACAATTAACTGCTGCTTTTTTAGATCTGAAAATGAGCACATAAATATTATGCTAACTTGCAAAAAAAAGTGACCTGCAATTCAGATTTGCATTCACAGCTAACATAAACAATCTTCTCCTGTAGAATACAAAGTAAGTAATTAATTGAGGGAAAAAATTAAAAATCACATGCCCAAGTAGAGGACAGAGTCTTTATATTGCTTGCATTATAGTTATTTTAGCCTTGTTCACCTTTTATGAAACAGTACAGTTTCAAATGAAAACATCAGGAAACCTCTGAGCTTCAAGAATAAAAGTTGGCATCAAGGAATTAAACACAAAAGCAGTATTTTAGTTTCAGATGTGCTTTGCAAGAACTGAGTTTGCTCTGTGTTCTTTTTACAAGCTGCTGACACCCTCCATAGGAAACACAGTTATTTTCAACTACTCCTGCAGGAAACAGCTCTGGTAATTCCCTCTGAGGTGCTGCCCCTGCACCGGGATGGCCTCTCCCTTTTCTCAAAAGGAAGCAGGAATATTGTGCACAGTCATCATCACTGACTCAACATCATCATCTTTCCAGTGGTGTCAGAGGTTGCCTCCTCTCAGCACAGTCACCAGACCGGCCTGCGAGTTTTGAGGAATTCCACAAGAGGAGGAGGACTCAGTACCACACCTGCTCCCCATCCTGCCTCACCAGGGACAAGAACCCCAACTGCTCTGTGCACCAAGTGAGGAAGATCACACAAAGACGCTCCCCTTGGGGGAAAGGTCTGAAGCATAAAATGCCTTGGTTTCAGACTGGACCATGCAGTCGTAAACGAGACAAATCCCAGCCATATTACAGTAGGAAGCCTAAAACACTGGTCATGGTTCCACCACAAAGTGTAATCACCTTGCTGTAGGAGATGATCACCTTGTACCACAGGGATTTCAAAACAGTTATTATATGGACACAAGCATCGTTCCAATAGAAAAAAGAATTACGGGTAAATTTTAAAATTAATTTGACTCCAAACACTAAAGAAATGATGTGTTTTTCTTCCTTTCCTTAAACAAAATGACTGCGTACAAAAAGGCAGAACACCTCTTAATGACCAACAAAACACTCTTGGTTTTTTACCCAGTTTTAATCAGCAGAGAGAGTTTTAAAAAAACAACCTACACAAGCAAAAGACAACAGACTAAAAATCAAATAAATAACGTACCTCAGGAACCACAGGAAGCAGTACCACCTCAATGAAGGTCATGATTAAAGCTTTTAACTCAACTATGAACCTTCCCAATTATTCCCAGCACTGAGTAACATCCTGAAATTAGCAGCACTGACCCTCACTCTTGGTTCCCTGCTGTAATGCTGTTTTCTGGCAGAGAAGGAATCTGCAAATCGGAAGTACAGTCCATATACAAGGCAGACTTCAAACAAAGGACCATTGTCACAACGAGGAGCCTACTATGAATAATCTCGTTATTGCAATCATGAATGATCTGACTCATGAAGCGTCTGCAGCGATGTTTCAGGCTACAATCACTTGCTTATACACAAAGCACACCTGGCTATTTCACACTCTCCCAGCAAATAGACGCTTAATAATGCTATGTGGTTTTATAAAAAGCCTGGAGACAGTGCGGGAAATTATTTCTCCTATCATTATGTATTTATCTTTCCCTTCATTAGGAAAGGGGAAGAACGCCTACTCCTATATTCTACTTTTCACATTAAGAAAAAACACTTCAAATCATTCAGGATACAACCAAAGAAGCCTTATGCAGCTCTAAGTACCCCATATTCAACTTGCACTGATCTGTGGCCTGAGGAAGCCAGGGTGGCCAGTACACAGAGGTCATCTGCAGCCACCCCAGCACACACGTACCCAGCAGCACACCTGCCTTCGCCATCCTCGTGAGCACCTCGGGCCCCACAACACCCGCCTGTCTGTACACACCACTGGGATGCAGGGACACACACGAGGTGAGGCTGCACTGCGCTTCCAGGATGCCCAGGCAAAAGATCTCGCAGCCCCTTAAAAGGTCTCTGGTTTAAAAAAATGCTGGTGACACAGCATGGCACAGGTACAAAGCTGGATGAACCCTGTGGGAGTAACACCACTTCTGGTGGTTCTACCACCTTTAGTGGGAAAACGGTCATTGTCAAGCCACTAACGATTAATACTAGAAAATAAACATTACAGAAAATATTCACAGACAGGGAAAAGAAACGTGCAAGTAAATCAATCTACATTCTTTATAAACAAGAAACCAACTCAATTTAACTGCAAGACTCAATTTACCAAATCTCTGGCAGCCCAAGCAGGCAGGAGTCCATAATTTGATGATTATTTAAAAAAAATAATAATTGAAACTTAAGAGAATACACATGTGTTTCTTAGTAAGGCAAATTAAGTTTCTTTATGAGCATATTCCCAAGCTGAACACACATTTTAACTTGAAATAGAGGGAGTGTTTTGTTAAAGCATTATGTAGATGTGAAGCTGCTTTTATGTAACTAAATTTATCAGAGAAACATGTTGTATCATGTTGTTAGAATATTATAGAGATAAAAGGATAGTAATTGAAATATTTGCATATTTGTAGTACAAAGAAATAATGTATGCTAACAGACTATTTGTTGTCACATTAGCTTCAAACAAATAAGTAAACAAGTGTTGATTTATTACTGTGTGTCTTGGGCCGTAGGATGGTAAAATTCCACTGATTGCAGTTTACATAAAGTTCTAGAAAAGTAAGGGAAAAAATCCTACCAAGTTCATAATTGAGGACAAATCAGTGGTATGATGTGAGGTGTTTAACTTTATTACATGATTAATGAATTTACCTTGTTTATTCACAGTAAACTGCAATTTCTTACATCTGCACTTTAAAGAAGTGTTGACATGTTGAGGGTTGCATGCCATACACTTCAAAAATAACAAACCCACTGAATCTGTTCCGCAAAACTTGGCAGCACCTCTGCCTCCGGAGCCCAGGTCCCCAGCCTGGAGTCCTGCTGCTGCAGCCAGACACATCTCCCAGTACTTCTCAGTCCCATTTTTGACTCCACCATTATCACTGTGACCCCTTCCAGAAGCTGATAATTTTAATTGTTATCTCCCAACCTCTACACTTAATAAACTGCAATGAGTTTGTAGACCCTCCCTTTGCAATAAGACCCTAGTCTCAGTCAGCTAAAAGAGTTTTCTCCCCTCCCTTGTGCCTCGCTGCAGCAGACAAGGTGAGGAAAGAGAGGAGGAGGAGGAAGGGGAAAGGAAACTTGAGCTTGCACATACACACATGTGTTTACACACACATGCATACATGTGTGTACAAATACATACTTACATGTACATACAAATATGGGATGTATATATAATTAGAAATTAAAGGAGCCCTGAATTCACAGATTCAGTAG
The DNA here is from genome assembly GCA_013397135.1 of Pachyramphus minor. NCBI lineage: Eukaryota > Metazoa > Chordata > Aves > Passeriformes > Tyrannidae > Pachyramphus > Pachyramphus minor. The sequence continues at coordinate 54,214 of VYXB01007190.1, read as the reverse complement.
CTGCTTTAGCTAATGACTCCAAGGTTTGCTCCTGTTTTATATTGAAGCTCACTGGCAAACCAAATCCAACAGCTGGGGTTTCAGCAGATTGGTTGCACCAAAAAAAAAAGTCTTCTGGAAATTCTCTCCGTTACACCCGATGCCCATGAAGGGCACCAGGAAGGTGTGTGCTCACACCACTGCAGGGGTTAGTGCTCGGCAGCAAATGAAATGAGATGTAAAAAATCATCCTATACCCTTAATCGTATGCAGCAGTAGGATCACATTCCAGAGTACTTAAGGGATTTAAGAAATCAATTTTAAAATAGTTTCAGATTTTTTTCAGAGACAGCAAGTAGATTAAAAGAGTGTTTATTTCAAGTAGTATAGCTAAGGCCCTACAACTCCATGTGTAGATATCCCTTAGAGAAAGAATTCCCTTCCATAGATGAAACCAATTCTACTGTAAACAGATCAGATTAAACCAAAATGAGACATTCTGAATGCAGTATTAGACTGTCAGCATATTCCTTCATAATTCCACAGGTATTTTGGGATGGCACAGACCAACCACAGATAAATAAAAGAAAGAGCAATTCCCAACGATGTATTTGTAACTATTTTCTCATTCCCTCATAAAAATATTCTCCTGTAAATGCCATGGAATTACAGCATCTTAGACTTCATCTTAGAAATAACAGAGATGTTTATGGGAAATAATAATACTTTTGGAAGTATTAATATTCCATTTATGTGTAACTTAAAAATTTTGAAATTTTAAAACTTGTAGAAGCTTTAGACTGAAGTTTCTTAATGTCATTCTACCCAAGAAAAAATACATACAGTAGAAGCATAACCCCAAATAAAATTGCTGACAGTCTTAAATACCAAGAAGTAGCGAGAAGTCCTGAATCTAAATTAAAAAATAAATTTCAAAAAATTAAGTTGTGATGAGGTTTCTTAACCTAAGACATTAGTTGCCTTAAAATTTGCAGCATATTATGGCTATTAAGCCAAACAGATTTTTATTTGAGTGTAAAAGTTTGGGACTTTCCTCATATGACCTTCCTGGCATATTGCCAAGCCTCAGCTCTTATTGACATTTAATCTGAACATAATCCCTGAAATCTCTGCGCCATTACTGGGTTGCATGGGAATGATTCCCCGACAACATACGTGGAAATTGTGCTGTAAATTTTATTTTCGACTCATGGCTGTTCCCCTTCCCTACCAGCTGTTGTAAATTACTTGTTTGAAGAAATATAAATTATCTATACCCTTTTTTGTTATAGAACCACATAATACCTAAAAGAGAAAACAAGTCCAACGTTTCTTATTTCAGTTGGTTTTCTACTGATGGCTACCATAATGTTAAGGGAGTAAACTCCAGAAAACAAATAAAGTTCAGCAGCTGATGAAAAGCCTGGGTAATGAGCTGCAGTGGTGCAAACAACCCCATTGACTCTAAACAGGAGCAAGACCACACTGTAGCAGAGGGAGAAGAGTTCCAGCTGAGGGTACTCACACTTGAGACTGTGGTCTGAATGAGCAACTGCCTTTACAAAAAAAGCATCCACTTAAAAGAGCTTTTTTCATATTCAAAGATGCCTCTGATCTCTGAAGCCAACTGCCTTTTTGTCATGAACGCTGTGAAAAATCACAGTGTCCAAGATTTCCACATCTGTGATTTTTGGCACTTATGCAAGGGTAGGAACTGAATAACTGATGTCTGAACAACACTAACGAAAATGAGGCAACACAGCAATTTGTCCCACAGGAAAACACGGAAAAGCCTCCGAATCACTGCAGTAAGTGTGGATCTCTCACTATTTTCTATGTGCTCAGGATTTTACAAGTATTTTCCCCCTGTATTCCCTGTAGGAAGGATCTAGGTAGGCAAAGCAGCACTGACTTTAATCTTGCTAATGTATGTCCTAAAAGCAGTGAATCATACAGCAGTAAGAGCTCCAGTATGGGATGCAAAGACCTACCCATTGACCTGCATACTTAGTTCAGCAACAATCTAAGTGTTATTACAGTTCATGGGAGCTAGCACCAGTCTACCTATATTTGCTGACGTCCAATTTCTGCCTGAAGCACAGACTGGCTCTTATTGAGACTTATTTATTGAGTGATCCCAATATTTTTCCTTTCCTATGCAAATTCAGTAAATACAGTGAACAAGAAAGATTAATTTTTCCCTGCAAAAGATGAACTCAATTTAAGAAAGTATAAAACTAACACATATAAACCAATATTACTTTTTTATAAACTCCTAATTTTCAGCAGAAAGCTTGCTTTTTTCTGTGGGCTCTTCTCCCTGTGCATTAACCCCTTCCCAGAAAGACTTTTCCTACATAAAGCTGACCAAGGACCATAATTCTGTGGGAAGAGAGAAAGTGCTCTGAAGCATTCATAAAGACTTATTTTATTACCTCTAAGTTACTTCTAATGCTAATCTCTTCATACATGTAAACAAGTTCAAACCTATTTCAAAGGTTTTCCTTCGAGTTGGGGTGCAGAGAACTTTTCAGTTCTTCTCCTCTGCTCTTTACAGAAGCTAAACTCCAAGGAAAAATAGGAGCTACTTCTCCAGTCCCGTTTCCTACAGCAGAGTGGCTTGATCCAACCAAGAGCCACTCAAGTCAATGGGGAGCTGTTAATGTTTGGTTTAAGCTATGTAACAGTGAGAAATTGGGAAACATGTTTTCACCTGGCCTTCAGCCATGCACAATGCCACCACTAATGAGTGGCTGCTATAACGAGACCTTTTGCAAGAGTCATATGTGAGATGAATTAACGAACACAATGCACACCTCACCCCCATCTCACAGAGGGGAAATATCATTGCAGCTTTATCATAAGTATGTTTAGGTGTTCTGATGCCAGCCTACTTCCAAAGGAATTCACCGATAGGGAAGGGCAAGGTCTGTTTGCAATGCAGTCCTCCCTTGGGAGATGCATTTCACGGCTTCCAGCCAAAGCCTCCAAAACGCCTCCAGGGTAGCAGTTGGGCTGGAGCTGCCCCATCACGCCCTTCCACTGCAGCCGGATTTGCCTATTTTTGCAGTTGGCACCACCAAAGGCTACAAAAACTTGTAGTCAGCACAATCCCTTCTAGACTTTTCAGTCTCTTCAGCTAATAAATACTGAGAGCAGTACATAGACTAGCAGCAACTGTAAACATAGTTTTCATGGGAGACTCTGCATCTTTCTCAGCCTTTCTTTTTCATAACAATTTCTCTGTGACTGTTACCATCATGGCCCTCACTAGCCTCAAAAAAAACCTGCCCACCACACCAGCTTGTAAAAACATCATTTCACTTAGCACTGCCATAACAAAATCCTTTTAGCTCAGTGTTTCTAATCCCCATGAAAACACCGCTGGACACAGCCCATCATGATGAAGAAAACAATACTGGTTTGAATATGACTCAGCAGTGGTTTCTTCCTTTGCTGCTCCAGCAGCACCAAGAATGGGCTCAGGAGCTTAAATCTTGATGCTAAATACATGCTCACTGAGTAGCCAATCCTATCATTTTCAAGACAAAAGAACAAGTCTGTGCAGCCCACAGTTACTGTTGATGTACATCCTGCAAACAGTACACCAGGTACTACCTAAATGAAAAATACTTTCAACAGTGAGTAAGGAAGACTATGGTTTTACTAATGTTTCCATTTGTAATTAAAAATTCAGACAAGAGAAAAAATGTCAGAATGAGAGCAATCAAGGGTTATAAAGAATATTGCATATACAGGTGCACCTTGTACAAACAATTTTTGGAACATATCCAGTCAAAGCACCATCAGTGCTCAGGAATTCAATGATCCTTTCCAACAGAGAACTGTAGAGGGCTTCACAAACTAGAAGTCCCACAGAGGAAAGTAAACACTACTCATTTTCACATAAAGTGCTCCAGAGCAAACTTGAAGAGTGAATTATAGGGGAGAAGTTAAAAAAAAAAAATCTATCTGTGCAAGCAAATGTAAAACTCTATGTGCAATTAGCATGACCCTGTATGATAACTACATACATACATACCAGAACAGTTATCTAACTTGGTTTTGTGGGCCTGTAATGACACTGGCTTTGTGAGCTGCTGCTGTACTTCTGCTTGCAAATGAGCTGCATGATGGAAGACCACTCTCTGGAAAGCTCATTCAAGCTCAGAGGGATTGGTTTTGTTGTGATGCTAGCTTGACGTAAAACTTGAGTTGGGCCCCTAACCTGACTCTTATTCAAAGAGAAAAGATCTTAGCACAATGGAAGGGGTGCTGTAAACCTGAGCAGATGGCCCAGAGGGAAGAGGAGGAGATGGCTTGATACTGTTGTGCCTAACAGCACCCAGTGATGCAGCGAGGACATAAACTTTTGTATTTCAGTATCCTCTGCAAATGTTAAGCCTGAGAGAGACTGGTCTAGTCTATAAAATGCACCAGAATCCAGAGGCTCAGCAGGAAAAGGCAGAGCCAGTTCAAATCTGCATCTCTACACTGTCTTCCCTGCAAAACATTGTTACCTCTTCAATAATGCCTGCTGAGAACAGTCCCTCTCCCACGCCATCCTGCCACAGGTGTCATCTGGGAATGCGCTAGTTGGCACAGACCAAAATCATGTCACAGAATGTGCTAGAAATTAAACAATACAGACTATAAGATATAAGTTCTTGCTCTGATTAATTTACCCATGCAGACAAAGCAGTGGTGGAACAAAGTGGAAGTGTAGTCTTTAAAGCCCATCACCGAAGTCAAAATGAAACATCAGAAAGATGTTGGACCAAACACTAAGATTCCAAAGTTTAGCCCCATAGCCACAACATGACCAAGCTAGTGCCACAAGAAAGCAGGAAGCACAAAGAAGTTCTAAACAAAAAGTCAAACTTTTCTCTGGAAATAAAGAGGCCAGAGGATGAGCGCTACAATAGATATCAGGGCACTGGCAAGGGCAAAGTGTGAAATGGATCCTTTCCAGCATTCAGTTTAGGAAGACAAACATTGTTCACAAATTCACTGTAGCCCTGCTTATTTTCCAAGCTCCTTAACTCATGCCAAAGGGCCCGGACTTTCTGAACATCCTGTTCTGTTTCCCCCACTGCTAGTCTTAGTTGTCAGTACTAAATGTCTTTATTTTGGAGTCACATTTTCTATCATTTTATTCCAAACTCCTCCCTTTGTAGCTTTTGTATTTTACCTCTGGGTAAGAGTGAAGACACGCAGATTAATGAGAAGTCTGAACAGTACATTAAGTTACACCTATTGTAAGGGCCCTCCTCAGTAAGCATCCCAAGGCACTTAAAAATAAAACTACACAAACCACATTTAAAACTAACAAAAAGCTTGCAGATAGGGGCATGCCTTGAAGCATAAAGACTGATGGTTAAATATATTTGTGATTCCCCAAAGTCTCGGAGCCACATGAACACAGACCATTTTACCTGTCATTGCCTGGGTGCATTAGTGATCTACTTGGCTGTAAAGCTAAAGAATCTTCATGATGGCCTATACTGGCAGGAAAAATATTCACAGCTGACAAGGACAGGAAAACAGTTCTAGTTGATGAGCTGGCCATTTCAGGGATTTCCTATCTGATGAGCAGCAATGCCTCCTGCAACTCTCAAAGGTGGCTGCAGAACACATTTCTGCTCCTGTCTTTGCTCCTCCACAACTGCAAGAAGTCCGAGGCACAAGTGGACTACAGCAGCACGGGTTTGGGCAGAGACAGGAATGTCATGTCTCACCCTACCGACTTAAGCTCCCAGGTCCGCTGCTCTTGAGACCCCACTAACACCACAGGAAATGTCAGCAAAGACTTTGACGTGGCCGAGGTTCACGCTCAGTCTGGCTCACCCACCTGCACAGACAAACCTCCCAGCCACTAGGGCAAATTACATGGGAGAAGGTGTTTCTCTTGGTACAAGATGCAATTGCTGTTGTCACGGAAGTGCCAAGAAGCCTGTCACACAGACACAAACACTTGTTTCCCACTGCTCTGCCATAAGACTTCCTATCTTGCTTCCTTCCTTGTCCTTCCCATGGCAGGCAAGGCTCAGACCAAAGTATGTAGTCAGAGTTACAAGGAACCAACCCGTGATCTTATTTGTCTTAAAACACTGTATTTCTACACTGGCCAGTTCCAGTGCTCAAGCAGCCATGGAGCACAGCAGATGCTCCCACAGGAACCTGAGATCCCGATGGCACCTTCAAAGCACCCTAGAAAGAAAAATGGATGACTCTGCACTTGGTCTCAAGGTCATCAGGAGCTGCTGCTGGCTGTCAGTACCTATGTCATGAGACTGAGCAGCAAAGCTGCAGGCACAATCCCACTGTGCTCCAATCCCCCATGCCCTCCATACAACCCTTTTATTGGAATCCTTCTGTGTGGCTCCTCATTCGCAGCTACTGGGCTGATCATGCTCCTGTCTGGGAAGCATCACTCGTGTGTAAAGTTCCCTTGTAACTATTTCCTCTTGCCCTGCCATTTTGAGGCAGAAATGGTTAAAGCAACATACAGATAACCAGCTGGCCCTTGTGGAGATTTACTTCCTTTTCTTGAGATAATTCAGGAGAAAAAGCTATTTGATGCACTTGCAGTCTCTTCAAACAAGTAGTGTTGGAAAATAGCTGTGGCCTGCAAACCTTAACAAGCAGTAATGTGGCTTACACTAAATTCAACCCTATTTTAAAATTATGTATTTATTAACACACACACAAGAGAGGAAAAGGATGCAACACAAAAGTGGACAGGAGGCTGTAGTTTCAATAGTGAAGTCAAGCTAAGGCCTGATGGGCATCAAAACTTGTACCTGTTCCCAATTACTTTGTGTGCAGCTGAGGTGACCACCAGCATTCTAAATACTGTGAAATTAAAAAAAAACCCCACAATTAAAAATTCTTATGCCTGCCAACATAGTGACAATTTGCGAAGAACACTGACTTCAGTAAGTTAGCTAAAACAGAGCTATAAACTTATGAGGATGACAGAATAATGTCAATGTAGGAAGAACAGGAGGTCACCAACAATGCTGGAATCAGATTTTGAAACCAACATAGGCCTGTGTAAGTGAAATCAACCGAACAAACAAAGCTGATGCATCACTAAGGAAGGTCTGGACAGATACGACTTCAGGCTCATACTGCTCAAATAAGGAACACTTTCCTTACTATCTGGCTTAGAAATCACTTGGATTCCACAGTGGCCACCTAATGGCCAACAGGAAAGCAGGGAAACTATTTTAAGTAAGCATCACTAAAAATAAAATAGGAGGTGCAATGAAAGGAAAAAAAGAAAGTGGTCAGTGATAAATACAGTAAAAAGATTTTTCTATTTATACTTTTAAGGCTATTTATATTTGAAAGCTTTCTTTTTGAGACACTGACAGGCAGGATTCCACATTCATCAATGAATTCATTCAACGACACAGTATTTATAGAAACATGTAAAGGTCAACAGAAATAAAAAAGACATTAAAATTAAGTTCTGTCACAATTTGGGGTTACGATTATCCCTTCATATTCAAGTTCAGCCACACATAAACAAAACATTTCCCAATATTATACTGATATGCATTTTGAATGCTCTCCATGAAAGCCTGCCCCAACACCAGGCCTCACGGTGAAAAAACTAGTGCAACAGTTTGATTCAGTCTGACACAACTTAACGTTGCCTGGAGATAAGCTCTTTCAGGTGAACTTGCTGTGTCGGCTTGATTTCCCAAACAGCTAAATCAGGAAACCAGCACAGCATCTGTGATGGTAGGGCCATGGAGAACCTACACAACAGCAACTCACAACAGAACAAATCTAAAGGACAGAACTGGAGAGGACTCTGGAGACCCCTTAGAGCACCTTCCAGTACTTAAAAGGGGCCTAAGAGAACTGGAGAGGGACTTTTTACAAAAACATGCAGTGACAGGACAAGGGGTGATGTCTTCAACTGAAAGAGGGTAAGTTTAGATTAGGAAGTTCTTTACTGTGACAGTGGTGAGACAACAGAACAGGTTGCACAGAGAGACTGTGGACGCCCCATCGTGACAGTGCATTCAAGGCCAGGTTGGATGGGGCAACCTGGTCTTCCACACCCAGTGGAAGGTGTCCCTGCCTAAGGCAGAGGGGTTGGAACTGGATGATCTTTAAAGTCCCTTCCAAACCAAACCATTCTGTAATTCTATAACTGAAAAGGAAAGGATCCATGAGTGTGGGATGAGTACTGAAAGACTGATCATACGGAGGAGAACTGCCAAAATACCTGGCACAGTTCTTTCCCAAAATGTCGTATCTGGCTTTTCAGAAGATAAGGCATTTGAAAGCAAAGTGCAACTCCTCTTGCTCATCTCTAAAGTTCTTCACAAAACACCAACAGTGCATCTGGTTATGAATAGGTCACATTCATGAACTCATTTAGAAAATGAGAGCTAAGATGCATGCTGCTTCTAGTAACCTGGATGATCTAACTTTAGTTTCAGAGTCAACTGACTGCTTTCGGCTAAAATTAAAATCTGTTATTAACGTTGCTCAAGTGTCAACACTGTTTAGCTTAATTACCTAGCTTTCCTCTCTACCAGTCCCTTCCCTGATGTATTTATTAAGGAACTATCTTATTGTGCCTCAGGTTTTACTTTATTAGCCTGCTCTGCTAAGACAAAGGCTCTCAGAAACGCTTTTCTTGCTGTACCTGTTCCAGTTTGAATTGTTCCTGAATTCAAAACTCAGAACAACACATGAAATTTGATTTTGTGCATCTTTCTACACTGCCCATAAAATTTCTGTGTCTCCATCACCTTCAAGTTATATCCAGTCCATTCTAAATCCATATTTATCTTGTCCATTTAGGTCTAGATATTTGGCTTGTTTTGGTACAAGTTTCAAGAACTTTTTAAAATAGTTTCTGAACTTTTAAATGTTTGGGGTTTTTAGTCCAGCCAGCTTAACTACCTACCAACCTCACAACCTTATTTCTTCAATTTCACAGCCCGGTCTTCTGTTGGAAGGAGTCTTATTTATGGACCTATGTTTGCTTATGCTTGTATTGCATTTAAATGGAAATATCTAAATGTATGCTTCATACAAACTTACTCTGTATAACCAACTCTTCTATAATGTCACCATGCTACATTAAAACAAAATTTGAGAGCATATCAACATTTTAGTTCAGCAACATTTTTAAGAAGAAATCATATTCACTGCCTGTCACAGTTTGCACCAAAGACTGTCAATGTCCTAAGTTTCCATGGGATTGCATCTACTGAACCATTTACAGCTGTATTTCTACAAGCAAAATAAACACGGTTAAGAATGTTGAGGCCAACTGGCACAGAAAGGTGCCGTGTTAGTAAAGTCTATCCCCTTCAAAACATGGTGGTTGCTTTCAAATTGCATACTGGGAACAATCCCAAGCTGATTTTCAAACTCTACCTGGGAATAGTTCAGGTGAGTTCCTGTAAGTATAAACCAAAACTAGGCCAGTGACAGTCAAAAGTAGATATATTTGATTTCCAGGGCCTGGGAGTGCTACTAGGCACCCTTTCAGAAATGCCCATTGCATGAAGACCTTTTCATGCCTGCATGACCTGAGCTCTTCATGAGTCTTTGTACATCTTCATTAGCTTGTCACTCACCTTCCTTCTCAGAGACCACACCAGCCACAGCTTTTAGGAAACTTTTCTCTGGCTGGACATAATAATTTTCATTTTGTTCCAAAGGGACGCTGTGATCTTTGTCTCAAGTTTTTTCTCCAGGACCGCTTTTAGCTTTATGTTCGCATAATGTTTCTTTGGTCCTGGAAAATAAAACACTGCTTTTCCCCCAGATGAACTCTGCTGACAGATGTTTCTTTCCATCTAAAGAAAACAAGTCTTCAGACACACACATCTGCATCTTCCTCGAACCACTAGGAAGCCCAGATCTTCGTGGTTTGGGCTTCTTATTTTCCTTTTTCCCCTGATGCTACCCAACTATCTTATACTTTCTGTACCTAGTTCTTTAATCACATCCTTCTTCCTCAGCCAAAAATCTTTACTTATTTCCATCTTATCCTCCTTCTTTTCTGGTGCCACTCTGGTGTCATCTGTTTCTCACTTTTTCATCTTGAGTTCTCCATCATAACAGATCAGTCTTTCACTTGATTTCTCCACTACCAATTAGTGCCAGCCTCTACACTATGATTATAGCCACATGCATCTGTGGTGAGCTCCCTCAAAGACCTCTCCCTTCCAACTACTATTTTTATATACAGCTGTGCATTCAGATCACCTCAACTGCCTCTTCTATTCCCTCATGTCTTTAGCTCTCTGCCTTTAGCTGCATCTAAACTACTTGGATATTCTCTCTCCTGACTTCTGTCAGGTGACATTTCTATATAAAAATAGATCCTATCAGGTAACACTGAAGAAAGCAAATCTCCTTCTGCTTCTACATTCAGTCTCTGTGTCTTCTCTGCTATCCTTCATTCAGTGCTGCATCACTGCACATCCTTCCTCATCTCTGCCTTCAAGGAAAAATAAATAGCCCAGTCAAAATGCATCCAGACTCTAAATTTTCATTAAATACTGGCTTCCTCTGGCCACTGATTTTTAAAATTTTTGGCCACGTTTGAAAGGCAGTTATCTGCCCAGCCTGAACTAAGCTCTCCTGGGTGGAAAGTTTCAGTTGTGATCAAAGGCAGAAAAACTCCTTCATCTCCTTCAGCTACAAGTTTAATCCACTGAAAACTGCAAATTGTTCTTGCAAACACCAGAAAAAAAAAAAAAAAGAGAAAGAGTAATTACAATGTAGAGCAGGAATTCCTGAGCATGAAGCTTTACTACAACATAAAGAAAAGTTGGTGCCTACAGAAGTAGAAGAAAATGAAAGAAGTAGTGGGAGGAATTTCACGTCAGAGATCGTAAATCCAGTTTGAGTAATCTTAATTTTCTGAGAAGAGGTTAGGTACTAACAGATGACTCCTCACGCTCGTGATATAGGAAAAATAAGTTTAGATGAACCTCAGATACAGAACATAATTAGTGGAGTTTTCTTCAAAATCAGAGATGATTGCAGAAGCATGTGGCTAAAAACAAAATACAGTTCAAGGATTTAACAAAGATATCTTTTTGCGAACCAAAGTACAGACTCCAACCCTTGATTATTCCCATCAGCTCATGATATCATATTAAGGAGTTGTATCACACAAACTAAAATGCACTTTATTCGCTTTTTCCCCTTTAAATAACACAGATTTTACAGGACAAATAATAAGGACAGAGCTTCAAAGCGCATGTGGATGTGTAGGAACAGAGTACAAAGCAGAGTGTCATCTCAAGTCTTTTATTACATAATAAAAATAGCACTTTGTTTGAGATTTGGGAGCTTATCAGTCTCACCTTCAGTGCAAGGCTTTCCTGAATATCCAGGCATGCAAGACAGGACAAGCAATGAACAGCAGGAAAGCCTTGTGCCCCCAATGCTTTGGTTTATCTCCAGAACTCAAAATCCTGCAATGCTGCTAATCAACACGGCACACTGAGACACAAACAGAAAGAGCATGCCAATTGCTTTCATGTAAACAAGCAACAAGACATCAAATTTAATTGTCAACAACTGGAAGGATTTTCTAAGATGCAAATGGACACTAAATGCAGAGTTCAAAAGGTATTCAGGGTTGGTCTAAGTGATCTAACCGCTGCTGTAAATCTACAATTCCTGAAAGCTATGACATTTCCTTCACTGTTGTTAAAGATGTTGTTGGAACATCTATCCACTATAAACACTATACTAATTATAATTAATTACATTAATTTTCACTTATAATTTCCACAGAGATTGTCCTAAAATGAAGCGAGCCAAGAATACATTCAAAGAGGCATTTCCTCTGCCAGGGCACTGAAGGTACCTGGCCTCCTGATCTTGGAAAAAACCTATTAACATCTTTCTGGCAGATCACATTTATCTGTGGCCTCTGTTACAAAGTACAATGCAGAGTCTGACCCACAGACCCTGTCAAAACAAAAACGAAACCAACAAACCCAAACAAAAATATTGTAGCTGGCTTTAAGTTAGGGTAGTTTTTTTCCATTAACAAAGAAAGGCAGAAGTGCAGTCCCTGGCTCTGATCAGTGCTGCCATAAATATTTTTTAGAAACATGTATTTGAGTAAAACAAACAAGAGGACGTATCAGAGTGAAAATCTACAACATTAAATACATACTTGACATAAAATGTATGGAGCTAAAACAAAGCACAAGTCTTTCACAGTTCCTTCTAAAACTTTAGAAATCTTCCTCTGAATTCCCACTGTTGCTTTGACTTGCTTTGAAGACTAATCCTTTGCCAGAGGTGCTGTATAATTGTTTATGTCTCATCTAACCTGAAGTGGAAGTTGAAATTCAACAAATAAATATGCAAATATCTCCTAGTGATTTGTACTTGCAAAATATATGCACTTTATTCGCCAAGATCCTATTTAACAATTTCCTGATGGACACATTTCTAGCAATGGATGAAATGCGAATACGATCAGATTTCCTGAAAGCCAATCATAAAGGACTAGGAAACCCGCATAAAGAAATTTCTGAACAAGATCCCTAAGATAAATCCTTTTGTTATGAAAAATATGGAAGAAGTATGGTTAACAGGGAAATGTGACTGACTGGTTCAGTATTCATCTACTTTCCACACATTTACATCCAGGAAAAGCATTTTTCCCACCAGCTGAAGAATTTAATTACATGGGGTAGAGGGGGAAAAAAAAAATCCATTGTGAAAGGGCTCTTTCACTGTTTTAGTCAAAGTGGATGTCTTAGAATATAGCAGCTGGACAAATTGAAAATACAAAAATAAAATATGATTAAAGATAGTGTATCTTCACATAGCAATTGGTAACTATGTGTTCCAGCCAGAGAAAACACTAGGAAAGCTACTGGAGGAGTTTTCCTTTGGCTCAGGGAACAGATGAGCAAGAGCTCTCCTAAGGCATTACTTACAAAGCCAAAAGCTGTTAAATTCAGTGGCGACTAAAGCAAGTTACAACACAGTCTGCTCCAGACTATGTGGACAGAGCCAAACTGCAGTATAATAACATTTAGGGGAAAAAGAGAGTGAGCACAGAAAACATACCTTTTGGTTTTATCCCAAGCCTGAAGCAAATTCATAGAGCTGTCTCAAGCAAGTCAGAATATGGAAGTATGAAAGGCTTTCTGCTTGAAGAGTGCTCACCTAAAGAAGCACAGGTTCTAATAGCAGTGTTTTCTAGTGGTTATTCAACCAAGTTTTCAATTCCCAAGTAATAGAGAGACACTCTCTTTGGAAAATTATGCCACTTGCTGTCGTCGAGGAAGACTTTTCCAGTCCAACAAATTGCATCTTTCCTGTCATGCATTCTTTCTCAATTAATCAAAGTTTTTGTCTATGTCACTTTACCATTTGGATGAACCTATTTTTACAGAACTGCTTTCTCCATGCCCCATTCCTAAAGGAAACCTCTCTCTTCATCTGTTCTTGTATATTTCTCCATGTCCATGGTGCACTTTCCTTTATTTTCTCAGAATTTCAGTTAAACCACATAAAATGCAGAAAGACTAGAGGGAAGTTTAAAAAGCCACTGAAGTGAAAAAACAGGCTGAATTGTGAATTAAGGACTGGTTTTTGGTCAGCTGTGCAGTTCTAGCTCATTGCATAAGCATGAGTGTAAAATCGTTCTGCAGCTTCAAATAACTCCTATTTGTGTAATTTCCACTTCATTTAAGAATTAGTTGGAGCAAAGTGCACTGGCAATCTAAGGAAGGCAGGAGAAGTTAAGAGGATCTAAAAGGTTTTATACAATGGCTGCAATACTGTGTCAATCAGAACCAGGATTTAGGAACCTGTTTGAATTCTTTGCTGTGAGGGTGATGAGACACTAGAAGAGGTTGCCCAGAGATGCCCCATCCCTGGGAGTATTAAAGGCCAGTTTGGATGGAGCTTTGAGCAACCTGGTCTAATGAAAGGTGTCCTTGCCCATGGTGGGGGGGTTGGAGCTAGATGATCTTTAAGATCCCTTCCAACACAAGCCATTCTATGACCTTATGATCCTGTAAGAACAAGAAGTGACTTTTTTCTCTTCTGTTATTATTTATGTTCTGTTAATTATTTTATTTCAGGGAAATAACAAATAATACAATTTAAACATAATTATGGGTGCTAGTATGTTTTTACAGCAGGCTTGTGTTTAACCTCTGTCTCCCCCCATACATGAAAGCTGCAACCATAACCAACTTTTGGAAACATAGAACATCAAATCCACCCATGCAGAACAGGAATACACCAGGGTCAGCCTGCCATTTTGTCACTGAGGACAGAACTTGCTGAAAAGAAGTGAGCACTCCCCGTCATTTTCATTTAGCTTTTGCTGGCAGCAAAGCTGGAGCTCTTCCTATAAATCTAAGTATCTTCCAACCTGTCAGTTCTCAGAAATGGAAGGAATTTTGGACTGGAAAAAGCACAACCCCCTATATCTCAAGAAAATCAGAGTTGGTGAACATGTGGTTACTTACCTGTAAATCTTGATGGGCTAATACCATCATTGTATTTTAAAGAGGCTATACATTTAATTTTTTTACTATCCTGTAATAAACCCATCCTGTAACTGAAAAATAAAGCTCTCTGAATCAGCCCCAATCAGGGCATGAGACTAATATGTCTGTGGTTAGCATCTTAACATAAAGAAAGTCAGAAATGTCAAAACTTGTCATAACTACTCAATAGTATTCTCCCTCTGTACTACAATCTACTACAACTAAAGGACTATGACAAATTGACATTATCACAGTCAGCAAAAATTCAGTATTACTTTTCCTTGGTTACAGTCAGACATGGCAGGGAACATTTTCCTTGTTTTCTGTGTGACCTTTACAGAAAACCTGCTGCCTTTCTATGAGGTGCACGTATACTTCAAGTCTCAGTTCAGAATATACAATTTCCCTCCTGAAATTGTATTATTTTATCTTTGCGTCTGTTTTTTTTCTGTGATTAATATATCACAGAAGGGATGACTGGTCTTTCAATTAATTTGTGAAAGGTCAATGAAAGATGCTGGTGGCTAGAAGGATGGGAGTGAGTTTCTAATGGATCAAAAGAGAGAGAGCACTAATGAACAGATGTGTCCTGAAAGGTTTTCTTAAATGCAGGCGTGATGACTGTCTCAAGACTAACCTATTACAAATACACGTCTGCCCACCATGGTACCAGGGAAGAGCTCTTACTGTCTCTTGAGCAGAAAGGGAAAACAGCAGAAGGAGCCTCAGTCAGTGGTTCACACCTGAAGGAAAAATAAGGTGGACTCCATTAAGTCCTTGCTCCCTTTGCAAACACAAATTTAAGTGCTTGTCTGCCATCCTCCTGTCTGATTAGGATCATGGAAGCTATAGCTTTCATAGGAAGCCCACAAGAGATCTCCTGTCCGCCAAGGGCCAAACTCTGCCACTGTGCTTGATGGAACAGCTCAGATAAGAAATATTCTCTGCTCACAATATTCTTTTGTACTACAAAGTGAAGCCTCTGAATAAAGAGCCCAGTAGATCACGTAAGATCAATGAATTAGAAACTAACCAGTAAGTGCAACTCTACAGAGTCACTAGACTGTTCCTTTCAGTCACCGAGTTGGGCTGGCATGGTCAAGGCAGCTTTGTGACTGAAAAGCAAAGCATTTCAGGCTCCAATTCTTCTTTCCCCCCCCCCCTTTTTTTAATGTAATTGTAACTGATCTATTCACCATACATCTCAAATTGATCAAACACAGATGCTAGCTTGAAGTTAGTTTTACATTTATCTTTTTGGGTCCTTTTCCAGCAAAAGGGACTTTTTAACTTTCAAATAAAGTGTTCTCTGTTAGTAACAAAATCAGCCATCAATCCGAGCTGGCTGCACCTAAAATCCATTAAAAAAATCTCTAGGATACACATGCATTTTACTTTGAATATCCTGCTAGATTGCATTTGCACTTACTTGAGTAAAAAGTTAGAACTTCTCTCCCTGCCTGAGGGAACCAAAAATATTAGCACTAATTAAATATTTATTTTGTAGCAACATGAAATCTATCATACTACGGAAAATTATTTTGAATTATATGTCTTGAGAAAGGCTGCTACTTACAGCTTTTCTTTTTACTAAGCTAAACATTAAAAAAAAATATAGCTGGGCCAAGAAAACTCTGGTTTGCTTTGGCAAAGCATCAGACGGCACCTTCTGGTTTGCCAACATAGGCAGAATCTTATCTAACTGTGGGATGTGCTTGGATTTACTACCTATTAGAGAAACTATTAAGAAGCACTGAAAGGTTCCAGCCCCTTTTACGTATTCTCAGTCAAATCTCATTAGCTTGCATGCTCTCAGTTTGCACACAAAAATACAGCAGTCTTTTTCCAACTCTCAGGGAAAAATTAATAGGACAGTGTTAAGTCTCATGTTACAAGGACTTCATTACTTTTACAAGCTATGATAAAAATTAAACTGTGCTTGTCAAATTACTGATTAGAGAACATTCTGTGCTGTGGTGTATGTTTTTACTGTTTGTTTACCTCAGCTGACAAAATCAAATCGTTCATAGAGTCTCCTGCACAACACTGCAAATTGAGACCCTAAACTGGAAGTGAAGAGCTGTGGGACTCAAAGGACAAGTGTATATAGGATGTGATTAAAGAAAAAGAACTGGATTAAAGGTACAGATGGGGAAACGGAAACAACAGAACCAAAGCTTGCTCTGAGGATGCTGCTGAACAAGAACAACCTAGAAGCAAATCTAGCTAACGCCATCTAGATCTCTAGCAGTTTCTAGACAGGCTTTTACCCCTTACAGTGAGCGAAAAAAGGAGAATGGACACATACTGTTTAGAGAGATTAGTACTTATAATACTGAGCCAACATTCACTTTCCCAACCTGTAATTTACCTTCTTATCCACATTTTCACAGTAATATATTAGTGGGGGTGGGACAGGAGGCAGGGAGAGGCTTTGACTAGTGCTAGTAGCAGGGTACAGCAATCTGAAATATTCTTTCAGGGCTGAAATAGAGGGGCTATGTGCAAAATGGCAAAGGTTGAAAAATTAGACGAGCAACCTACCCCACTGCCACATCCATAAGACAAGGCCATTTCTGTAATGCCAAAAGATGAACAGAATTTCTGACTCAGTGCATGTTGTCCTACCTGCCTCTCTTCTCCACAGGCAGGTCTCTGGAGCCCACTTCATCCAGTGGGACAACCCACACAGCCAAATGAAGGAGATGTAGTCAAATGAACAGCTGTCTCTCCTGCTGACAGGAACTGATCTGTTTGGCCAACCTGGCAATTTTTCCAATGCACTCTTCTAAAGGTTACTCAAACCCAAAAACTGTCTGGCTGTAAATCCCCTCTGGCAGCAGCCAGACACATGCTGTACCAGCCTGTTACTACCGGAGCCTCATTCACCCTCCCAGGGCTGCAAAAAACAGCAGGATCCACTGTCCTGAAAATCATCATGATGTTCAAGTGGGATTCTGTCAACTAGAGCATACACGCAATCTGCAATTTTTTAAATGCACTAGTCACCAAAAGCCACACTTCCATTAAGCAGGAGAGAACATTCCCGATGCTCCCATTCTCTCATGGCAGCAGAATTTCCCTGAATCGACACTTTTTGCAGAGTTATGTAACAGTGAGCACAGCACGCTTGACTCTCATCTGAGCAGACATTGTGAGCACAGTAGAAACACCAGCGTACTTCTTTACACCAAACTGTGCTCCAACCCAGCATGTGGATTTAAAAAATCTGAAAAAGAGTGTATTTATTTCTTGGAAGTAAGCAGGAAGCTAGCCAGGCAAATCATGGATTCTTGTATAGGGGTTAATAAGTAAAGGAAGTGCAGGAAACAAGATTGAAAAGCTTTCAAATGCAGTCAAACCGAGCTTTTAAAGCAAGTGCAGTTCTTCAACACAAACAATGGATTTGAGATTACCAGTGTGCTGGAAATGCACCAAAGGAACTCCCCAGACCTCAACATAACTCCTCCTTTCTGTCATCTGGAATGCCTTTACAGCATTGCCTGAACAGAAAGAAATGCCAAGGAAACCCTCAGCAATAACCAAAGTCAATTCTTCAGGCTTGTGTACTACTGTCCAGTAGAGGTATTTCTTCTGTGGTAAGAAAGACTATTTTCCTTTACATTAACGACTTAGTCATGAACCTTGACACAGAAGAAAATAGCAAAAATATGACGTCTCAAATAATGGAGACAGCAATTTTCTTTAGTGGCACAGCCTCCTCCACTCCTTTTCAGAACTGAAGTACCCATGAGGAGTGACTCAGTGGTAGCAAAAACATGTGAAAAAAGGACAAGCTGAAGTTTGTTTTTAAATACTCTCCAAAGTCAGTATTATGGCTATCAGGAATTTGTGAAAACCATGGATATGTAATATATTTTTATGAGACATGGCGCATAAGAAACTTCATACTAAAATATCACAACTATTGCATAGCAACCAGCCAAATATGTTTGATTCCTGACTAACCAAACTCTTCTCTCCTTTCTACTTCACTACAGCCACAAATCCCTAACCTATTAGGAATGGTAATTAACCCTTTTTTTCCTTCCCCAACATCTTGCCCTGTCTCTCCTTTCTCTCTTTCTTAAATGTCCACAAAAGCAAATGGAGCCTTCACATGGAGGGACACACACTTACTTAACCATCTTACTTTGGGTTATCAAACACAAGGGTATTTCTTTTCTCTACTTTAGTTTTCCTATTGCTTTAGTCTAACAACATTTCCAGTTCAGGTTTATACTGCCCTGTGTAAACCATATGTACATGTCAGTCCAAAGAGAGAGAGCAGTAAGGATGGTCAGGTACCAAGTGCCCACCACCTGCTGTCAGGTTGGGTATCAGGTATTCTGGAACACAAAATCCTCTGATATGCCTGGGCTCACTCTTGAATTACCCTGGATAATTTTACAGAGGAGCTTTCTCACAGGTCTTTCTACATAGCCAGAATCACATGAAAACTCTCCTGAATAATTTTTAATGCACACATATAGCCAGCACAACTCTTAGCTGTTCTCCCTGTCATGAGCTGTGGAGTTACACGGAACAGTCTTGTAACAGAAGATATGCAACCTACGTACAGTAGGGTGTCATAATTCTGAGCTCAAGTTGATGGATTTTTCCATTGCAAGATTTTGCACAGTAACTCCTAATTAATTTTGAACATTGAAATTAATGAGCTTATCAAGGTAACAAGAAAGAGCCAGGGCTATCCTTGGTTCACCACAGTGTTTTGTGTTTCTTCTAGTATAAAATTACATTTTGCCCAACCATTTTAATCTATTTTCTGTTAAAGGGATTTTGCCTGTTACCCAGTAAGACAAGGATGCAGCTGAAGCTGTAGCTAAAGAGAACTGAAAAATTACTATCCTCCACTCTCTCTCAGTATTCCGTGCAGGTCCCACAGCAAACATAAAAGTTACTACTTTTTCAGTTTTGGGCAAAGCAGATTATTTTATATTAGGAATTCTACAAAATCTGTTAAAAATGTACCCTGCCCTTTCTACTCATATGGGTATTAAGACTGGCTATAGAAGATCCTATGTTAAAGATGATGGCATTATGCTCACTGAATAACTGAGAAAAATTCTGAATTCATTCAGGACCTTACTTGTACCACAGAAAGGATTCAATATGCATCACAGAAAAATTATTACTTTTCATTGAACTCAATACAAAGCAAGCTACTAAGTAAATCAGGTGAAACACTAGAAGATTATGCAGGAGGATGCAGTCTACGGACTGATCAGATAAGAGCAGAAACTGGCTCAGTACTGGTCTGTATGACTGGAGCACACAAAATCTGCAAGGTCAGTGGCACCCAGTACTCACCACCACATCTCTGCAAGGATCTGCTCAAAGACTTTTCAGCCTTTCACTGCCAAAACAAGAGTGACCTGCTCCAGCTCTGATTTTAGAAAATTCTGTGGCTGCTTGTACCACATGAGAGTCTTTGTTGGTGGAGATGTGGATTTAAAAGGCCTGAAGGAATTCTTATGATAATGTGGTCTGACTTCCTGCCTGGCACTGCCCATAATACTTCACGCAGCAATTTTTTTACAAAGCACAAGAACTTGTAAGTCTACTAGAAGATATTTCAGAAGGAGATCTAATCTTGATTTAATTACTCCAAGTGATCTACCACATTCCTTTCTAAGCTTTTCCAGTGGTTAATTACACCCACAGTATCATAATTCCAGTGTGAACTCCTCTTCCTTATCTTGCCATGTTTTTGTCTGTTGGAGCCCTATTCTATCTCCATACACTGATATTTTTAGATACTAACCACATCACACCTCAAAATTCTCTTACATGAGATAAACAGTTTGCCTGCTTGGCAAATCAAAACAGGGATTCCTGAATCCAAGGCACAGCAGCTGCAGTGGAGTAGTATACATAGTGTTTGACTAGAGAGACTAAAAGAAAATTCAATTCAAGTGCAAAGGAAAGGCACCAAGCCTCTTCTTTAACAAGCTTTTCCAGCTTTCACAGGACTCACTCACTTTTAAAACCTGGAAATTTGGGATAAATAGCACTGCGATCTGCATAGCTTCATTTTTAACCTAACTGATAAATTCTAGCTCAAACAGGACCAGTAGTTACTAAATACTATAGTTAACTCATAAATAAAAAGTTGGCTGATGGCGGGTGGTTTTCTACGACCCATATGTCAAATCACATAAAAATCCTGCTAACAGAATTACCTGGTACTTCTGCAGGCACTGCCAAAGCAGAAATCCAGGAGTGACCAATATACACCCTCAAATACTTCCAGTTGTGACTCTGGTAAACAAAATAAGTAAATTTCCACTACTGCCATCACACTATATTACTTAGGCATATTACTTAGATACTTATATTACTGTAGCATTCAGAGGCTCCACATAAGACTCTCTTGTGTTAGGTGATCAACTACAAACACAGCAATTTTAATTCATTTTTGCAATGTTTGCCCAGTTCTTGTATGACTGAATCCTGCTAAGGAGACAGAAGGAGGACTTGTGTCCTCCCTGGATCACAGATGCTGATGAGCTCAGTGTACAAAGACTGCTTAGAACTAGAATTTCTTCTGGCATTTGCTAAGTCCCTGTACTACCCATGTGGTTCTCAACACATTATAAAGTTCCTTAGCTTCCTTAGCCCTATTCCAGAAGGGTTTTCAGTTCTTCACACTGACTTGGTACAAAAGGGCAGCATCTTGCTGTCCAGGACACATACCGTGTATGCACACACCTTTGCAAATACATGCACAGACTCCCCATGTACCAATACAAAGTAAGAACTGCAGAGCTAGATAGCCTGCTATTTACAACATCATTTGTTATGACACCTCATTACTTTTTCACAACACTACTGTTTTTTCCATTAATATTTCACATTTCTACTCACTTGTGGTTTCTAACAGTTTACATTTTGCATAGCTTAACTGCTTTTTTCCTTAGTCTCCTTCTTCCCTATTTCAAGGTTATCCCTTTGCAAATCAGGAACACAGTTTATGTAGATGTATCAACTTCTACTGGTTTAAGATGTCAAGGTTTTAAAAAAATTCCTTTTAAACACACTTCCATTTGGAAGGCATTTGACTTTGCACTAAATTCAGCTAAAAACTCTGCAAACTTTAACCACCGATAAAAAACCAAAACAGGCAAACACAGGAGGAAAGGTAAACACTAACCAACAACACTCTCCTTCCTTGGTAACCTGTGAATGGCTATTAAAACTGAAACTATTACCTGTGACTGAAAAGCAATTATATATTTCTGTAATGCTCTAAACAGGTTCATTCTGTGGCTGCCTGTCAGAACAACTTGTATCGCATGCCTAGTTATGCTACTTGACATAGTTGCTTCATTTTCTAGAAAACACACTACATGAATGTCCTCACTAGCATCTTCACTAGCAATGGAAGAAAGGAAAAGATAAATCCACTTTTTTACATCCCTTGTGGTTTTGAAAGACCTCCTGCCTTTTGGCCATCTAGCAGATGCAGACAGAATCCATTTCCAGAATGCAGCCTGTATTATATTATATATAACAGGAAATATTCACTGCTAGAAGAATTCACCCCTCCTTTATTTATTTAAGCATATAACTCATAAACTCCAACCATCACATCTCAAAACCCAAAAATCTATGACCAAGCTACTTATTTTAACAGCATATAATCTAAAAAGTGAAGATTTTCACTGACTGAATAGTGAAAACTATAGCATCTGCTGAAAAATAATTACCTGTAAATTCCTTATAGGCAAAAAGAAGTTTTCAAATCTATGCAGATATCTTATTTTGATTAAAAGACCAAAGAGTGGCTTAGTAACAACAACAACAAAATAAGTTCAATGTTAGACTCATTCTTCAATACTGTATCCTTTCCTATTTGTGCTTTGACATAGTGTCTTGGGTCTACTCTGAAATGCCAAGCATATTTCTTAAAATTACCTCAAATTAACTTGAATATCTTACTAAAGTCAAATTAAAAAAAATCTTACCTTATTAGAGCTTCATTTTCTGTTCATTCACTGAAAAGAGCAAAGAAATCTGTATTAAAGATCCATTTGATAAGAAGTACTTTATGAAGTTATTATTTTAATTTCACTTCAATTAACACCAAAACTATGCAGTTCTTTTTACGTAACTCGAATAAATCTCCACTATTTTGGAGAGTTGATCATTCTCAATACTCTGGGGTGGAAGCCTTTATTTACTTGCCATCTTAACGAGCTATGCCGGAAAAAAACATTTTAAATGCTTTGGAAATATGCATACAAACACCTGATCTCACCAATTCATCACCCAAACTGCAGGCTGATTAGGCAAACTTGATAGGTTTATTTTCACTGCAAGCTGTATTTTATGACCAGTATTCCTATAGCCATTATTTTTATTGGACATCTGATATCTTCTATTATAAGATGGGTTTGCATAGCAGTATGCCCATTCACAGAATTTTCCAGCCTGGGAAGTTTTTTTGAAGCAGCTGTTTTCTGCCCAACCCCCAAACAGGTAAGGTCAGTGGCGGTTTAGCAGAATGAAAGCAGCAAGCCATTTCATTAAACACCTGCTTCAACTAAGCCACTCTATATTAGACACATTTGTCAACAACTTACCCATTGTACATCACAAAATCAAAAACCAAAACAAGCTTTAAGTCTATTCTGAAAAAGTTCCGGCATGACTCAGAATAATCAACGAATGTTGAAGCCTGCAAAAATATTCATTAACCTTTCATTTTCTTGTGAGTTTTGTTCAGTCCCTTACAAATTGGGAGAACTATTTGCAGGCATCAGTGTTATAATTGGGAATTGGATTCTGGTAATTCTGAAGTAAATGGGTATTTTTGCCACTAATGTATGCAAGAACAAAATCACACTTTTTCTTATTTCATTTTCTAAATTAACATAATACACAGTATGAAATAGAAAACAAAAAGCCAAGTCTAATAAAATCTGACAATTATTAGCAGTATTTGTTGAAAAGCAGAGAAAATCATGCTGAGTCACAGGCAAAGCATCTCAACCTCTAGCACTTTCTGTACACTTCATTAGCCATCAGTCAGTATGGTTAGAGATTTACAGATGAAGGGAAAACAAGGAGAGACCTTGTTCATCTTTGCCAAGGACAAATTCAAAGCTTGGCCTCAAAGCATGCCATCAACACAAAGGTTGAAGAGATGAATTCTTTGCTCTGCAATGGAATTACTGTGGTTTAGGAGACAGAGGGGTTAAATAACAGAGTCTTCCAGGAAGGAATCTGTCAATCTGAGGGAAGCGAAGCTTAAGGGAATAGCAGAAGTGCCTCTTCCCTTAATTTGCAGTATGGTCATGGGATATTTTACAGGAGACCTACAAAGTGAGATTATTTCAGAAATGGAACAGGTAAACTTAAAGAGGGACATTCCTAGAGTGCAGAAAGTCATTAGATAAATTACCTGTTTTGAGAAAAGGCATGAGATAACCATTTTTATGAGTCAGCTCATGAGAGCTGACATTTACAATGTCTGATTTCCCACAATGGAGTATCTGCACATGTGTACCTTTAAAGGAAGGAGAATAACTGTAAGGTCTTTAATTACTTAGTAAAATATATAAAACCCTCATGGGTTTAATTTTCTACAGCTCCTTCTGATAATCAGCTATTAAAAACATTCATCAGCACCAGATTTGTTCATATTTACCTATCTGGCTTTAGGTGTGGGTAATCCACAAGAGGTAATTTAAGAAAGATTTTGCTGGAATCAAGGGACAGAACCAGTAGGTATTTTATCACAGGATGCTACGCAGGGTTTCAATAGGATTGAGTGGGATTTATTACAGCACGGGCTAAATCCTTCTTACTTTTCTCATGCAAAACACCCATTGAAGCTAGACAGAGTGCAATTGAGGACATATTACATCTCTGATTCTTTATTACTCACCTGTCACAATACTACAGTGGTCCACAGCACAAAATTTATGGGACCAGAATGGTTCTTTCTGGGAAGGAAAAGGAGTATCTTACAGGAGAGACTGTTTTAATCATAAAGCAGGTACAGAGGCAAGTCTGAAGAAGACTAAAAGTCATCCTGGACTTATGACAAGATCCACAGCTTTTAAAGCAAAGTATTTCTATGCTACAAACACAGCACAAGCTGCTTTGAAGCATATTTAACGCATCCTACATACTTTTAAAGAAGAATGAAAGCTTACTTTGGCAGGGTTTATGACTTCCATAAAAAAAAACCCCTAGTATGCTTCAAGAAGAAGTGGAAGATTTGCATAAGTTTTCCTTATCTGATCTAGCTGTTGATAACAGGACGAGCTATAATGAGGGCCATGAGCACCTCCCATCATAGGTTCTCACGGGCCCTGCTGCCTCTCTAGCTTGATGGTCTCAGCAGACATTTGTTCATTAGGACCCATTAAGTTAGAAGGAAGCTTCTGTCTTCAGATGATCTGGCTTCTATCCAAGTGGAGATAACCTCAATGTGCCTGAAACCACACTGGGTAGGTGAGGTTCCAAGTGTTTTCAATGGTCCCTGCAGAAGACTTGTCCAGTTTCTTGCCTTATCCACCTCTGACACCTTGGCAAAGAGTTTCACTCTTTTGAAAGTGTGGGCTCTACACTTTCAGATAAAAATATACTTCCTGTTTACTGCTTGTACTTCATGCTTAATGCCTCCTTCAATAGATGGAGGGGGAAAGTGTTACCAAAAAAAAAAACCAAAAAAAAAAACACCTGACATTTTCATCGCAATATTCAGATGTGTCATTTTCTGAGCATATGCCTCTTTACAGTAAAATCTATACTTGCCGCCAGTCACCAAATGTGTTAACTCTGGACACACTCTGGAAGGATTCTAGCATACTGCCTCAAAGGCACATCAGTACCATTAAGTTAAACCAAGCAGACAACTGTCCACACTCAGTGACAACAGGCTGTGTAAATTCAACAAGGTATTTACCACTATCCTTTCAATTCAGGTACAGAAGAAAAATAATCATAAATCTTTCTTCAAGCTCCATTGTTTTCATAACAACTTCTCATGATCCAATCTTGTAAATACTGAAACTAAAACTAAAAAAAGTCTATCAACAGAGATTGTTTTTATGATGTACTTTGCTATTGATGCTGCTCATGATTTTTCTCGAAGATTCACCACTGACTCATCGGACCACAGAAAATCAATATTGCCAAAATCATCAGACAGCAGAACAGATTTCCTCCTTTGCCACACTTAGAAAATTCCTGACTGCATGGAGCTGTACACATAAAAATGTTCCTTTTTGTTTCAGTCATTATTATTTCACCTTTTCTGTTTAGCGGAAACTACAAAACTGAAGATAAAGAAACACATCTTGCCATTAACTAAAATAGGGGTTTGATCCCTATAATGAATACACTCAATTAGCTAAAACAAGTTATTTCCAAATGATCCAGCACTTATCCAGTATGCATTAGGAGAAAAGACATCCAGGTGCACTTGAGAAAACTACATATTCTGCCAAAGTCTTTGAACAGATATCAGATTAGGGATGAGAGCACTACTTTTCTTTTCAACTTTTCTTCTTATCCAATAAAATCCAATTAATTCTATTAAGATGTACTTTCAGGCTCCTGACACCATCACAGACATCTTCATTTAGGAAAAAAACAACTTAAAAGTTACCAAAAGATGAAAATCTACTCAGTCCTCTTTACAGATTCACCATCACCCCAGAATTTGTTTCAGTTTACTTTTGTAGTCCCTGCAGAATGCTCTGATGTTCAGGGGTCCACAAAGAGACTGACTGAGGAAAGTAACTACAGTTGCCTTTTTCATAAAAGATCACAAAAAGCCACCCAGACCTGGAAAAGCCACAGAGTTCTCATTCCATCAGAGCCAAGGCAGGAAAAAGAAAGGGGTGGGGGACCAACAATCCTGACCAGGAGATAAATTCATTCTTAAAGCCACACCATTAAGTTTGGCTTTCAGTTCTGCTGTTTAGCAGCTCCCAGAAAGAATTAAAATGCATGTTGGGGGTGGGGGAAAGAAAAAAAAAAAGAAAAAAAATCAGGGAAAATCTCACTGACCTCCTTCAGCAAAGCTCTTCCTCAAGATGCAATGAACTCTGCTGGCACAGAAAGGTAACTTAATTCTTCCTGCCACACCACTCTTGACTCAAGGCCATTTGATTTCACAGTTCCAGTACTTGCAGTAGTTAGCAAGTTGTGCCATGCACTCTGTTAGAGTGAAAAGCCATGACTGCAGCATGCCAAAGTCTAATCTGTGACAAGCATTCTCATTTCTGGAACTCTGTAAAGTATGCCTTGGACTGGGCAGTGCTGCAAGGCAGTAGACAGGTCTGTGTGCACAGACTAAACTCTGAGACCTAGGGACGCATCCTGAGAATGTTTACTACCAGTACAATGCTAATCATAATCATGATGCGGGTATATGCTCTCTGCAGCACAAAAGGGTAGGAGAAAGCCAGTGTTTAGATTGGACAGCAAAGACAAGATCATAGCCAGAAGGCAGAAAACTCAGGAAATAGTTCCAGATAAAGCATACATACAGATTAAAAATTAAACACTGTTGCCAAAAAAACGCATATAACCCCACCCACAGCTATACATGCCTATGTATGACTGCTAAGTGCAAGAGGAGTATGTGCTCTGTGCTCTCCTGCCCCACCACAATGACCAGCCACAGTGCCACCATCTCAGATCTGTCCTGTTGCCCCAGAAAATGCCCCAAAAAGCATCACCATTTATTACTGCTCTTACTGACTGGCTGTCATAGAAATCAGGGACTTCAATGATTTTTTGGAAGCTAGTACTCCTTCTGGGTTTAAGAAGTCTTAAATTTTAGCCAGGTAACTTGACCCAACTGTGCAGAGGTGGATTAATGAGGAAACATTTAAAAATCACCACTGCTACTGCTGTATGCTTGTTGAGACCATTCTAGAGAATAAAAACTCACATCCGCTTTACCGAAAATGCTACAAATAAGCTGTCCGGAAGCTATTATCTTCTCCAGTAAATGATGAGTCCACAGACAGTAATGTCTGCAGTCCTGTTTTGCCAACATTTCCATTACAACTCTCTGTTTTAATGAAGAATTAACAAGATTAAAATACATTTTGGCAAGTAGACCTTCAAGTTCTATTACAGTACATTGTATTTATATTATCAATGTTAATGTCACAATTCTCCTTGACTTAAAAAAAGACGAAGATAAATTAATTTACTTTTAAAATAAAAACTGTACCAAAAATAACTGTTTAAAATCTTCAAACTTATTTCTCTACTTTTTATTAAAAAATACATTATTTATGCCATTAAAAGGAAAATCTTGTTGTTGCAATGAAAGAGTTTATTGAATTCAAGAGAGCAAAAGCAGATCCCAGAAAAGGGCAGCTATTCTCTCTGTGCATAACATAATCATATGCCCTAAACCCAATTATTTTTTTCCTCTGAAAGGTATTTAAGGATGTCATCTCTGTAAGGCCTGGCCCAGTGCCACCGAAAGTAAAATGATGCACACTGCAGCCACAAAGAAACCTTGCATTCACCTTAGACTTGAAAATCTTGCCTAGGACCAAAAACTCAATTGGAAAAAGCATCAGGATGTTGAAAACAGGCCTTCATATGTATTTTTGAACTACTGATGTTCATCACTTTTTGAATATTGCCCAAGACTTAAAAAAACCCTAATAGTCAAATCTGAGAGGAACCTTCAGGCTTTACATGCAACATATTACAAACTCAGAGGTATTCACCCCATGTGTTTATCCATATACTGCAGTTATCAGCGGAAGTCACCACTTCTGAGATTGATGGTACAAACAGCACCCTAGAATTTTCTCATCTCTTCCTCTAACCTACTGAAGAGGAACCCAAGGAGCAAAGAAGATGAGACAGCCAAACAAAGTTTCATCATCCATTCAATCATCCTTAGGTTCAGACTATTTTACACCAGATGCCTGATTTTAATCTTTTTCCATATGTCTGAGTAAGCATAAACTACAGCAGAGATCAGATGTTGGACCTTTAAATCTTTTATCAGAAAGCACATATTTTTTCTGCTTATACTTAACCACTGACATAAGAATTATTATTGTTGTCTTAATTGTCCCTAGTTTGTCTTCTATGGGATGGCTGAAGTAAAAAAGCTAGTATCTTCAAGGACAAATGTACAGTATTACTGCATAATATCCCCAGCCAGTAAAGTTCATTACTGAGTCTTAGAATAAAACATGACAGACTGTGTTATCTTTTCCAGTTTGTCAGTACCAATCCAACACATCGCAGAACATAATAAAGGCAGACTGTCACCAACTCATGACACATCCAGAACACTTTTTTTTTTTCCCTACTGCTTTTTCTAATAACTAAGTTGGTGGTGCTCTGTTGTGCTTGGGATGGTGGATGACAACCATGGCACCTCCACACAGGAGTGCAGCTGTAATGGCAATTCCATCCAGAATGAAAGCAAATTCTATGAAAGCAAAGGTTTAATACATGCTTCTAACAGTGGAAAAATATGGTGAACTGGTCTGCAGTGTATTAACTGCTTTGTCTTTGATTTTAGGATCTTTTTTTGTTATGTTTCTTTATTCTTCTTTTTTCGTACCTCTATGGCATGTGCCTTCATCTAAGTCCTATGTATAGCACATGTCCCAGTAAATCATCCCAAAGCAGTTCAGAACTGTGGCACAGACTGCATGATTTGAGCAAGAAATATGTCCTTAAGCTCTGCATACATTTTGAAAGATACGAAAAATACTCAAAGAATAAATAAAATGGAAATCTGATGTTTGAAAGTCAATGGAAGCAAGCTTAAAGAGTAATTTCCTATTATTTACAGTACTGGAAAGATTTTTAAGGTATATTTCACAACAATTCTGTATAATCATCAGACAGCAATTCTGCTGGGAAGTGCTTCTAACATGGCAGTTTTGGTTCCCTACATAAGAAATAGACAACGAAACAGAAACAGGTATTTCTAAGGTATTTGGAAATCATCTCCCTATGTCCAGTATATAGAGCAAAAATAAATCTTCACTGAAACAAAGTTATATTTCAGTAGTGTCTGCAGCTGCCTAACTTCATCTTCTGTGAAAAGGTGGTGGAAAACATTGTTAGTGACAATGACATCATTTTCTTGTGATAACCAACTATAACTAAGTTCAAAATATTGTTAAATCAAGGTTTTCTGCCTAAGCTAACAGGATAAAAGCTGTAAGAAATTATATTTGCTTTATTTTGTGGAGCTAAGGTCAAGCATGCTGAAGCTCCCAGGTTTTTTTGAAAAATGGAATTGGGCTAAACTCCAATTAAGAGACAACTGACAGATTTAGACATTTGTTTAGGAACTATGTAGCAACGTATCAAAGTCAATCCATTGGAATTGTCTTTTATGTTTATTTCTACCAAATGAAATCAGAATTAAAAAAAATCTATCAAAGTACTCAAATTCAAAACTGCATTCATGCGCATTGAAAACCTTTGAATGCACAACCAGCAGGAAAGGGGAAAGTGGTATTTTCCCCACTTCGGATGCTCCATAAAAAAAGGCTTCATTTACACTTCTGTATTTTTAGAAAGATGGTGGTATTTGCTGATTTCTTCCCCCCAGTACATCACAGATAATATTCAGCTGCCAGATTTATGAGGTATTTGCAATTGTAACTCAACAGACAAATCCTTTATTATAAAGAGAGAACAAATAATGGGGATCTACAAAGCTGTAATTACACCAAGACGGTTTATGCATAAGGATATATTAAAAGAAATACTATACGCAAAATAATTTTTTTAAGAAATTTTTTTAAGAAATCCTCTGAGCATTATCACCATTTACACTAAGGACCCTTTTATAATGTTACCATAAAAAGGATTCTAAATGCTTGTCATCCTTAAAGGATGCCTGCAGACTCTGCCAAGCTCTCCTACGTAGGCTGAAGTTGATAGCATGTACCTGTTTTACCGTTAGAAAATTATGAAGACCGAGCAGAGCAAACTTTGGGCCCAAAACTAAACACACTAAAGGTAGACACTGTACTTCAGTAGCCAGCCAAAGCTTGTCAGCTGCTGCAAGCCTTGGCAGTGAAACGGGAGCAGAGACCAAAAGGTGGTGCGGGCCGTCCCCACCAG
This sequence comes from Pachyramphus minor, assembly GCA_013397135.1. Taxonomy (NCBI): domain Eukaryota; kingdom Metazoa; phylum Chordata; class Aves; order Passeriformes; family Tyrannidae; genus Pachyramphus; species Pachyramphus minor. Next base: position 23,597 of record VYXB01007190.1, on the reverse strand, counting down.
CCAACACAGAGAAGCTGCACAGTTTGTTGCACAACAAGCAGGAGCAGAACCACTGATCGATGAGCCCACTCCAGCTGTGGATCAGGCTACCGTAAGGGCACCTGCACATGAATGACTTAATGCATCCATTAAGTAACACACCACTGAGGACAAAGACCATATTCTTGTCTTTGCACTGGTCCATCTGGCCATGAAAGGCACTTGGACATGCAGGAGTGGGATGCCTCGACGTATGGAGGATGCAGCCAGTATTCTGGATCTCCTGTTCCACCAGCAGCTTCCTGAAAACAGGTGTTCCCTGTGCACCAGAGACCTGTGGCTGGTTGCACACCATTCCCCAGAGGACGCATACCAGTTACAGTTGTGCCCTGAGGATGCTTTGAACCAAACTGCCAGCGAGCTTGTCCCAGCAGTGAGGAAACACAAAAGCAAAGATGACTTCAAGCATCCCACCATCTGAATTAAAGAGGATGTTAGGTTAGGTTTCACTTCAATATATTCCATGAGCAGAACATAGCTGAGAAGTTATTTTACAACACATTGCACATTTTTTATTTAGTTATCAATTGCCACTATAGTTTCTATTCTTGTTAAGTCAGGAAGATTTCTACATCTCCTCAAAATAAAACATTGAGCTGGGAATCACAAATAAAGTCAAAACATTTTGTTTAAATTTATCCTGAGATCCTTTTGATCCTACTGGTTTTTTAGTAAACTAGAATGGCAGAATCTGACCATTATTCAAAAAACTACAGTAAAAAAACCCTGGAATTACTTTCCCAAACATCTTCTCTAAGATCAGTGATTCATTATCATAGTTTAAATTTTATAAACAATTGATTATTGGTGTAATAACAAGCAATTCTCCATTGGATTTTTAAGGTTACACTTGTACACATTGAAACAGTTACTAGTGCAATATATGACCAAAAAAAAAAAAATCCAGCTCAGGATATTCTATGATTCTATGACAAAGCAAGTGAATATTGCAGCAAAGCTACAATGAATCATAAATCTGCATTTTTAATTTTGAAAACCAGAGGAGCTTTTGTTATATATAATATTTCAACTTTTGTGTTTGATCCTGAAATTAAAAAAAAACAAAACGATCTATGACTTTTGTATTTGGGATTGGTCATATGGATTATGTAATGGAAAAGCTCTATAACTTATCTGAATCATTATTTTATTTTGTTCTCCTGTGGTTCCAATTGTTCATTGTTAATTAGATCCAGCCATAACAACTCATTGTGCAAAAAGCATACCCTGTTTTAATCAAAATCTTGGACGGCATTCTGGATGGCATCTTTAAAAACTTGGACAGAATACTCTGTGGTTTCCTCACCGATGAAGAATCAAAATTATTAACTATGAACACATCTTCCACTGAATGCTGACAGTTATTATCAGGTTATTTTGATGAGCAGCTGCCTGTTTCATGGAATCATTTTAGATTTCTTCCTGTTCCGTACCTGCTTTCTTCACTCAAAACAATAACAAAGTGAAAATCTGTCCCACAGGATACATCCATGGTGAACTCCTACATAATTTCTTTTAATTTCCATTTTATGCTATGCTGAAAGCGACGCATTAAATACAAAATATGACTGTGATAGTCTCATCTATTTGAAATCAGATCTTTTCATTTATGATGTTGAAATTATTTCCCCCATTGTTTTAGCAGTGAAGAGAAATGGCTGGTGTTTGGGAATGAAACACACCAACAAGGTCATGCTTATGGACTGTCTTTGTAAACACATTTTGATGACAAGGTACTGATTCAGATTATCCTCACTGACACCAAAAATCTGAAAAATGTTTTTTTGCCAGGAATAAACACAGCACTCTGGTTTTTTTTCTATCAATACATAGATTGTTATTCAATGGCAACTTTGATTTTGCCATTTTTGCTGTTTTGAGAACTCTTGCTAGGTTTTACATTTTGCTCCATAAGAATCATTTATTTCTTTTATGTCAGGTCATTCAGCAACTTCTTTCCCGCTGTCTCGCCCCACTATAACCCCAAGGAATCACAGACTCACAAATCATCTTTTGCTCTTACCTAATCACCTGTTTGTAGTGGGGAAAGCAACGATTTTTAACATGTTTGTTGGGACTGAGAGGACCCCCAGCAAGTCTGCTGATGACACCAAGCTGTGTGGTGTAATCAACACACTGGAGGGAAGGGATACCACCCAAAGGGACCTTGACAGGCTTGAGAGGAGGGCCTTTGCAGTAATCATCAAGCTGAACAAGGCCATATGCAAGATCCTGCACTAGTGTTGGTGCAATCCCAAACAGGGCAGGTGGAGAAAGGATTGAGAGCAGCCATGAGGAGAAAGATTTGGAGGTGTTGGTGGATGAAGAGCTGGACATGAGTCAGCAGCATGCACTTGCAGCCCAGAAAGCCAACTGTATCCTTGGCTGCATCCAAAGCAGTGTGACCAGCAAGTCCAGGGAGGTGACTCTCCCCCTACTTTGCTGTTGTGAGACCCCAGCTGGAGTACTGCATCCAGCTCTGAGGCCCTCAACAGAAGGACATGGACCTACTGGAGCGAGTCCAGAGGAGGGCCGTGAAGACAATCACAGGGCTAGAGCACCTCTCCTATGAAGACAGAGGGAGTTGAGGTTGTTCAGCCTAGAAAAGACAAGGCTCCAGCGTGACCGTAGAGCACCTTCCAGTACCTGAAGAGACCCTACAAGACACCTGGAGAGGGACTTTTTTACATGGACATACAGTGGCAGCATAAAGCAGAATGGCTTTAAACTGAACGACAGCAGGCTTACATCAGGGATTAGGTAGAAATTCTTTACTGTGAGCGTGGTGAGGCACTGGAAAAGGTTGCCCAGAGAAGTTCTGGGTGCCCCATCCCTGGACATATTCAAGGCAAGACTGGATGAGGACTTGAGCAACCTGGTCTAGCAGAAGGTGTTTGCCTATAGCAGATCCCTTCCAACCCAAACCATTCTATAATTCTGTGATTCTATCAAGTCCCCACAAAATCAGTGTTTTAAGGGCTGAAAAGAGAAAATTACAGAGGATTCTAACATGCTCTCTAGCCATCAGTTAGTCCTGCTTGCCTTCCCCTTACAATAATACAGGCAATAATACAATTGTTTTATAATAAATTATATCATAAATTATAGTATCATCACATCACATTGTATTATGTAACTACAGACAGATGTAAAAATTTGTTTGATTTTAATCTTTTCACCTTTTTGAATTCTGAAAATCTTTCAAACACAGTCTGAAAAGAAATCTAATAAGCTCTGTTTGCACATACAAGTGGTCATTTTGACGCCTGGCCATTTCTCTGAAAAACCAAAATGTCTTTAATGAAACCTTATTTCCAGTAAGAACTGAATACCATCTTTCCAATGTTTTAGGATATGCACTCTAAAATGGCCTTATGCCAAACCATGAGTCACTTTTGAAAGTCTAAGATCCTGTATCTAGTATCAAAAGCCAGCAAAAAGTAAATTCCTTAACTATTATCAGAGTAGCACCATAATTTGGAAAAAATGAAAGCTCACTTTGGCTGGTTTCTTTCATGAAACAAAACAAAACACCACAGGCAAGGTTTTCAACTGACAAGTTAAAAAACAAACAAAACCCACAAAAATACACCTCCTTCTTAAATGGAGGAAAGAAAAAGTAGTTTTTATTTCTCACAAACAACTTCTGTCTGTATTCTAGAAGAAAAATCACAGTAGCAGTAACAAAAGGAAATGAGCACTAATGGATCCCTCAATCTGCCTCATGAGGGGTTGGCTACAATGTACCTACCACACCTGAAATGTTTCTACACTAATGCATGTAGCACGAGGAACAAAGAAGAGGAGCTCGAAGCTTTGGCTCAGTCACAGAGATTTGACATCACTGGCATAAGTGAAACCTGGTGGGATGAGACCTGTGACTGCAGTGCCCTGTTGGATGGTTACAGGCTTGAGGGATAGGCAAAGCAGAAGGAACAGAGAGGGGGTGGCAGTGTATGTAAGAGAGGGCTTAGAATGTATGGAGCTCCATGTTGGCAATGGAACAGCTGAGAGCCTCTGGGTAAGAATCAAGCGGCAAACAAATAATATGGATGTACTTGTGGGAGTCTGCTATAGACCTCCCAGCCAGGATGAGGACACCGACAAACTTCTTTAAGGAACTAAGAGACACTTCCAAATCAAGTACCCTTGTCCTTATGAAGGGACTTCAACTTCACAGAAATCAATTGGGAGCATCACACAGCTGGCACAACCTGGGCCAGAAGATTCCTAAAAAACCTGGATGACAACTGTATGGAACAGGTCCTAAGGGAGTTGACTCGGAAAGATACTCTTCTTGATCTGCTGCCTGTCAATGGAGTGGATTTCTTGAGCAAAATGGAGATTAGTGGCAGTCTTGGCCACAGCGACCACAAAGCAATCGAGTTTAAAATCTCTGTTGAGAGGAAGAAAAGTGCCAGCCAAACCTCAGCTCTGGACATGAGGAGAGGAGACTTCAGGCTGCTCAGGGAATCAGTAAGTAAGGTCCCTGCAAAAATGTTTGTGCAGATGCTGGGGTCCAACAGTGCTGGTCACTTTTCAAACATCACCTGCTGAGGGCACAGAAACAGCATTTCTCAAATGTTGGAAGTCAAGCAGGTGAGACAGAAGGCTCACCTGGCTGAGTAGGGATCTTCTCTTGGAAATAAGGCAAAAAAGGAAGGTGTATGCCCAGTGCAAGCAAGGTCAGGTGACACAGGAAGAATTCAGAGATGCTCCTTGCTGCTGGAGGGAGAAAATTTGTGTGGCCGAAGCTCAGCTGGAGTTGAAGCTGGACAGAAATGTGAGGGACAATAGAAGGAGTTTTTTCAAATACATTAATGGCAATAGACAGTATAGAAACATCACTGGCTCTTACAGGATGAGAATGGTCATCTCACAAACAGGGACAGAGACAAGGCAGAGATGTTTAATGCTTTCTTTGTCTCTGTCTTCAACACGGATATGGACCAAGGCGGTCTCAGTGCCCTGAGCTGGAGGACCATGACTGTGAGAATGATCTACTCCCAGCTGATCCTCAAATTGTGTGGGATCTGCTGCTCCAGCTCGATCCCTACAAATCTGCGGAGTCTGATGGAGTTCATCCCAGAATCCTCAAAGAGCTAACTGATGCTAACTAGCCACTGCAAAAGCTCTCTTGACGATTTTTGAGCAGTTTTGGGAATCCAGAGGTCCCAGCTGACTGGAAGCTGGCAAACATTGTCCCAGTTTTCAAGAAGGGCAAACAGGACCACGGAAACTACAGGCTTGTCAGTCTCACTTCAGTGCCTCATAAAGTTATGGAGAATATTATTCTGGGAGGTATTGAAAAACATCTGAAAGACAACACAGTCATTGGTCACACCCGCCACAGCTTCATGAGAGGAAATTCCTGCTAATCAAACACAATTTCCTTTTAGGACAAGGTAACCCACCTGGTTGATCAAGGGAAGCCAGCTGATGTAATCTTTTTGGATTTCAGTAAAGCTTTCAATACTGTCTGTCACAGGATCCTTCTGGACAAAACGTCCAGCCCACAGCTGGATAAACACATCTTGTGGTGAGTGAGCAATTGGCTCACGGGTCGAGCACAGAGGGTAATAGTGAATGGGGTAACATCAGACTGGTGACCTGCCCCTAGTGGGGTTCCACAGGGCTCCACCTTAGGCCCTCAACTGCTTCATAAATAACTTGGACACAGGACTGGAAGGGATACTAAGCAAGTTCGCAGATGACACAAAACTGGGAGGAGCTGTTGACTCCCTCAAAGGCAGGGAGGCCCTGCAGACAGACCTTGACAAATTAGAGGATGGGCATTCACCAACCATATGAAGTTCAACAAGAGAAAGTGCCAGATTCTGCTCGTGGGATGAGGCAACCCTGTACAGACTGGGGAATGAGATGCTAGAAAGCAATGCCAATGAAAGGGACCTGGGGGTCCTGGTCAACAGCAAGTCAAATATGAGTCAGCAGTGTCCTGGCAGCCAGGAAGGGCAACCATACCCTGGGGGGAATCAGACAAAGCATCACCTGGTCTGTTCAGCCTGGAGAAGAGGAGACTGAGGGTAGATCTCATTGCAGATACAACTTCCTCATGAGAGGAAGAGGAGGGGCAGACACTAATCTCTTCTCTGTGGTGACCAGTGACAGGACCCAAGAGAATGGCCTGAAGTTGTGTCAGGTGAGGTTTACGTTGGATATTAGAAAAAGGTTCTTCACCTAGAGCATGGTTGGGCAGTGGAACAGGCTCCCCAGGGAAGTGGCCACAGGACCAAGCCTTCAAGAAGCATTTGGACAATGCTCTCAGGCACATGGTGTGATTCTTGGGAATGATCCTATGCGGGGCCGGGAGTTGGACTCAAGGATCCTTGTGGGTCCCTTGAAACTTGGCATATTCTGTGATTCTGTGAAAAGATTGTCTACCTTTTTGACATGGTGGTATATATGCCACATCAGCCCACTTCAAGCACTGGGCCTTTGAGAGTTTAAACTAAACATATCATATTTCTACCACTGAATATAAATGCTAAGGGTCAAAATCCCAAAAAATTTACCCAGTAAAACCATCATACGTAACAGTTTGTCTGTACAACACTTGAAGAATTGACATTTCAAAATTCGTAAATTTTGCTGCCCTGAAAAGCAGAGACTGGTGGGACAGCAGCCTGCTTCCTTGTCACACAACTTTTATATATGTAAGTCCAAGCAAGTTCTGTAAAGTGACTGACAGACATAGATTTTCAGGGGAAAAAAAAAAATCTGCATAGCTGAAATTGTGTTGGTTGAATGCTACAGCATGGCAGACAGCAACTCTATATGCCAGCACAGCAGGAAAAAAACTCAATTGCTTTTAACAGACAACCATTTGGTACAACTAATATAATCTGGAGTGACATTTCCCCCTGTCTATTATGTAAGATGAAAGCTAAACTTGTGCTTTTATACGGTATGTAGCCTATCTTCAACACACTGCCTAATCAGCTTTCTTTCCACTTTCAAGGTATTTTAGTAGCAAAAAGGGGGGACTTATCACATCCCTGAGATTCCTCCTTAAACTCGTATTTTCTTCTCCTCTCTGCTCAGGTTGCCACACAGACAGACTTCAATAGGAACTGTTCTTTGTTTAGTTAGCATTGCTCATATTCTATGTTTAACAACCTCTCCAGAAATTTTAACTCTCCACAGAAAATAATTTAAAAGGTGAAGAAAAATCCAGGAAACTCCACAGAGAAAACATGGAATTTAAAAATCAAGGACAGTCAATCCATTTTACCAGCATCACTGCCTAACATCTCCTTTTCTAAATTTCAGGAAAAGAAGTGAAAGCAAGGAAATGGGTAGTTAGAGACCACCATTTTTATAACTCAGGCATCATCCAGAACGTGTGATATCTATCTACCTTTGTGATAGCAATTATCCTTGACAAGATTTTCAAATTGGCATTCAGCAGCAGACTTAGAGAGATCCACAAAAAGAGTAAAACAGATAATGTCAGACTTGCTCTGTTAAAACATTCATTTATAACTCCAACATCCATTTATAACTCTATTAAATTAATAGATAATTCTTTCCCAGTCTTTCTGTTCATCTGTGGCTATTCCCCTCTGTGCTGCCACTGGATAAAGCTGATATCCTAATTGTAACCCCTTCAAGATAGCCAGCTCCGATAGACTGACTTGTTTTTAATGTATTTTGATAGACAAATAAAGCTGTCTAAGTGCCAAGAAGTCTGCATATTTAAGATTCAGTACTCAAAGAAGTGAGTGATTAAAATCTAGTGATTTTGCAAGACAAGTTCAAAAGGGCTATAAATACAGCACATAGCATCAAAAGACCTCATCAGCCAGACATCTGAGTACCAGAAGGAGACACAAGGTATAAAAGAAATCAAACCTTCAAAAACAATGTACCAAATTGATTAGGCAACACTGGAAGAATGAGTTGTACAGGAGACACTTTATTGTGTCTATATGCCAAACATGTTTATGATTCCTCTTAAAAGACCTGTCTTGCACTATCCTGGTAGTACCAGATAGTTCATGTTCCACCTGCCTTCCCAAACTGCATATCCCACAATAAACAATGCTGCCTGCATTAGTGGAATGCCCCTTCCAGGTACGTATCACCTCCTGACAGAATACTGAAAATGTCCTATCCTAATGCTTTCAGAGCCAGATCATGAGCAGGAATCTCCACAGAGACAGGATCAGAAAAAGTTTGGAAAAGTCCTACACAAGGAGTACAGAAATATATGAAACTGCTAACAAACTCACTCAGAAACCTCAAGACACTCAGGCAGGGAGCAGTGATTGAAATTTCAAATATAAAATACACCATCTACCCCATACCAGACAACACTCTTTGTTTTCCATTGAAATTTGTTAGAGAGGCTGAGAAGACTGCCTATGCCCACTATCTGGAATGGACTGTGAAACCAGCAATAGCTCACGCTCCACCCTTTTTCAGAAAATAGATTTTGAATGAGACAAGCAACGCGAAAAAACAACCTTAAGTTGTCTCAGAGCAAAGAGATTGTTTTCCTCATTACAGCACAAAAAACACGTGGCAAGGCATATTTCCATTTAGTTTTCTCTGGGTTTGCTTCCTTCTTTTGAATCCAACAGGTCTCGAGTTAGTAAGGCTGAGAGCCATATTCATTTAGCTGGCAGAATGGAGCTGCATGACAGCGCTACCAACATTTTTCCCTCTAATTGTTCTTTCTCAGTATTCTATTCTTCAAGTCAAAAAGGAAGGAAGAGCTTCAAACACGTAGGAGAGATGCCTCCTCTTGAAGAGAATTATCCAGAAAAAAGTGCAATTCAGAATTAATAAAGCCTCTACAGAGGCTTTTTGAGTCCAATATATGCAGAGGAAAGTTTTGCATTTATCAGGCAGCAGAACAGGAAGGGCTTTCTACAGGGCAATTTTGAAATTCTTGGTCAAAGGTTAACTTGGTTTTTAACTTCAAAGTGCAGAAAGTCTTGAAGGTTGAAAGAATACAGTAAAACTTCAGAGGGATGTTACCAATCTGAAACCAGGCTATGAAGACACATAAAGCTGCCTTCTGTACTACACCTTTCCTCGCTCTTGGTTTCAGACAGTTCCTAAGAAGTGAAAAGACAAAGTCCGTTTGGGAAAGTTTAAAATATAATCTGATTTTTCTGGCTGGCAGCACTGAAGGAGGAAAGGCAGTTTCAATAATTAAGATCTGAACTCCTGCTTCAACTTCAGTTTTTCATGATGCTACTAGATATTTTAAAATATGGTACTCATTCATTGCAGGGTGCAGCACCCGCAGGGCAGTGAGTAATGGCTTTACTCTTGCTTCAGTACTGGCAGCAGCATGTTGGACTGGAAAATGAACCTCTATTTCCTATCTATTTTTATAATCAGTTTATCTATCATCTCCTTAATTCTTACCCCTACATATACACAAGAAACAAAACATTAAAGACTCAGTACTATGCTGAAATACATTCACAACACTGCCATTGACAGTTCAATGGTGACACTGACTTGTAACCAAAGACAGAATTTGGCCCCAACCTATATCTGCAGTCTGCATGAAAAATTCATGAACTAAATCTTTTAACTTCTTTTATAAATAGGAGACAAAATGAGATACTCATCACTTAGGCAGGCAGGGAATGATTCAAAATCTAAACCTAGGATATAAGTTTAAGGAGAGTAATTGGTAATAGATATTAAGTACATTTTCTCATCATAACAGAAAAATTAAGTTGTTCTGGTTTACACTGATTTTTTTCTTGTTTTCATTAGTTGAAAAAAGTATAAAATACCCACTAAACATAGCAGTAAGATATCAGACACAAGACAGAAATCTGTAGTATTATATGCCCAGGTATATTTCACTGCAGCCTTGAAGTCATACACGTTACTGAGTTCCAGTTTATTTGCAAGCTTTCCTGTTTCTCTAAACACAAACATTACTTCTGGTATTTTGTAACTAGCTCTATATTATGAGGTGATATTAACTGTGGGGGTGACAGCTGGCAGGAACTTTTGAATCGAAGGGTCTCTTTCTAAATGATACACAAAAAGCTCTGTATTAGCTCTCACAAGATGCACTGTTTACTAAAGACGATTACCCATGAGTAAATAATGAGTCATGATATCCTTAAAAAAGCAAACACACAGAGTTAAAGAATAATTTCTAACACGGGTAAACAGACAGCACTGAAAAACTGAATCACTTATGTGCATTTGTCCTAATAAAGTGTTAAAACCCAGAAAAACTAGAGAAAATAGCCATAATTATATAAAAATATGTTAGAAGATCTTGGCAAGACTGCACGTCTTTTCATATGACTGTAAAGTACCATTTACAGACATACAAATAGGTAAATGCAGTCTTAAATATATGCAAGAACAAATGGAAAAGGTATTTTTATTTGGTTGACACAACACAGACCATGGTAGTTTTTTTCTTTCTTGATGGGTTACTACAAACAATGCAGACCACTGAAATGCTACATACTAAAACTCAGGCAGGAAAGCAGCACTATAATTATAATAGGCATGCAAACTGCTCATTTTTATTTTATGTTATCAGATGACTTCCTAGTGCTTTGGGAATTTACTGTTGGGGAATTCATCTCCAGACGATCGCCAACAGTGGTGAAATACTCTCTCCTTCATTATTGCTACTTCAATAGGCATCTTATTTCTCATGCTACCTTATACATTTCTAAATTCAGCACTAGGCTCCAGAAGTTCCTCAGAGGAGTACGATGGCAGACTGAAGATTATGAAAAATATACTTATATTATGACCATTCAAAACTCTATTCATCTGCAAGGATTTTGCCTGAAACAGTTTGCTCCCAGCCGTTCTGCAGAGCCTTCCAGACACCTGCGAAGCTTGTCAGCAGTTTTACAAGAACAATAAATGGAATCTAGTGATCCTTATAACTTCTCAGCAGCTGAGAGAGGTGTCTCTGGAGTGACAACAAGACATAAAGACCATAAACATGCTCTTGACTTGACATGCTACATTCTGAAATTAAGGATGAAGATTTCATGAGGATGAAATAGACAAATTAGATTTCTTCAGAAAGAGCACTGACACCTCAGTTCAAGACTGGGTGTGATCACCACATTTTGGGGACTGATGCCCAGCTGGGGTACCAAGCAACTAGAGGAACATACACCAAACCTGGTAATTCTGACATGGAGACAGGTGTGCTTTCCCTCACTTCTTCCCTGTGTACTTCTCCTAGTATATATGTCTCGAAATGTAATCTCTCATGTTTTGACCAATCTACAACCTCCATATAGTTAGTCACAGTCCACTTTTGAGATTATGTGATTTTAAATCACAAGTTTCTCAAAAGTTGTTGTAATATTTTAAACAGATATTTTTGAGAAGACCCAGCCAGCCAGTGAGATGGCCAACCACAGCATAGATCTCACAACCTATTCTTCGAGTTTCTTAAATTACAGACACAGTTCTGAATCAGGGGCACACATAATGTGCAATTCTGCAAGGTCCTCCTCAGTTTTTGGCTGAGTGGTGATTGTTAAGATCACTGAAAAGGCACCAAGAAGCTTTAGCTGCCAATGTTCACAACAGGAAAGATGCCATTTCTTCCCCCACAACCCACAAAACTTAAAATACTACCAAAAAGAAAAGGATGAAAAGATCAGTGCAATCACAGCACTTCAACTAGAATAAAGACCCCTTTGGGGCACTTCAACTTCCAGTCTGAAGCTTAAAAGGAAAATTAAATAAAACCTAAAATGGCACACAGGGCTTATAAGATTACATATGCTTACATTAAGCAAATAAAACAGAAACCGATTTTTGCTGTATCTTGCTTTATATTATTGTGAATGTCTAATTAAGAAAAAATAATACACCAAAAATAGGAAATAATTTACTATATTTTCCTCTTTTCTTTCCATGATGTAAATGGCCCATATTCTCAGTGTTGTTATACTAGAGTTAAACTAGGTCAAAGGCATTTAGTGTTCAAAACCAGGACATGTCACTACTATCAAAAATTATCATACAAGAGCGGACTTCAGTAGCTGCCTATCCCTTATTGTTCCGAAGTTGTACCATTCCATAACATACAGCTGCTGGTGCTTCATACAACTTAGATTCCTATCGATCAGTTACAAGGTGGTAACACCATCACACACAGACCAAAGTCTTAGATCCATCCCTTCTAACAAGTAGATCTCTTCATTAAAATATAAAAAACATTCACTTTTTGCGGTTACCTTTTACAACTACTTTCAGACAATTCAGACATGGCCACTAACAGACACGTGCAGATACCTTGCAGTCTTTTTTAATGTTGTTTTCCTTTGCCACTCTATTATTTTTCCAAATCCTGCCTGAACTCTCTGCTGTTTAATCTCTTTTGGTTAAAAAAAACCCCAAACCAATAAATAATGAGCAGTACACAAAAGGAAATCCAATGTTCGAGGACTAGGTTTGTATGAGCTAGAGGAAAATGGTACAAAACTGAGAAGAGCTGTGAAAGCTGTAGCGTGATGTCATGATCTCTGTTTACAGCAATAAATTACATCAACAAAGTGACAGTGTTCGGCCTGACCCTGCACTGTGTAATTTTTTTCTCTTTTTTTATTATTTTTCCTCTTTTTTTTTCATTATTACTGTGCCTGTCTTCACTTTACCAATTCTAGTTACTTCCTCCAATTTGATAACGGTCTAACCAAATACATATTTCTCCTACATGTCCTAGCAGAAGACCCAATTTTACTGTCAACACAACCAGATCAAAGCAGCTAATCTGTTATGGAAACAGCAAGGCCAACACCCTAATAATGTCCCAATTTCTTCTGTTAACCAAAGAGATAAAATTATTCTTAATTAACAATGGGTAATTCAGCAGAAACATAACTTGAACGTAAGTGTTGATAGAAAGCAAAATTTATTGACTCAAAAATACAATGCATTTACTCCCAAAAATTCACCTTTTGAGCTACAAAACATTCAAAAGATACAAAAATACATGCTGTGCTGCACATCCAGAGATAACAAAAGAGTACAGTATTTAAATTCAGTAGGTTTTGCTCTATTTGTTGAATTACATAATGTTGATTAGACAACATTAGCTTGGACTACAAAGGGGAGAGCATTATTTGTTTGCAATATCAATACCACAGGCTAACTAAAATATAAGGGTATAAGGACTCTTGGGTTACCACAAACTTTCACCAAGTTTTTCATGAAGATATCAGTAAACATAAAATACAACAAAAGTCAACAATGAGATTCCACACTATATCAGAAAAAGAAAAAAACCTAACAAAACAAAACCAAAACCCAAGGTAAAAGTCTAAGGAAAAACAAACAAGAGTATGGTATAATTTTAATCCCTAAATCAAGATATTAGACTTGCCATATACACAGATGCAGATGACTGGGTATATCAATTCCAAATTTAGCACTGTAGACAAAATTACTTCCATCATAAAAACACACTGTAATCAGATCATTTTGCTCACAAAACTGTTGAGCTTTGGAAAACAATAAGCTTGTATCACCTATCTTTATTTTTGCCTTTCTCAGTTCTCCAGCAGTAATAACCACTGAAGGCAATTGCATATTAAATTTCATTGTGGAGTCCTGAACCCTGATTTCAAACATTGCAGGAAGATGTGCATTTATTAAGCATACATAACATTGACGGAATTGCAAAAATCACTTTGGGGATCGTAACTTTTTCTTTCAGACATATCACTTCTGGGCACCATTTAAGATTATAATCTGTCTGTGATACTCACCAAGCCTTTTTCACATCAAAATGAGACAGTAATTCCACCACTTTGATATTATTAAAAAAGGTAGCTGGTATCACCACTAGGAAAATCATTGAAGAAAACACATCCAAGTAAATTAACAGTAAAGCACCACAAAGACTGCTGGCATCTGCTGGCTATAACCTAATAGCTCAGATTTGCTGAGCTGAGACAGTGCATAAAAGAAGTAACACCAGACATCACTTTTCCTGATTCAAAATGCTTCCACCCAAAAATACCAAGAGCATGCAATAAATACAAATGCCCAAAGATTATTCTCAATACAGATAAGCTCAGCAAAAGTAAGCACTTAAAAGTGTAACTTCTGATCTACCCATCTGCTTTCCCCACTTCGCCCTGTTCTCCAGATGAGAAAACAGGTGAGGTCTTCAATTACTCACATGTCGCTCTGTAGTTTTGCCCACACCCTTCTTCCTGTTACACCATCACCCAAGTGTTGTGAAATTTGGATCTCCTAATAGAGATTGCAGATCTTAACCTTCACATGGCAATAGGTAAAGCTCAGTCCTATTCTATCCCATGCCTTGCAACATCTGCCAGGTTGAATCTCTCAAATTCTTTCTGCCTGGTGCTCTTTCTGGATTTAAATACTTGTTTCCTTAAAGAACTAAAAATGACATTGAGGCTTTCACAATCCTAATTTGCAAATTGTTTCAAGCTCTTTAGATTAGATTACTTTCCAAGCCAACACAGTAATGCCCTACTACTCTCATTTCCCAAACACAGACCGCCTTACAAATGTGCAGGGCTCACAATGCCTTTGCTTCTTTCAGCTGCTTTCACTAACTCAAGGAGATCTTTGCAAAAGTGCAGGATGTTCCACTCATACAAAGCTATTTAAAGGAGAAAGACCTAAAGAAATATTGACAAGATTAGGCATGATGTATCAGGAAACCCTTAGCAACAAAATATTTTAAAAAATATTAGACTGTAGATTTGATCTTGTAGATCTGGACTCCAGTGGTAAAGGTCTGCCTTTACATACCTTTCTTGCACCATCGAATAATTAATTCAGTTGCAGACTTATGATCATCAAAACAGACTATGGCTATATCTACATAGACAGGTTTTGAAGAAGCTGAGCTCGTTGTAACTTGGCTTGGAGTTGAACTTCACAAAGGGGAGTCCAAGCTTTTCATCTTATTGCATGCTATGCTTGCCCAGACAACAAGCAATATCCTCTCGGCAATCCACTTCCCCTTTTCCTTCTATCTCCAACATTAATTGCTGATAAGCCTTCCTGCTAGTCCTAAATTTAGAATATAAAGTATGTTAAAAATATTGAGAAATAGAAATTTTCCAGAAAAAAGGCCGCCTGCACTGTTGTTGCAAAATACAGGTTACAATGATGTGAGCTTACATTATGGGTATGAACTTCCAGCTGTCATTTGTGGATGAGCTCCATCTACAAGCAAAGGTAAGGAGATGTCTGGTACATGCCTGGCTACCAGCCAGTGTCCACACTGGTCCCCACACGGCTGCCTCATGAGTAGGTGGAGCAGTAATGGGAGAGGGAACATTGCTTGAGTTCAGGTTTTGTGGCTGCAATTCCACCACTTTCTTGCTTTCAAACTTGGGTTTCTTGCTGGAGCAACACGTAACCCACAAAAGAGATCTCTGAAAAAGCACTGGGAGCCAAACTGGGCAGCAAAAGTCAAGAGTAAGGGGAGGGCAAAGGTTCACAGAGTCTGCTTATGCAAATTTTACTTTTTACATTTAAATTCCTATCAGCAAAGCATGATCAGAAAATTACTCCTAAACAGCCAGCAAGTCCTGGCTACTTTTTCTGCATACATGATTCTTTCCATGAGATCAAAGGCAATGATGCTGAGAATTGGCCTATTATGCTCAAAGGTGAGAGCGTGAATTCTCTTTCTAAGTTCTAGGTAAGCTCACAACTCTGATCTATGCATAGAAAATGCATTTAGGGCACTTTTTAAAGTTACAGAGATGCTTCAGTTGTTTGTATAGACAGATGTAATATGATTTGCTCTGTTATTTTGGTATGAATTCATAACATTTTTATTGACTCCCCAGATTTATCACAGGCAAGCCTGGCAGAACAGCTTAATTTGAAAGTGCGCTCTACAGTTCCCATTAAATGAATCTATTTTAACTTATTTTTGGTTTCCTTCATCTCTAACCAAGTGAACTTCAACTGTCTTTCAAAACCTTTTCAGAAAGTTTCAGTCAAGGAATGGCTGAGGTTGGAGAGGACCTCTACAGACTGTCTAGTCCACCAGAGTGGACTCAAGCAGAGTCACCTGGAGCAGGTTGCCCAGGACCATGTTCACCTCTTATTTTTAGTGGATGGAGGTGCTATAACGTCTCTGGGCAACTGGTGCAAAGAGTCTTGCTATTTCTGTAGAAGTAGCAAAGGAAATGTTTAGGGTTGGGGTTTTTTTTTGAGTTCTATCACTTGGAACAGAACTTGTAACTTGGCAAGAAAGGCCCTTATGACATGGATGAACCCTGCTGTCCCTGTGAAAATTTAGTCAGAAGGTGAAAACAGGGGAGAGGGGTTTGCCTAAGTTTATTTGTGCTCCACAAATATTTGTTATAGTATTTGGAGAAAAAAACCATATTGCATTCAGATTCTTGAATTTACCAGCTATCGGGTACTTAAGATGTGAAGACATCTGGAAACAGAAGGAAGCATGCTCTGTAAACATATGGTTCTTCATATACACAGCTTTATGCAAGGAAACTGGCACTCTAAAGCCAGTCCAGAGCCAAAGCAAGGAGTCTTATCGATGTCACTGCAGCCAGGATGGAGAGATCATAATGGCTAGCTCAGGGAACACCTCTACAGAGACAGGGCTCTATAGAGCCCTCTATCACTTGGGAATTATGGAATATTCCCTTCCCCAGGTCATGCCATTCCCACTCACACCTACCCTCCAAGCAGAGAAAGCACTTCTACCTTCACAAAACTGAGGAGTGTTTTGATATGAGGCCTCTTCAAGAGATCACAGTAGAAGATCCTTCTGCCTCACAAAACGCACTCCCACTATCCATGCACTGGGAAGTCATGGTCAGAATGGCTGCAAGCATATTCCCTGCATCCTACTGTAAGAGTGACAGCGGGTGAGATTCATCTTCCCTGGGCAGAGGATGAAAGCAAATAGGCTTCTTAGGAGGCCTGAGTATCAGAGCAGTCTCTGGGTTCTCCCAGAGTTCAATGCAAATGAAGACAGCTGCAATCAAGATGGTATCTTATGCAACAACCTACTCAACAAGAAAGAAGGCTTCCTACATTTCAGAGGCTATCACCATTCCAAGTCCAAGTCTCACAGCACGTGTCAGTGGTCACATACATACATACACAGCAGAACTGCCAAGTAGGGGGGCCACGGAGGGCCAAATGGGAGTGGGACTGGGGACAAAGAAAACTCCCCACCAAGCAAAGAACTCAACACTCAGTAATGCAGAAAGACAAGACGGTGAAAGCAGAGGGTTTGGTCAAAACAATGTCAAGCAAGACTCTTGTTGTTGGCTCATACCTTCAGGTGCCAAGAAGACCCTGTCAGAAGCAACCAGGCATCAGATGACTCCAAGTGCAACCCACTCTGCCAACATCAAGAGCATGGCAGCTGCCTTCAACACGTGCCAGATTAAGCAACTAGAGCTTAAACTGACAGGACAACCTATAGGGAAAGAAGATTGAGGATGCTACCTCCATGCATAAGACTTCAAGAAAATGAAATGTCTCTAGCAGCCCTGCCCCATTTCTGGCAAAGTAAAAAAGCGTGAAGTATCAGAGGCAGGGGACTGGCAGTAGGCGGGNNNGGACTGGCAGTAGGCGGGGGTGGGAGGTGGGGAACAGCATGGGTAAGAGAAAAAAAAGAAAGCTTAACAGTTTGCAACAATTAAATGCTAAGCTGGATAATCAGGTTAGATGCCTTCATGGTGCAGGGCTAAGTGATTTTCAACTCAAAATTCACAATAACCAGTGACAAATTACTGTTACATGCGTATAATTCACAGGCGAGGACCACATGCTCACAATATGCTACGAAACCAACTGCATTCTCTGTGATCTGATGTTCCCAAGTTTCCTGGTTTCAAATAAAGTTAAGAGGAACTGTAGTTTTCAAGCACAGCTATTGCTACATATGGCTAAGCACCCTGAAAAGTGAAGCAGGACCATCCATGGACTAAGGATAAACCTTAGTTTATCTGCACATATTCAAAGATACCTGAATTAAGGCCACATAATTAACCTTAATTCTGGTATTTCTTTTCCTCAGTGCTTGACGTTATTAGCTTAATAATCAGCAACTTCTGCAGTTAAACAGTTGATCCAAGTCCTCTGGCCCAACTAAGCTGTTGTGTTCTGGTCACATAGAACATTTCAATAAATTAATCACTTCAGTAAGCCACAGTGAAAAGGGAACAACATAAAATGCACGCAGTTCAATGCTGCATAGGAAGTACTCTTTGTTCCAGATATAATTTTCTTTGTATTTGTAGAAATGAAATTATACTTTCATATTTAATGGAAGCAATTACTTTTCCTTAGAAAAGAAATTTGTCAAAAATACTTTATAGGTGAATATTCTTTTAATACATATGTGCATGGGCATGTATATTCTGGATTTACATGAATACAACTCTGTACAGACTCTTTCCATATTTATGTTACTGGATAATGTGTTTCACCTTATCTTTTTTTTAGAACAAATGAAATATAGAAAGACATCTTACTTATAAAGGAAGGCTAAAGATAAAGCCTTCTTTTTCCTGAAGTGATGAACAAAGTCATTCTAAGCCTTATAGAAAAATGCTACACATCTTAGTTACACTTTGAAGCACCTTGTGCACAAACCCAAACCAGAGCCAGGGACAAGTTAATAAATCATGGAAATAAAATTATTTTAATGTAAAGATAAAAAACAGTATGAAGTCACATGAAGGCAATCCTACCTGTCAAGAATTGCAAGGAGGTAGGCAAATGGACTAGGAATGATATGATTTTGCTAAAGGTCAGAGGAAAAAAAACAATGATAAAGAAGAAATATTATCATTTTATTAGTGTTCATTCTTTCTGCTGGTAGGAAACCAAGCAGCAGCAGCAGCAGCATTCCATACCTGTTGAAGCACAGCTTGGCTGGAGCCCATAGCAAGTAGCTGGCATAGCCAAGTCAAGAGAAATAATGCAAAGTCATGAGTGGACGGTGGGGAGTTAACAGGATACTAAAGGAGGCCAAGGTGCAAGACCAAGGGACTACAAACCCATGAAAACATAAGAAAGGAAAAGGCCCAGAGTTCAAGAACATTGCACAGACGTAAATAATGAGAGCAAACATGACACAGGACTCAAGGAAGCCAACTTGCAGTGGGGATGAAAATAGCTCTTCTTACCCACACATTTTTCTCTTGAGTGTTTTAAAAATGGTTCACCTATTTGCATGTCACTAAGATACTGGTTAGTGAAGAATTGTTCAAAGATCCAACTACATATGTAGTTAACAGCTACTTCTGATTTTCTTCAAAGAGCGCCTTTATTTTCCTACACCACAGCTGTTGCAAAGAACATCTACTGTCAAGGAACATTGTTGCCGTATCTGCAGCATACAATTCATTCCTACCAACTCTCAAGAAGTAATCCAGAAAACAGTCAAACACCAGGATCAAAATAGGTCAAAAAAATGTAGCAGGTGAGCAGAACTAATGATCTTCTACTGATAAAACAGTAAGCATTGTGTATGTATACTGAGAGGCAATTTGGTTCTATGTGTCCCAACTTCATCCAGTAAAAGACTTACATTTTGTTTGATTTTAAATTCACTTGATCAGACATTGATATTCTTGCTCTGTTTTCTACCTTACTATTAAGCAGCTCAACAATCAGTCCTTTTATTTCTTCCAATGGAAAAACAGAACCCTAATTTATTGGGTTAGGTTCACCAGAGGACACAGAACAGTTCTGTAGTCTAGAATGATCACACTGCTTCCATGCGTGTAATCTAATTATAATATAAGAGTATTTGCCCTTTAAGTTCATCAGTAAAAATTATTACAGCTCTGTATATTTAAGGCACTTGTGGATATACAGGGTTTTTTTTAAAACTGCAATTTATTCCTGTACTCTTTGACTAGCTCATTGGTTTCACAGGATATTTAACTTCTAATAAGCTACAATAGGTCAGCGTAAAATGAGACCAAAGCATTCAGAACAGAATACACAATTTAATTTTCATATTTCAAAAAGGCATTTTATTTGCTTTCAATTTCCTCCTCTCTAGTTGCAGGCTGTTACACACACTTTGGCAGTGTGACCATAAACCAAAAAGGCTAACAACAGAACTTCTCCAAACAATCCTTTTACTTACATTGTCCCCCTACCATAACCACATTTAAAGTATAGTAGTTGTGATGAATAATGGAAACAATCTCATTCATGTGTTGTACATTAAATGAGAGAAACAACTCGTGCAAGATTCAATCTCTTTATTCAAAATCTCCTCGTGGACCACATAAAACCAATAAAATAACACAGAATTGAGGGAATACAATTCTTTAATCTTTACATAGAAATTTATAGTCAGCCCTTGATTTTGACTATAAAGGTTCTCATAACACATGCACTGTTTGTTTACCCCTGTACAGTACGTAAAATCCTAGCTCATCCCTGAGGAGGGAGAGTAGTTCTCCACTGCACAATGACAAGTTCAAAAAACATCAGAAGCAGTACTGCCACACTAATGGCCATGTGAATTATTCTGCTAACTTTTTTTATGAGATAAATTAAGCCAAACAGACCCTCAGACTAACATACTGCATTTCAAGTAGAGACTTCCTTACCCACCTGGAGGCCTTACCTAAGTTAAATAGATAGAAGAAGGAAAGCACCTTTCTGACCTGGCAGAATTCTGCTGTCATATACCCAAAGAGTTACCAAACAGCATCTGTTTATTTAATTTTTTTTCTTATTCCAATGGGGCCATGCAGCAACGAATCTAGGACTACGTACATTGCTATTTGTGAAATTTGGAAAGAAGGGGACAACAACAAACTGTGGAAATATTAAGAAAACCTTTCCTGATTGATCCTCTGACCCTGGCTGACAAAGAATTCATAAATTTATACCCTGACCATACTCTCTGTAGAAACCCATGGCTTGAACGTGCTGCCTTGTTCCCTGCAGGCAGGTGGACAGTGCCCCAGCAGTACCTCCACCTTTCCTCCAGAGGCCAGATTCTCATGTGCTTTGGAAACCCTGCATGCAAAAGGACAATGATATAGGAAATATGCAGCTCTATATTGCTACCCTGTACCCTGCAGTACAGCTCTGCTTTCTGCCATGACAGCCATCTATTAAATACAAAATTGGTTTGGCTGCAAAAATTAGCACTTCCCAAGTCCTAGAAGGAAATTCAAGACACAAGGGCTCATAGTAATTGTGCTTCTCCTGCCTTCCCTCATCTCAGGCTATTTATCTGAGCTTCTTTCACAGGCATACCTCTTTTGCCTTCTTCAACTTTTAGTAATAAGCAAACCCCAAATCAGTAAACCAGAATACGATGGAGGAGAGATAACAAGCACCAGAATTTCCTTTTCCAAGGAGCCAAAATTCCTGGTCTCACCCTTCCGGTGGCAAATGAGATTCTTGCTGGAGGATGTCCTGCCTCAAATCAGGTGGGGTTTTTTTGAGGTTTCATCTCTTGATTCCCTTCCAAATGGAATCAAATTTCAAGACAGGCTACACTAAACTCTGACAAACTTCCATGATTTAAGTTTAGCAACCACTCTCCTCCCCACTTTCTCTTGGCTGGGTTTTTACATATAGCCAAGAGGAAAAATCCTGCTCATCATCAGCAACACGGAAGCCAGGAGTGGATATATGCCTACCTGCCTATCCCAGGTATGTGTTGTTCTCCAGGCTTTTTTACAGAACACAGTATCTGTTATCACTAACAACTTTCTCCCCTTCAGCTTCAAAAAAAAAAAAAAAAAAGGCAGCAAACAACCATATACTGAACAAAGGAAGTACAACATACACCTCAGAGAAAGCATCTCTTCCAACTTCAGATGTCCCACTACTGTAAACTCTTTGAAAAACACCTGAAGAAAACTGTCTTAAGGGTAAGCAGCCTTCAGCAAAAGCAGATTCACTTTCACTTTTTCCAAAATCCCCCATATGTTGTCGTCACATAGCAGGAAATGATCAGACAATAAAGGTGATGCTATAGCATATAAAAGAATGAACAAAAACACTACCATGACTTTCTACTAAGCAAAAGAACATTCCCATACAGGTGACAGCACACACACACACAAAAATTGACTTTACATAATGACTTGGATATGCAAAGAATTTCAAAAGCACTGAACAATTTGGAGTAGCCATGATGTGCTCAACACCAGCTCATAGAAGCCTTTATCCAAAACCAGTAAAAATCAATGGGAGATTTTCCACTGACTTTGGTTTGAGCCCTTTCAGCTCTGAATTATTATACTCCACACAGTTCGAAGCACATAAAAACCACAGCTAAATCCTCCTTTTTCCAACATGGAGCCATGAGACGTTTAAATTTCCTCAGGACCATCCAGCAGCAGTGTCCTCAGTTTCACAACTGGTACGTCAGGACTAGATTATTCCATCATTAGCAAGTAACAATGGAACATACCAGCTCATCCAAAGGTCACCAATTCAAATAAACTGGAAGAAGGCTGAGACTAATTTAAGGGTCCTGGGACTAATATGAAGGGTGATTTCATGCCAGTTAGTAGAAAAGAAAAAAAAGTCTTGTGAGGAAGGAAGTAGGCATATACAGTTTCACAAAACTTTTGTTTTTATTGTGCCTAAACAGCTGTTCTATGAGAAAGTGAACAGCTATACTTTCCACTAATTCAGCCCAGCTTCTTCTCTTTTAAAAAGGCTATACATTGATATAGCTACATTATTTATAGTTCAAAGTAAGAGAGAGAACTCAAACATCTCACTGTAAGGAAATACAGCTAAGCAATGCAACTGAGTTGATCATGGTTAAGTCTTCTGAAAATTAACTTGTTACTATTTCTTATAAAGGGCAAATTTCATACAAAGAGAAAACCCTTTGCTCTGTTGTTTTGCTTTTTCTTCTCAAATGTTTATTCAGAAGTAGAGGCTGGGAAAACAGGAACCAGAAAATCTAGTAAATTGTCTCAACATACGAGTAGTACTGAACTGTAAAAGAAAAACAAATCATTTTTTATGAAAAAAAATCCAGTCTATCAATTAAGCAAACATATATTTACGACAGACTAAGTTTTGTAAATAAATGCCAAATATGTTACTGTAACTAGCAGATGGCTCAGTCTGAATGTATGAATTTTGTGTTAAAATAATAAAGGGAACGCAGCTTATACTGTAGAAAAAATATCCCGTCTGCCTTCCTGGTCAGAGCTGGTATTTATTACAGCATTTTTAACCTGTGTTTCGCCTTCCTCCGTTCAGATCACAGGAGGGCAAACAAGGTTTCTGGGGACCACGGGTCTATGGGGCTCCTGCCACTCACCAGAACAGGTGCGATCCTTCCTACCGGCAACTGGCTTCGTAGGGCTGACAATTTTCCCTTTTCCTTTTTACTCATACGCTGCCTGATCAATCCACCCACTACAGCTTCCAAGCCTTCCTCTTCTATATTTAGTTAACAATTAACACATTTGACTTTTTTAACTTCGCGGATTTCTGTTGCTGTTGTTGTCGTCGCCGCTTTAGAAAGTCAAACAGAACTTCAATGGATAAACTCTTTAACGGGGAAATACCACCTATGCTGC
>VYXB01007189.1:166565-201093 GCA_013397135.1 Pachyramphus minor | reverse complement strand
CAAAGCCGGAGGGAGAGGGTTTGGGCCCCCACTCAGGGGCCAGCTGCCTCCCTCCTAATCCATGGCTTCTTATTTTCTTCTGCGCAGTTCCCCTTCTCTTCCGTTTTCTTAACTATGTCATTAACAGAGGCGTTACTAAAACTTTTGATTGGCTTTTTCTCTGGAAATCTACCCAGGTCTGACCATTTCAGCCCAGAGGGGGCTGGTAAAACCATGACAAGTGAGCATATATTTGTACTTCTCACTGTTTATGTGATGATGAGTGTAAAGTCACACTCATTAAATGAATTCTCCTAAAGTCTTACCTATCCATGCTGGCAGTCTTCTCAATGGCCCTGGGTTAGACTCACGATTAATACTTCTCTGCAAAGGAAACATACTTTTTATTATTAATTTTTAACTAGTAAAGCTTTCACTATATTTCCTTTATTTAGAAAATAAGAAAAGGAAGTATTATCTTACCATTTGTAACACCTCCTGATGTTGCATATGGTAGTATATGAGGATTCATCTTGCAGCAATGTTACTAAAATAGGAATAAGCATTTATTTGTTTGGGTTGAGTTGGAATGTAACAAGTAGAAGGATTATTTTAAAAATATGACCATAATTTTCTATTTATTTAAAACAAACAAACAAATCTCCAAACCCTTAGGAGATTATAAAGTTTATACTTCATTTTTAATGCTGAATTATTTGTGACATATTCAAAGCTTTTTGCTTTTAGTTACGTTTGTACAGTTTTATAAATAATCTGGATTTGGCAAAGTAAATAGCAGTGTAGAATGGACAAGGCCAGAATCACCCAAATGTCAAAAGGAAGCTTTTCATACTGCATCAATATTTTGGACAAGGTACTTCATTTTTTGACTTTGTGTTTCAAAAGAATGTGTTTGCAATTGGGCTTATTTTGCAGCACACACAGAAATGCACTGCATTCTGATTGTTTTACAGTTGTACTCTACGTATTAACTGCTGGGGGTCTCTGCACCCCAGTTATCTTCTAAAGGTGGCAGGGATTTTTTAACTTTCAGTCTTTCCCCTGCTGGAGAGAGAGGAAATTTTTCACTTTCAAGAAATTTGCTTATTTTTGTGTTCAGCCACCCTCAAATATTCTGACTACTGTCTAGCAGGATTCCTATACTCAGGATACCATTCATATTCAACATTTGTCCTCCAGAAAGGTTTAAACCAGATGTATTGTCATTAAATTCAAATGATGAGACAAATGATGTGGACTTTAATTGTCTTTCTCTCAGAAAAATGGAAGAGTTCTTTCTACTGTCAATAAAAATTGTCCCACTCTTAAAATTGATTCATTTGTGTTTCTCATTACTGTTCCACATTTTCTGTTCTACCACTGACAGCCCTGTGACTCTTCTTCTGTCTTGTGGCTATAAAATTCTGTTGGAAAGAATTAGAAAAGGAAGTTTGGGGTCAAATTAACATTGTAATTTCAGAAAAGATAAAATACTGTTGATTTTGCAAAGGATGCTATTTGGCAAAAAACCTGCCCTTGAGAATCTCTTTTATGTATTCTATAATATCTATGCTAAAATCTATGAAGCATGTTCTCTTTCTATCTTTTTTCTTATGCAGAAAAAAATGAGAAGGAAATGAAGCAGAGACAAAACCTTGAGGTCTTTCACTTCTTCAATTAAAAGTGTGGCATAGAAGGTGTCATTTGGTCAAATCAGCAGATTTTTAAATTGCTGTTATTTTTCTTCATTGTGTATCCATTTAAATAGATTTTTTAAAAGTTTGTACTTTGTGTAGTAGCATTTACAACTAGTGGTAAGGTATTATGTTAGTCTGGCAGGAATATCACCATCAACTAACATCATATGGTAGCTATTACAACATCATTAGAAGAGGGTAAAATAGACCAGATCCTAGGCTATAGCTACTTCCACTAATATAATCTGCTTAAAAGGTACAGGCACCTAAATATAGGCTGAAGAAAAACACCTAAACTACTATGCCTCCAGAATCCCCTTAAGTATGAAAACAGCAAAATTAGTGAACTCAGCTTTTTATTTTGGTGTGTTTGGAGTTTTTTTTAAGATATTTTTATGATTTTTGTTTGTTTGTTTTTAATCTATAAGTACTTATTTATTTATATATTATATATAAAAATAATCTCATTGAATGGCATACTTGAATGTACCATACATTCTCAAAACTCCAAGGATGGGTTACTACCAATAAGGTGCTTCATTTTAAGGTTTAAATTAGACAGATTTAAGTTCATGCTGTTCTTTTCACGAGAAGTATCCCTTGCCTGACTCCAGTTGTCGTCAGTCTTAATATTTTATTTTCCTCCATTGTTCATCCTTTGACTTAATTACAATAATTTAAGCACTGATGTGTCTTATCATACCCCTTAATTGGTCTGAGATCAACATGGGTTTTCCAAAATAACTCATCATTATAAAACAGTAGCAACAATATAATTCTCTATAAACCAGATGCAGATGTTAAAAATAATTTTAACAAATGAATTATTTTTTTTAGGACAACAGGGTAGGAATAAATTCCTATGTGCTATGATAGGGGCAGCTAAGGATACAGCAGAGCAATGAAGATCATCAAGGAAAATTTGGATTCCTTGAGTGTTATTTAATTGGATGACACTCAAAGTTTGCATAATATGGTGAAAAATATGTAACATTCACAAAGTTTATACTATGTATATATTTACACCAGTTAGTTTTATGTATTTTTTATTATCAATAGAGAGAAAGAGAAGCTCCACTAGATGACTAGGTTCAGACCAAGTGTATGACTCAACTGCTATGAATTGTACTTTAAAGAAATCTAACTATACTCCTCTTTTGTAATTGAGATTCACTTCTTTAAGCCTTTTTTTAAAGCTGTGTTCTTTCCCATACTGTTAAAAAGAAATGGAGCCACATACATCAACATTATTAAAGAGGTCCTTCCTGCTTACACAGACCAGTAATCTAATCACCCTTTTGTTGCTCTATGATTCTTTGTTTTTTCTTTTAAACCACATTTTAAGAATGGCATTTGAGTAATGATTACAATTCTGATATGAGTAAAAAATAGACTTACCTTTTCAAAGTAAAAACAATAGTAGGGTCTCTGAAAGGTATGTGATGCAAACACAGAATGGCTTCTGTTGTTTTCCAGTTGTATTTGAGACAGGTTTTGAAATTAATTTTGCGAGACTTCAAAGGTATCTGACATGGACTTTGCCTAGAAACATGACACATGAATATTTCTAGTACTCTTTCATTGTTTAAAACTATGCAGACATGTTTACTATTTGAGTATGTCAATATAAAATATATAGAAATTTATGGTTACCAAGAAATACTTTGAATTCACAAGTGTTTTACAGAAGTCAAACAAAAACGTACATTTTGCTTTGTTCTGAAATAATAAATGTATTCCTATGCCAACGATGTTGAGATTACAAGGAACCACTTTTTTAGTTACATCTAGAAGTTATAAGTCAATTTGATAACTGCGTTCTTATTTAGCTGACGTCTTGATTATTCCTGTAGAAATAGTTTTACTTGCACATGTTTTGCTTTCACCTAGAGTCTTCAAGACATAAAAGCAACAGTGCTGAAGAACACACCGAGATGCAATTCTCTCTTGACTTGTTAATATTTGACTGGTTGAAGGAATTAAACTAAGGTTTAATTCACCCAATCACAAAGCTTTATAGATACAGACAGGAAATGTGGAACCCATCCTACATAATATTTATAGTAATATGTTGTTTTAGAAAATAGTTTTATTTAAAGGTGGTTACAAATCTCTGCATGCAACTCGGTATGGGATCCCACTCGTACTGCATTTTAGAGAATGTTATAATGAATGTGAATATCGAAGTGACTCCAATTACGTACCCACTGAAATAGAACTTAATTTATACCTTCTAAAGGATGCTGAAGTGCAGTGGAAGGTCCAGAGAAGAGCTACAATAGTGATTCAAGGTTAGAATATCTTTAATAGAAGGTTAAAAGGGGATTTAATTATAATTTTAGTCATCTACAGAGGGACAGAACATCTAACCATAGACAAGACTTTAATTGAGCAAAGGAAAAATTAACTTTGATTTGATGAAACTAAGTAAAGAATAAGTTGGAAGTCAGATTTGGACAGTGTTTTTTAACTGTAAAAATAATAAACAAAGGACTGTGAAACTCCCTCATAATTCAACACATTGAAATCAGAAATATTATTCTAAAGGACATGATTCAACTCCAGCACAATTGTTGACCCTATGAATATAAAAAGGGAGTTTCTTCCACAATGAATAACTACTATGTAAAATTCTAAGATTATGAAAATATTGGCTAAATCATGGAAGTTTTTATATTAGGAACCTTTGAAGTATTTAAATATTTAACATTTTAGGTTAATGTGTATATTATGCATATTGATAATTTAAGTAGAAGACAGAAACAAAAACAAACCAAAAGGAGACACTAGTGAAGGATGGTTTTCTACCACTAAACTGTTTCTAATTATATCCAATGCTGCTGTATCATAAGAATTTAGTTGTGGTAATCAGTTATAAAGACTAAATAGGGGAAAATTAAATATTCAAATAGTTTATTTTCATACCTATACTTATTAAAATAAATGTTTTGTTTATTTCTACCATTTATGGCTTTCTTCAAAATATTTATTTTCTTTAAATTGTTAGCACTACTTTAAAACATTTCTTTTAGATCTACTTCAGATTTTCTTTCAGTCCTCTTGCTTGAAAATAACTGTGAATGCTTTTTATCGGATTACAGAACAGACTTTCTAATTTATCTCAATACATTCAAATGTTTCTCCACCTGCAGGTCAAGTTATATAACTGCCTAGTTACAGCAATTGAATTTCTCCTTCTGTAGCTCACAACCTGGTATTTGAATTCATCATTTACATGAAAGCTATAAACAGCCATCTTCATTGACTGAGGATATTACTTGTTTATCTGTTAGATAAGAGGCCTGTGGTGAAAATAGCCAAGACCATGAACATTCAGTTATGTTTTGGATTAAGTTCTTATACACTGAAGTCATTATCCATTAAAATTTCCTACTTTATCAGTGAAATTTCAAAAACTATAAACATGCACATTTATTGTTATACAGTTTTCTTTTTCTGTGCATTTATGTTAATAAGAGTGAATGTTGGTTATTGTAGCTTGAATTAGGACTGCTTCTTTCTTGGTGCAGGTGTAGGTATTGTGTTTTCTTCCACATGTAAAAAGTATATACTTACTGTTTTATGTCTGTTCAACAGTAAAATATTACAGCAGGCTCTGCAAGGTGCATCACAAAACATCATCAGAAATACATGAGCCCTAAGACAACTCTAGGTTATATTTTCTATCAGGATACAGCTATTCCCAGACTTGGGCTAGATATTTCAAAGAGAAAGGACATAGTCTGCCACCCCCTCGAGCCTGGGGCTGTGCCCCTACCCCACATTCACAGAATAGGGCTCCCTTGCAAAGGGCAGAAGCAGGAGGCCAGGCTGGACACCAGTGCTTGCCTTACTGTAAAGCAGCATAGGGGCAACACTCAGATCCTGTGAAAGCAGTGGCTGTGACCAGACCGTAAATCACAAGTACACCTGGGTCTGGGGGTGCTCTAGCAGTGTGCAGATTTGTTACAGGGGAGGTACCTTTGTACAGGTATAAAATGGAGTGAAAAGAAATGTGTATCTGAGAGTAAAAATGGACATCTGATTATAGGTCTATATTATTTAAATCTCTTCCAGGTATTTTACTAAAAAATGGAATCACAGAATGGGTCAGCTTGGAAGTTCAATCTCCCCATTCCTAGGGACCAGCACACAGGATTGCATCAAGACGGCTCTTGAATGTCCCCAGTCAGGAAGACTCCACAACCTCTCTGGGCAATCTGTTCCAGTGCACAGTCACCTGCACAGTAAAAAAACTCTTCCTCGTATTCAGCTGGAATTTTCTGTGCATCAGTTTCTGCCCATTGCTTTGTGTCCTAGTGGCTGGCACCAATAAAAAGAGCCTGGCTTCACAACACTCCTTTAAATATTTTTTTACACATTTATGAGGTCCTCTCTCAGTCATCTCTTCTTGAGGTTGAAAAGCTCTGACTCCCTCAGCCTTTCGTAAGAGAAATACTCCAGACCCTTAATCTCTAGGTCCTTCTCCATAGAGCTGCTTTCCACCAGGTCACTCCCAGCCTATGCTGGTGCCTGGGGTTATTCTTCCCCAGGTGCAGGACTCTGCATTTGCCCTTGTTGAGTGTCAGACAGTTCCTCTCTGCCCATCTCTCCAACCTGTCAAGGTTCTTCTGAAGGATTGCACAGACTTCTGGGGTATCAGCCATTCCTCCCAGCTTTATGTCATCAGCAACTTGCTGAGGTGGATTTGACATAGGGAATGATGTTTTCCATTTAGTATGTATTAAAATTATATATAAATAGTAGGTATTCAATATATCGATCCAGATGCAATGAATACCAGGTAAAAACTGAGTTTTGTGAATTTCAGTGAGGGAGACGTAGGACAATGGTCTGTTCAGAGTAAGATGTGAATGTGATGCACAAAGAAGAGATCAAAATATATAGAGGCCCTTATGGGAAAACCTGGCAAAAAATGTCTTTACTGGATTCACTAATAGAAAGCAGTGACCAATTCAATAGATATAACCTTTCCTAACAGAAAGGGTAGATCCACACATGCTTGCCCTTTGTAATAGAGAATCTATTTCTTCTTGAGCAAGAGTTCAGAACTTTCATCTTGCTGCTGTTACACACTTTGCAACATTTCCAATTTACTCCAAAGTACTAATAA
This sequence comes from Pachyramphus minor, assembly GCA_013397135.1. Lineage (NCBI taxonomy): Eukaryota > Metazoa > Chordata > Aves > Passeriformes > Tyrannidae > Pachyramphus > Pachyramphus minor. Next base: position 194,283 of record VYXB01007189.1, on the reverse strand, counting down.
GAAACATAACTGCAGTGCAGCAAATCTCCATGTACAAAGGCACCCAGCCATTCATTGTGCTAAAAGACCCCAAATCATGTACTGAACATCAAAAGCTAGCCATATGGGGAAAAATGGAGTTTCAACATGAAATAACACCTTCACTAGAAATATCTGATGTTAGCTTAAGCTTGTCTAATGTGAACTTTCTTCAATGATTGGTGATGCTCCAGTTTTCTCATTACTGTCTTGTATTGAAGACATTTTACCTGAATAAAAAGAGCTTGAGAGAAAAAAATTATTTAGGATCCTTTTTATATCACCTTTTTTGTAGAAGGTATAAAGCTATTAATACATAATGCTCTTACTGTTACATTTTAAAAATCCTCAAACAAAACACAGTGCCTACTATATTTTCTTTTTAATAAAGTCCTAATTTACACATCAGTCAGCAATCTTTAATTTAGCTCTAGAGCAGCATAGCCACTTTCCCCACCTAGCAAAGCCTAAGCNTTCCTAATTTACACATCAGTCAGCAATCTTTAATTTAGCTCTAGAGCAGCATAGCCACTTTTCCCCACTAAGCAAAGCTTAGCTTTTGCATACTAAGCCAAGTCAGCAGCTGGACTGTCTTATTTCCCAGATAGGAGCTTCTACCTCAACCACCCTAAACAGGAATTTCAGTTAAAATCCACTATCAGTGCCTTTTTCTATGGAGTTTATTGCTTGAGCTCTTATAGGGATGCTACAGCATCCTAGGGAGTTGTGAAAGAACTGTTCACTCTATCAGAGCTGAAAAGAAGTGATAGAATAAAAATGAACTGTGCTTACTCTTCTGTAGGGATCGTAGAAAGTAGTTCAACAAGGCACTCATTAATATATTTGGAACAATATATTATTTATTGTACCCTATAACAATACAAAAGTCCTTGTGATAAGTCCTACTGTTAAGGTAGAAGAAAGAGGCATAAAGATTTATCTATTTGATTCCTATTAGGTGAGCGTATGACAGCCAAATCATAGCAAACTATGACTCCAGAACTGTCTTTTATATATATATATAGAGAGAGAGAGAGAGTTACATACTGCACAGATGTAAGGAAGTAATGATAACGGTTTTCTCATGACATGAAATCTTTCCAATTATTATAATAAGGTAAACATCTATTATGTGACTATCCAAAACTGGGCATAGACATAAAAACTGACTCAGCTTCTATGGGTACTATTCAGAACAATAATTTTATTTTTAACTGTTAAATAAATTGGATAGGTTTTACACAAAGTATTTGTGATTTTGTAGGTCATCTTCAATAACATATTATTCAAGTTAAACAAATAGTGAAAACTTATGACTCAATTTTTCCAGTAATTGAAATATTTTATTCATAAATAGAGCATCATGTACTTTCAAATATAAAGGGAGCTTCTTCTGTATAAAATTGACACAGCGTGGGGATTTTTCATGTAAATACATTGTATTGCTTCCCAAATTCTCTGATACTTTATTATATATATTCTGACAAATACATAAATTTATAAAAAGTCCAATTGGCTTTATAATTAGTTGTCAGGGAGCAGGTTTATTTTCACACAAATTGATCTGGATTTCTCCTTATTAACTTTATCCACAAAAATCATTCCATTGTTGCAATTAGTAAAACTCCTTGTATCTTCTATACCTCTAGGACAGCATTTAGTGATCCAAGAAATAAAAGTAGTTCAAGTTTATACTCTTTCAGATCTCTATTTAAGTGATGGTCATTTTAATTAATTCAAACACGGTCATTTTGCTGGTAGAACCATAGCACTTCTTGCCAAGAGAAAAACCTGCAGTGTCTAAACTTTTTCTTTATTGCTCTAAGCTGCCAATATCTCCCAAATCGATGATACTGTCTCTGTAACCTGAAAAGACTGAATCAGCTTTGACTTGGTCCTATTTAACCTTGTTGTCCTTTATTTCCTTAGAAGACTCCAAAACCTAAGCAAACACTGCTTTAATTCTGACCAGACCTGAATGAAGCCCGCATAGAACCATATTTTTTTTAAAGCAAAATCTAATATTAAATGGTAATTAAGGTCCTTTTGGTAAGAATTCATCCAGTTCTTAACCCAGCACAGAGTACACCAGTCCAAGACATGAGCTGTCAGCTTTTCCAAGGGTATACTATGGGAAATGGTGTCAAAGCCTTTGTTGAAGTCCAGGTAGACACATTCACAGCCTTCCCCACATCCACCAGGTGGGTCACCTGGTCATAAAAGAAGATCAGGTTGGTCAGGCAGGACCTGCCCCTCCTAAATCCACACTGGCTGGGTCTGATCCCCTGGCCATCCTGTTGGTGCTGTGTGATTGCACCCAAGATGACCAAGGTCAGGTTGACAGGTCTGTAATTTCCCAGATCCTTTTTCAAGCCCTTCTTATGGATGGGTGTCACACTGGCCAACTTCCAGTCATCTGGGACCTCCGTGGTGACCTAATACTGTTGGTAAATGGTGGAGACTGGCTTGGAGAACTCTTCCACCAGCTTCTGCATCACCCTAGGATGGATCCCACCAGGTCCCATAGATTTGTGAGCATCTAAGTGGCTCAGCAGGTCACTAACTGCTTTTTCCTGGATTAGAGTGGGACTATTCTGCTCCCTGTCCCTGTTTATTAGCTCAGGAAGCGAATTGTCCTGAGGATGGCCTGTCTTAGTGTTGAAAACTGAGGCAAAAAGACATCAAGTACCTCAGCCTTTTCCTCATCTTTGGTAAATATATTCCCCTCATTGCCCAGTGAAGAATGGAGGTATTCCTTGCCCCTCCTTTTGCTACTAATGTATTTATAAAAAACCCTTTTATTATCCTTTAAAGAACTGGCCAGATTAACTTCTAATTGGACTTTTGCCTTTCTAATTTTCTTTCTGCATGACCTAATGGCACGCTTCTAGCCATTCTTAAAATTTACCATACATACAGAAGTTGTGGTATTTTTAATCTCTTCATGCCAATTTAATTGTGAACATGTTTGTTTTTTATTTTTTTCACACTCCAATCAATCAAATCAGTTTCAGCAGCAAAAAAGGCCCAAACACATCTGTTGTTCCTATTTTGGTGATATGGTAATCACCATTAGTTTGGTTATGAGTCTTTTGTGTGTATATCTAACAAAAATTCTTTGGTGGTCTCCCGTTATATATCGGTCATACCTGCAGCTTACTAAATCCACAGGATCAGTTTGATTTAATGCAGTTTGGCAGCATAGAAAGCAAGTCTTTCCATGTGTTGAAGTAATTGGAAACAAGGATTATGTCTTTGGTAAGGAAATAAAGTAGCGCCTGGAGCAGTTATCTTTGCAATGACAGCAGTGAACTTTAGTGAGAATAAAGGTAAGCGTCTATCTTCTTGACGTACAATATGGGCTACTGACTCATCAAGCTGTTTTTCATTTGTCTAGTTAGATTCTCATGCTTTCATTTTTATGCTCCTTGCAATTAGCACTATGTTCTGAGCAGATTAAAAAACTATTTTTGAGGGGAAAAACAACCACCCAAAACCCATATGCTTCTCACAGGAGGAAAAACACACCTATTCAGTCATTCACCAGTATTGCAGTGCATCTTTCAAATTGTTAGACTTTGTTGTCTTCCAATCCTTTATTTATGTGTATGCAGCTTTTTTTTTAACCAGAAGTGCTTTCAATATGTTGTTGGAGGGAGGTATGTGTATTTATTGATTTATTTATCGTTTTAAAGCAAGGTTTGCTTATTTATAAAACATGAGGCATGACACTTGAAAATACCTCACAGAAAATCCTCACCTTGAGGAAAGCCAGCTACAGCTTTGGTGAATTTAAATGCTGTGACTAATGTCAACAATTATCCTTCTTTATTAATAGCTATAAAGGACCTATTTGTTTCCATGTTGGTGCTTATCAAATTGATCTCTGTTTTAGTGAGTGTTGAAGTGCAGATTTATTAGTGTTTCTCTCAGTATTGGAGCAGTAGAGAGCAGCAGAGACAGATCTGCTCAGAGAAAAGTTAAATGGAGTACTTTGTAATTACAAATTTATAACACAGAACGGACAACCAGGAGAAGCTGCAGTGAGGACTGCTGAGATCCTGGTCACTGCAATAACAAGATCAGGGCACAACAGCATCGATACAAGACCATCCCCTCAATGCCTGATTCAGCTGAAACTACTTGAAGATTAAACCAAAGAACACCACACATGAAGTCTCACAATGTAGCTATTTAATGTTTTATGGAGTGAGAGATGCATAAATTGTATAAGAGAAACCAACAATGACAGTGTAGATAAAACCATGTCTGTCATTTATCTCTAATGTTGCACACCAGGCAATGAAAGGCAAATTCTGCCTTTCATTTAAAATTCAGGTTTCATCAGAGGCACTAGGATGGCACTGTATTAATACCAAACTAATGAAGAAGATATTAGTAAGTTCCCTTTTTTAATTTTTTTGGCTTTTGCTACAGCTGAGTAGTGCTCCAGTCACCTTTTACTTTGAGAAGATTTAATTACCATAATTAACTTTAATTTTACATTGATTAAAGAGCCTCAAAGGAATTACAGTAAGGTAACATGCTGAAGGTCCAGATTCTATATGCAAATAAAACAGATAAAATTAAAAGCTTTGTGATTTGTACTTCTTATTGTACTAGTTAGAATGAAGTCTTCAAAGGTAAACCTATCCAGTCATAGATTTAAATATGACATGGCAGAAAACTTACAAATGTTCCAAGGGTGCTTTTTCTTTTTAAAAGACAATGTATTTATCTAAAAGTAAAAACTGCAGTGAAGTCTATGCCTCAGTCATCTCAGCATATTTTCAACATGAACATTTATTTTCTTGTGAATATTCATCTTATTTTTCTATTACAGTACTGTTTACATACCCAACTGGAACCACCATACTATTGCACAAGACACAGCCCTGGTCAGGACAAATTACCTAAACAATACAAGAAATGTCAAGCTTTATCCAGCACACAAAGGTACAAAGATTATCCCCAGGTCTTTATGGGGGTCAGCTCCATGATCACAGAGTGCTGTAAGGTCAACCTTGAACTCAAATTCTTGGTTGCTGTCCAACATACCCATACTCTTCAAACACAGATCTATTTCTATTTCTGGTATTCACATGAGTACATGATGTGTATTTCATTACTTTCTGCCAGAAATTAATATATTCCTTTGGGAAGTGGAGCTATGGACCTCTAGCATTTGAGTAACCTGTTGCCACCAGTACATCAGTACAAATCAAACAATCATTTCAAGCATAAACATACCTGAAGCCGCTAGTGTTTCAGGTTTGCAAAGGTAATTGGACTCCTAAAGAGGGAAAAAAAACCCCAAACAACGCCTGCCCTGGTTAGGTGGAGTGCTTAACTTAGGTGCCTATGTCAGTATTCATAAAATAAATCAGAGAATTGAATCATAGAATCATTAGGGTTGGAAAAGATAATCAAGTACAATCGTTAACTCATTACTGCCAAGTCCACCACTAAACCACGTCCCTAAGTGTCACATCTGCATGTCTGTTAAACATATCCAGGGATGATTATTCAACCTTTTCCCTGTGCAATATATTTCAGTGTTTGACAATCCTTTCCTTACATGAAGAATTTTTTCCTTATATCCAATCTAAACCTTCACTGGTGCAGCTTGTTGTATCACTTGTTACTTGGAGGAAGAGACTGAAACTGACCTCACCCACAAGCTCCTTTCAGGTAGTTGTAGAGAGTGATGAGGTCTCCTCTGAGCCTTCTGCTCTCTCCAGGCTAAACAACCCCAGCTCTCTCAGCTGCTTCTCACCCGACTTGTGCTCCAGACCCTTCACCAGCTCTGTTGTCCTTCTCTGGACTTGCTTTAACACCTCAATGTCCTTCTTGTAGTGAGAGGCCCGAAACTGAACACAAAATTTTAGGTGCAGCCTCACCAGTGCCCAGTACAAGAGGACAGTCACTGCTCTGGTTCTGCTGGTCACACAATTTCTGATACAAGCCAGGATGCCACTGACCTTCTTGGCCACCTGGGCACATTGGCCTCCTGTTAATCAACATCCCCAGGAGCTTTTCCAGCTGCTCTTCCATAAATCTGATACAATGCATGGGGTTATTATGACCCAAAGGCAGGACCCGATGCCACTGACCTTTGAACCTCAAGCAGTTTGCCTCAGCCCATCAATCCAGTCTGTACATATCCATCTTCAGACCCTTCATACCATCAAGCAGATCAGCACTCCTGTCCAGCTTGGGACCATTTGCAAACTGACTGAGACTGCCCTGCCACCCCTTGTCCAAATCTTTGATAAGGATATTGATATTAAACAGGACTTTCCCCAATACTGAGCCCTGGGGAACAGCACTGCTGACTGGTACCAGCTGGATTTAATTCCAGCCACCACCACTCTTTGGGCCTGGGCATCCAACCATTGTACCAGATGAAAGAACTGAGTATGAAAATATAGAACATTAGATCCTGCTTATTTTGTTGCTGGTTTTTGATTTTTTGTTTTTGGGGTTTTTTTTGTTTTGTTTTGCTTTGTTTTGTTTTTAATTGATGGCATAGTAATATGCCCATTATTAAATTTTACTGTATTTTCTTTCAAACTACTTTTCATAAAAGGAAAACTAAACCAGAGTGTCACCAATGCACAACATGGTTGTTTTGATAGCATTCAGCAAATACTTGTAAAACTGCACATAATGGTCATTCTGAGCTTCTGCACACCTCAGTTTATTAAGTCATGTTAGGGAAACGGTCACTGCATTGGAGTTTGCACAAACAATTTTGCAGCTAATTTACAGCATGAAAAGAAAAAAAATAGAACTCGATAGCACAAATGCTGATAAGGGTAGTCAGTAGTTGAAATGTCTGTTACTATTATTCCCCCAGGCTTGAGCTATGGAGTTGTTATCAAGATAAACAGACATTGTTAATAAAATTGAAACTTACAGTACCATCATCTAGGGAACCATCCATAGAATAGAAAGATTTACTTTAATCTAATCAGTGAACACACAGAAAAAATACAGACTGCTTCATAACACTGAGTTATTTGAATGCTTTACTCCCAGGTGGTATTTGTGTATTCAGGCACTCCATTCCTTCCAAGGTGAAAAACAAAAGTAAACATAGAAAAAAAAAACCAGCACTGGATAATACAAAGCAGTAGGTACTTTTAAACAAAAAATTTGGCAGAAATTGTGTAGGTTCACTACTATACATGGAATGACCATGATGAAAGTAAAAATTGAAAGCCTCCTAAGCCAAACTAAAACATACAACCAAAATGCATTACTAGTGAAGGCAGGGATAATATTGCACTGTAACCTGGCAAGCAACTAAACTCCCTACAGCAATTCACTCATTCCTATGCAATGGGATGGAGGAGAGAACTGGAAAAAAAGGTAAAACTTTCAGGCTGAAACACAGAAATTTTCATAGGGCAGGAAAGGAAGGGAAAGCAATAATAACAATAAACTAATACAAAAACAAATAATGCACAATGCAATTGCTCACAGCCCTCCGACCAAAGCCTGGCCACTCCCCAAGCAGTGGACCATGACCCACCAGCTTTGACTCCGCCCAGTTGTTCAGTATGATGTCATACAGCATGGAACATCCTTTGCTCAGTTGGGTTCAGCTGTCCTGACTGTATCCCCTCGCAGATTCTTGTGCCCCCTAACCTCCTTGCTAGTGGGGTGCTGAGAAGATGAAAAGCCATTGACTTTGTGTAAACGCTGCTCAGCAACAACCAAAACAACAGTGTATTGTCAACATTATTCTCATCCTAAATCCAGAACACAGCACTGTACCAGATACTAGGAGGGAAATTAACTCTATCCCAGCCAAAACCAGTACACCATGCAATCGGTTCTTATTATCTTTGAACCTAAGAAACCCGACAGCAGAAGAGTTCTCTGAGACACTGAGAAAGATAGACAAATGTTTTAATTTCCTCTGACTCCAAGGCAGCTATACTCAAAGTCTACTGGTGCACTTTTTCATTCTTGAAATATCCTCCCCTGAGTTAGTCTATGTCAGGGATGCACAGAGCCTCTGGGCTAGTCACAATGGGGTGCATTTTCCACTCATCCCCCATTAGGCTCACTTTGGCCTCTAATAATCAGTTGTTGGGATCCTCCTGTCACTCCAGAAATACAAATGTGTTCTACCCCTTTATAACTTGATGGCATTAGAATACACAGTGCACTAACATCCAGTACAGCCTTACAGTCCTGTGGGTCTGACGTGCCAGACCATCAGATTGACATCAGTCCAATAAATCCAGTTGTCCTGTTCCCCCACCTGACTGGAGGCAGGGCCCCTCTAGTCCTGATCATATACTATTCGTTACTCACTTCTTGTTAAAATTCAGAAGTCCCTTTACTAAGATCAGAATTAAAATCAGGCCTTTGTCCAGGGAATTGTCTTCCTTCCCACTTAGGCAAGAGCAGCTGGAATTTTTTTCTAGCAGTATGTAATCAGTCTGTAGCACATGATTGATTTAGTGGGGGAGGAAATACTGGAGGGAGAAGAAAAGGTTTATAGTGAATTTGATTGGGCTCTGAAACTGTTCCCATTTTGAGTTGCTATTTTTCACTGTTGGTAGAAAGTCAGAGAAGGTACACGATCTGAAGATCCATTTTTGGGACCCTGATGCATCTACACATAGTATACATGAATCTAAATGGGAGTGAGTAGAATGTCATTCTTGATCTTCAGCAGTCAAATACTACATTTCTGTCCCTCTGAGCAGAACTTGTTTGGAAGAAGGAGGCAAGAAATCCATCCCTAATTCTTCTACTGGAATCACATCTATTTAATGACATTGAATAGACTGTGACCTTGGTACACTGCTAACTGAGAGATCCATTTTTCTGTTTTCACCTTCTGATTGACTAAATGCTCTGTCAAATACCTAGATCTCTATATACCATCTTGCTTTTTCTATTAATAAATTACTAGTATTGCACTAGATATTTAAGGCATTCAGCATTAATCAATTAAAGAAAAAGTAACAAGGCCTTTACGTTCCTCTCTAATGAGGAACAAGGGATAAGGAATTATTTTGTCTGTGATATGAATACAATTTTTTTGAGTTTGCAAATAGAAATACTCTGAATTTGAGGGATAGCATTGTATTGAAAAAATGTGTGTGGTCCATAGGCATATGGCCTTCTATAAAGGAAAAATGAGTTATCTTATTAAAAAATGTTAAACAAAATATAATTATTTTCTATATTATAAGCAAAGTAAGGTATGCATTTTTAACAAAGTCCACAATAGGTGATAAAGGCTTTTTTATGTACAAAAATTCTACAAGGTATCATAAACTCCCTTGAAACCTAAGAATAGGTAATTTATCACATTTTCCTTAAAAATATCTTCTGCTTTTGTAGGGAGTTAGAACATTTTGTATTGTTATCTTTTGATATCTTACAGATTAAAAAGAAAAGGATATTTTATGAGATACCATATTTCATCTGGATTCCCAAACGAGCATACTCACTGAGCTACACAGTTTCTTTTTCCTTAGTATTTTGGCATAAAAAATATTTTCAGAATGCTTGTTGAGAGGAAAGTAGAATGGAAATTGTTTCTCAATTGGAAATACTGGGCGTATTTCTTATTTTCTAACAATATAATATGAGTAAAATATTTGCAATACTTCTTCAAATTTCACTAATATCTCCACTTGGAAAGACTTGCAAAGTCATCCCAAAGAGGTATGTACTTGCATAATATTTGCATAATATTTTTTATAAAACAAAAACCCAGACATATATTTATAATACACTGAAGAATAATTTAAACCCTCAAAAATCCAAGAAGATTTGGAGGTGGAATGAGTCGTTTCTTTTTGCATCAACTTCTTGAATAAACAAAGTAAATTACTGCATAGAGAAAACAAAAGATGAAATAAATTCTAATACAGTCTTTCCTCTGTAAAATTTCTAATTACATCTTGTACTTCAAGTATGACATACATCTGGATTTTTGTTCAACCTTCTGTCTTTGGAAAGCTTCAAGAGTACTTTAAAACATACATGTTAAATATCCCACTGAGATAATAAGATTAAACGTGATGGTAAGCAAAAAATTCTGTTTCTTAGTCAAAGACTTGAATAGTAAATATTATAATTATATGAAATGTTGTGTTGCATTCACAAGTGAGGGTAATTTTATGACTTTATGAAGTAAAATTACACATGTAGATAATCAACATGCACTACACTTATGGAGACAACTTTGTTGTCCTATGTGTATTCTTTTGGTTTCGTACCAAAAATAACAGTATAGGTTTTAAGTACATTAATTAAGTTGTAGCTATTTGGAAAGATCTAGTGTTGATTGAAGTTACTCAGACAAAGCCAAAGTTTAAATAACAAAGAACACAGGAAGTCAGATTGACAAATTCTGCTCAGCATATATGATAATTCCTGAGCTCAGATAGATCTTGCTGTCTGCCTCAGAATGTCTGGCAGCTGTTATGAATGGATTTGCGATTTTGGCCAAAAATTTCCCTAACAGAACAATTTTCTTCTGATTCACAACAGCAACATTTCAAATATTTTCAAATGGAAGTTTCAAAACATTTAATTCCAGAAAGTGTCAAAATGTTTTATTTCAACATTTTCACTCTCAAAATCCAAGTATTGCAGTAGGATTTGGAGGTCTCTTTTTTTTTTTTTTCCTTTTTTTAATGCCATGAAAGATTCCAAGATTTTGACTCTTCAGTTGGCATCTAGAAACTAAAGGCTGAAACCTTGGCTAGAGCTCCCAAATTTCAACTACATTTAGCTCCAAATGAGATTTTGACTGTTGTTTTACACTGATAGAGCCAAATAACGGAAATCAATTTCCAAAATAGAGAGAACTAATTAAAGAGGAGTAGGTGTCCATCTTTGAGTATGTCTTTCAGTTTTTAAGAAGACTGACATTGGAACTCATGTATATCAGCAGGCAGAACATATTATTAGAGAGGTCTCTTTTTTTCAGAATCTAAGTTTCCATTCTTTAAAATATATTCTTGGTAGCTCAACTAAGTTTCAAAAAAACCTTTCAAAATTAATAACATCCTTCTTCCATCAAATCAAATAAAAATCTAGGGGGGGGTGTCATTTTTGTAGGGTTTTTTTTTTTAAATTTCAAGATTTTCAAAACCAGACTCATGACTTTAAGGGAATGACTCATGATTTCTAAATGATTTGAGTCAGATATTATCAGAATTTCTAGACAGATAGCTGGCTCAATAATGTCCCTGAATAAAAGGTTGAGTGAAACCTTCTACTTCTCATTTTTCTTATATTTCTTACTTGCTGATATACAAACTGAAGAGAATTGGACTGAGAAACCAGGATAGTAGCAATTTATGCATTGATAATTTATGTATGGTTTATGGCTTTGGTTTACATAATTCTTTCTTTATTCAATAATAAATGCATAGTTGCCATAGAAACTGCTACAACATAGGATTTGGATTACTGGGAAGAGGCAGGGTATTTTTCTAAACAAATAAACACAGAAGACACATAAATCAAATGTTAATCAGCATCATGCATTTTTTTAGGACAATAAAGCCTGAGTTTACCCCTATTGTTGAAGGTGCAGAGAGTTCAGAAGACAGCCTCAGTCTCTGCACTGACATCTTCAAATATATTTCTCAACAGTGCATAATTTCCCAGCTCCACTGACTGTACTTCCAAACAACTGTGTTCAATAGTTTGTTTTTAAGCACAAATATATCCCCAAGAAAGCTTTTTATTCTCTAGGTGTTTACTGAAACATATGGCCTCTTAGGAACCAGCAATATTAAAGGTATAACTATCTAAGAAGAAGATACTGAAGCCATTAGTACTGCATTAAGCCTACAGCAGAGAAGAAATCTGTGTTAACTGTATGCATAGGACAGAAGGGACAAATGGGTTTTATTTTATCTACTACTCTCATTTTCATTTCCTTATATATCTTGCTTGTCTATTTTTTCCTCTTTTTGCAAATTCTTGGCTTTTCATTGCAAATTAAAAATAATTGCAGTTCTCCCTCAACATGCACACACACCCCCATCTACTTCATAATCAGGTCTATTAAAATCCTTCCCTGTTGCTATGTGAATTCTGTACACTTATACTTTTCTCTGCCTCTTTGTGCTGATTAATTTGCACATCACGAAATTGAAATTTCAAAAAAGAAATTTGGTATTTAGAAAAAATCCCAAGACCAGTTTCAGTCTAATAGTCATGAACAATGGAGGGCTTAAAATTTATTTTTATTTTTCTTAGAATAGTTTGGATGGGAAGGAATATTTAAAGGTCGTCTAGTCAAACCTCCCCTGCAATAAGCAATGACAGCTTCAATTAGATCAGGTTGCTCAGAGTCCTGTTAAACCTGACTTTGAATGTTTTCAGGAATGGGGCATCTACCACTGCTTTTAGTTTAAAATCCTCAATCCCAACCCTCTCAGCCTTTTCTCATAGGAGAGGTGCTCCACCCCTTTGATCATTTTCATGACCCTCCTCTAGACTTGCTCCAAGAGGTCCATGTCCTTGTTATGTTGCGGACTGGAGGAAGTTCTCCAGGTGGGGTCTCACCAGAGCAGACTGGAAGAGAAGAATCACCTTCCTCAACCTGCTGGCCATGCTGCTTTGGATGCAGCCCTGGGTACTGTTGGCTCTCTGGGCTGCAACTGCACATTGCCAGCTTATATTCAGGTTTTCATTCAACAGTACCCCTAAGTCCTTCTTCTCTGGACTGCTCTCAATCCACTCATCACCCATCCTCTATCCATTTTTGGGATTGTCCTCACCCAGGTGAAGGACCTCACACATGGCCTTGTTGAACTGGATGTGGTTTGCATTTTACTATGACAATTTCATTTTCAAATAGAAAATAATATCAAATTTGCAGAAGTAAATATCTATTTTGTCACAGAGGAAATTTTTTTTCATTATTAAATATTTTACTTCTCAAATTAAAAAGTTGTTTGTTTCCTGAAAGACATTTCACCAGCAATAATTTGAATTTTCTAACAAAAGGAGTATTTTGTGGAAAATTGCTGTTTGGCTCCAAAAATTAGCTCATCTTTTGCAACATAACTCACAGAAAAGGGCGCTGAGTTCTACAGAATATCTAATTTACATTTTTCCTATTATTCATCTAACTGATTCAGTGTTACCAGGGAACAGCAGAAACAGTGATGCTGCAGTAAACAGAAGATAACGTAGTTAATATTGTGAACTTGCTGCACTGAGATAATTTTTAGCAGGGTTAGCCAGGGTGCTAGTTTAGATTCTGATGATATCCTGCAGTTCTCTGTTGTCCCACCATTCTGCAAAGAGGGCTTCAGCTCTGCACCACTTCACTGCTTGTCATTTCTCCTCCTGCTGCTGGAGGTTGCTAATTAGGTACAGCTTTCCCTAGGTTTTTTCTGAAATGGTGTGGTGGGTTGACCCTGGCTGGATGCCAGATACCCACTAAAGTCATTCTGTCACTCTCCCTCTGCAACTGGACATAGGAGAGAGAAAAAAAACAGCTAAGGATTCATGAGTTGAGATAAGGGCTGGTAGAGGTCAGTTACTGACTACCTTCATGGGCAAAACAGACTCAAAGTATATATATAGGGAATAGTACTTAAATTTCTTACTAAAAGGATAAGAGCAAAAGAGTGAGAAATAAAATAATCTTAAAAACACCCCACCTTTCCTTCCTTCTATGTTCTCTATCCTCCCCCCAGCAGTGCAGGGGGACAGGGAATGGGGGTTACGATCAGTTGTTGTTTCCGCCGCTGCTCAGGGAGAGGAGTCCTTCTCCTGCTCCCGTGGGGTCCCTCCCACAGGAGACAGCCCATGATGGACCTCTCTGGCATGAGTCCATCCCTCAGGCAGCGTTTCTTCCCAAACTGCTGTCCTGTGGGTCGCTCCTCCGTGGGGTGCAGTCCTTCACAGATGAGCTGTACCAGTGTGGGTCCCCCAGAGGGGTCACAAGTCCTAGCCGGGAAAAACCTGCTCCAGCGTGGGCTTTCGTCTCCATGGGCTGCAGGGACTCAGCTCCGGTGCCTGGAGAACCTCCTGCCCCTCCTTCTGCACTGACCTTGGTGTGTGCATTGTTGTTCCCATGTTCTCACTCAGCTCTTCTCTGGCTGGAATTCTTTCTGCACAAGAACCTTCTGCTCTTGAATATGTTACCACAAACCATTACTCCTGATTGTCTGGGCCTTAGCCAGTCACAGGAGGTCCATCCTGGAGCCTGCTGGCGTTGGCTCCGTGGGACAGGGGAAGCTTCCAGCATCTTCTAACACAAGCCATCCTGTGACCACCCCCGCTACCAAAATCCAGCCACAGAAACCACTACAAATGCTAACATAAATACCTGCATCATTTTGAGACACTGGGTTAGGAGAACCCCACGCTCAGATGTGCTGATAGAGGTAGAAACACAAACTTGATGATGTGAAGCAACATCAGTAACCTCATAGCCTTTAATTATGCTACCTAAACAGTACATGCTGGCTTTTTACCAAGAGAAACATCCACCAAGGAAGGAGAGAGTGCATTAAGTTGTAGAGGAGGAATAGAAAGATTATCACGGGGTGTTTGTCCTTGGAAGGTCATAGTATTTTGACAGCTTTGCAAAAGTTCTACTCTCTCTTACACAACAAAACTTTTTTCCTCTTCATTGCCTAATAAACTATATACTACACTTTACATTTTTAGGCATCCAAACACATAGATTAATGAAGCAGCAAGTATATGGGAATTAATTACTGTTTTATAGAATTTATACCCCTAAACATGGTTACACACTAACTGCACTGCAGTTAAATGTCTAAATCTAATAAATTAAACCAGGTCCTCTAAAGCTACTATCTAATTAGTGTCAAATGTTTACTATAATTAAATTCTATATGTCAAATGGAAAAAAATTATGATGTGAATCTGCTTTGCAACCAAATTAAGTAGTTTGCATGGGAAAAAAAACATTAAGAGCCCACGGTAACTAGAAACTTACAGTAGCTCTTTCAGTGGATTGGAAAGCCTCTGTAAACTTCACTATTACAATTACATGAGGTATCACTTCAAAAAAGGAACAGAGACCCCCCTATATTATAATTTATTTTCTCAACTGATGTATTGATACAGACCTACTGCCTGGGAAAAACTTTCAGTTCTGAAAGGTATTTTGGTGACTACAGTGTGCAGTCCATGTTAAGCTAGTCAGATCTACTGCTAACAGCAGTCTCATAACCATTTAAAACTCACTAAAAAACTCTTTTGACTGCAGTGTGGACATACCCTAGCACCCCAGCACTCCAGGAAAACATGGTATACACACACAGCACTACTGTATTCAAATACAGCAATGCAGACAGATCTCTTCAATCACATGTAGCTCACATGCTCTATCAATGGGTATTTTACACTTTCTCCTAACGCTTTTTTAATTTTTTAACTTGAACACTGTAATACATATGATCAACAGTTATTATCTGTTTTTAACTGAAATTCTTTCTCTCCAAGGAAGTCCTATGAAGCATTAACTTATGTTACTCCTATTAATTTGTGCTACCCAAAATGGAGGTTAAGCTAAGCACTGATTGTGATGGGTTGACCTTGATCGGAGGCCTGGTGCCCACCAAGCTGCTGTATCATTCCCCTTCTTGACATAATCATAGAATCATAGAACTCCTAAGATTGGAAAAGACCTTTAGATCACCTTTAAGTCTGAGCTCCAGCCTAACACCACCATCATGTTCACCATTAAACCATCTTCTCAAGTGCCATGTCCACACATTTTTTGAAAACTTCCAAGGATGGTGACTGGGAGAGAAAATACGAAAATAAGTTGGAAAAAAACCAACCCTCATAGATCAAGAAAAGGGCAGTTTAGTAAAGCAAAACCTAAGGTCATGCGTGTGACAACAAAGGAAAAAAAAATTTCACTTACATCAGCAAGCAATGAAGAAGCCAATTCCTGGGAACACTGAGGGGAAAAGCGTCTCTGAGGCAGACTGATCCTTGATTACTTCTCTATAAACCTATGCATAGGGTGGTGGCAATATGTTAGTGAATGTCTGAAACCCAATTTGTGACCCTGATGATGTATGAAGACCTAGATAATAACACATATATTTATAACATTATTAATGTTATACATATAAATATATAAATATATATAAAAAATAAAAGTTAATAACATTTATATTTCAAAGAATGAAAATTTACCTGCCATTTTGCTTTAATCATACTTATACATGTTTGTGTTTTCTCATAGGTGCATACTAGGATGTGGTAAGAGGCCAATTTATGATAGGGGAAAAGAAGATAAATATAATAAATACTTTGCTTACCTCAGTAATGCCATCATGGCAGTGTTTAAAGCAGTAATGCTTATCATAACTCTGTCATTTACAATGTCATGGATACCAAATTTCGTTAGTGTTCATCTTTCTATCAGTAAAAAAAGCACAAGGCTACTGCAAATGTACTGAAAATTTTGATCGATTTATAGTCAAATCATGTTAAATGGGAACATTTTTCCAGAATGATTTGCAAATGAAAAGTGGCTAGGATCTTTATATAAGTACAAAATATGGTATTAAGGGGGGAAAAAAAAATTCTGAAAAAAAGTCCAACCCTGCCTTGGGATCACTGTTAGAGTTGTTCCTATGGTAACCAGTTATTTGTGCTGCATGCATCATCATATATATTTCAGGAACTGGAGTGCTGGATAAAGGGGAGGAAAAAAGAGCACGTATTACACTAAATTAATTCCAAAGACAAACTCATATTGAAATACTTGACCCTTTTAGTAAAAGCAAAACACCTTTATGTGATTTCACCCACTTGACACTTGGAAGTGTGGTTCTCAGAAAACGGGATATGAAAAATTGGCATATACTTACTCATCTGCTTCTCATTTTGTTCTGAATCATGTCTCTAATTCATTGCTAAATAGCAGTTTCAGACTTGTCTGAACTGCACATCCAAAGGCTCTTAGGGGAAAGTAAAACACTCCTCTCCCCGAGGAGAAAGTGTTTTGGTTGCTTTCAGGACCACAAATGTCCACAGGACCTCTGGCACTAACAAAATGTGACATGACAACCATTTGAAGTACAGAAGAGGCCCAGAGTGGAGAGTAGGTTACACTATAGAAAATCATTTGGGAGATGAGATACACCAGCTTCAGTAGTGTTCAGTCTTTTGGTATCGGTAAAATATGTTCCTCTCCAAGATTTTTTTTGTTAATGCAGTTGGGGCTTTGGTGTGAGGTCTCCAAAGGTTGAACTTCTCAGTATGATGCAGAAAGATTCAGCTGCTTCTCAGCACCTGAACTAAATAAAGTTGGCAGCTATTGAAACATCCTTCCCACATCATATCCTGTATCTGTGAAGGAATTTAAAACTGAAATTTTTCAAAGTTTTGTAGTCAATTACAAAGAAGAATTGTTATTGCAACCTACAACTTCCTCGTGAGGGGAAGAGGAGGGGCAGGCACTGATCTCTTCTCTGGGGTGACCAGTGACAGGACCTGAGGGTGTGTCAGGGGAGGTTTAAGTTGGATATTAGAAGAAGGTCCTTCACCCAGAGGGTGGTTGGCACTGGAACAGGCTCCCCAATGAAGTGGTCACAGCACCAAGCCTGACAGAGTTTAGAGAAGTGATTGGATGATATTCTCAGGCCCATGGTGTGACTCTTGAAGATAATCCTGTGTAGGGCTAGGGGTTGGACTCAATGATCCTTCTGTATCCTTTCAAACTAAGTATATTCTGTGATTCCGTGATTCCATGATTCTATTTACACTTCCAAAATTATGCTGCAAAGAATAAAAGGACCAAATTCACAAAGACTTTTGAGTGCCCTACCCTCTTTATATATACCACAATTCCAATTGTAATCAAAGTGAAATAAGATTCCATAAGAGATATTAGACTCCTAAATACCTTTGCACTTCTGTTTGTCACTTATGCAAACCAGGAATTAAATGGAATTTGGTAGAATTCATTCAAAAATACGTAAGGTCAGCCTTCAGTTTCTCTTCATGTCATGAGTTCTGCCTCCATGCCTGTGCATAAGTACTGAAAAGTTCAATCTGTATTTCCCATGTAGACCTGATGTAAGTTTGTGGCATTCTTCCAAGGCATCAGGAGAAGTTTAGCCTGGTGGGATCTGAGACTATTGAACACATTCAGATATTCTATAAAAGGCAGCTGTGTTTGCTATTTTTTCTAAAAGGGTGCCACCATCTACCTTTTATGTAATACCTCAGAGAATTTGTCTAGAAGTAGGAGTTCAGTTCAATCAAAAAGCTAACAAGGGTTTCAGCCCACATATCTCTCAAAAGCACCCTATCATCAATATATAGATAGTACTTAAGTTCTCCAAGCTGTGCTGTTGTGCAAGGACAAATCTGATGTTATAGACTACGCAGAGACAACGTGTCACTTTTTGACTGCCTTTTCTGTGAGGAGGAAGTTCTGTCCCTTTTTCTAAAGTTCTATCTGTATTTCAGTTCTTCAATCCCTGAGTAAAATGCAACCCTGTGAGCAGAAACTACAGTTACAATTGTCCCCTCACAGCTGAGTTCTTTCAGTGGTAGACTAAGAAATCATAAATTTTTTCTCTCTTTTCTTTCTCAATAATTACTTTCAGTGCAATTTTATGGGATCACATTGACAGGGAACACAAGCCCCTCTGCATTCCACCTGGATAATGTACAGCCTAAGTTTTTTCAGCATTTAGTAAGTGAAGCATTATCTTGAACTAGGAAATAAAATGGGTGTTGCATGTTTTGAGGAAGTTCTCTGAAGTGTTGGGAATTGAAATCTCTATTTCTTGCCCTGCCTGTGCATCCCACCAAAACCAGTATGACTGGAGACATGAAATACAAAGCTGAGGAACTGGGAGAGGGCTTGCAATTAGACAGGTAGGCTTAGATGGTGTTACAGTAGAAAGATAAGGACAGGCAAAATTTTAGGATCTTAATTTGGGAGAGGGACGGAGAAGTGTAGCCTCTTCTGTGCCTGTGTAAGATGTGACATGGAGTTAAAGGTTTTGCAGCCTTATCAGTTTTCTCATTAATTGCCGGTGCCATTGGATAGACCTGTAAAACCTTCTACATTGCAGATATTATTAAGAGTTACATCTGACTGTCCTGAATTTGAAAGCCTGGTACATGTATGGTGACTGATGGGCAGGACCAGCAGCAGCACTGCTGTTCTTGACACAGTTTAAAAGAGCTGTTGAAGATCCTTTAAAAGCTTTTTCAGCTTCTTGATTCTTGTCCTTCTTCTGTGGAAATTGTGTCATCCTCTTATCTGGACTCACAAGAATTATCACCAGACAAACTTTGCACTTATCCAGATCCTTATACACAGGAAAATCATGAGAAAAAAACATTCTTTTTAATTCAAGTGTTCGTTAATTGCATAACAAACTGTTCTGCAAAATCATCACATCTCTAAGTTCCTTGAGCTGTAAACTGGGTACAATAAGTATTATATTTTTCAAATTACTTTGCCTTGATGGCGTTTGTGTACCTCACTCTGCATGTTCCCTGTGGAGATTTATATACCAGTATATTTATCCTCCAAAGCAACCTTAATATTCAATCTATTATTCTATATAGGAAAAAGAAAGAATAATTGACAATAATTGAAAAATATTTATTGTGCCTTGTGAAGCTAAAATACTCAGGGAATGTGAAAAATATCACATTATTATTAGCTTTTAGATAGGTTCAGAAGGGCTGTAAAGTCTTAACTCTGGTCTTCACAATTTTTTACATATGTTTTCCTCCTGTGCATGTTCTAAAACTCCTTCTTAAATTCCTGCATACTAAAATTCAGATGACAAAATTAAAGAGGCAACTTCTACACTGTTTTGAGACTATCTTATTACTATTATATGAGACTATTACACAGTTTCATATGCAAAATTTCTGACTTTTTCTTGTCTATATTATGCTTTTTTCTTTTTTACATGTTGATATTTAATTGCCTGAATAAAGTTTAAAACCCATATTCTGGCAATAGTTTTTGTTATTCCCATTTAGAAGTTTTGGAAAAATAATGAAAAAGGAAAGAAATATACAGTGGCTAAAAAGAAATATACAGTTAAATACTGAGAAGATATGTTGAAGAAGAATCTGAATATTTTTACAAAGTTGTTTCTGATATTTGTGGAGCTGGAACATATTAGAAAAAATTATGGCCCACTTGCAACAGACAATTGGAAAAGCTAATAATATCTCTGAAATGGGACACTGTGCAAAAGTCACTCCATTGGAACAAGAATTGCCCATTTTTCATTTTTAAATGAGATTATCAATTCAGCTTTAGATTTGTGTATCCATATGAACCTTTTCAAATGTTATAATGCTGAATCTTTTGAATATTAGTGTGCTGAAACACTACTTCACAAATGTGACAGTTCTGTAGTCTCTGCTCTTCATAGAACTCACACATTCCATGAAGAGGTTTCTCTCTCACTGGTACAAATGCACGCTCTTTTTCCAGATTTTCAATTTAAACATACAAAGAAACCCAAACCAACCACATTTTAAAGGCATCCTTGATCCTGCAGAGTTATTACTTTTCTCTCCAATGGGAAAGGGGTTATCATCCCAATGTCAGTATGGACTGAATACACAGTTCATTTCAAAATCAAGCCTTTGAATCAGTACTCACAAATATTAGATCACTTCTACAGTCACCCATTTTACACATAAGAGGGCTTATAAGGATATTTGTATGATGATTTATTTTTAATAAATATAAAGATAATAACATATATTGATGTCAACCATTTGTTAATAAAAAGAAAAGAGAGCAAATTACAGGATTGTGTGCCTTTCTATACTAAGACTTGCTTGGAAGAAAAATTCATACAGAAATAGAAAATACTTTTCATATTTAAAAATAGTTAAACTTTTCTGTGTGGGTCTAGGTAAACTCAAATTTTGTTTTACTTTGGCAGTTCTAATGAATAGCACATCCACGTATACCAAGGGAAATCATCTTCTTAAGCTTAATGTATGTCCCACCCAAAAAAACCAACAGAATTTGCAACACAGTGAANATTTTGTTTTACTTTGGCAGTTCTAATGAATAGCACATCCACGTATACCAAGGGAAATCATCTTCTTAAGCTGTTACAATGGATGTCCCACCCAAAAAAACCAACAGAATTTGCAACACAGTGAAAGCCCATCAAGCCATTTGTTTTCAATCATGTTTTAATAACTCAAAATATAGACAAAGCCACTTAAAATATACAAACCCTATTTTTACACCTTTCAACACAAGAGTACTGTAGAATATATGACACAATTACAGAGTTAACCCTGAAGCAGTGTAAGGGCAGTCTGAGAAAGCAACTGTACTGTGCCTGAAGGCTGAAATATTTTTGGGTTTTTGTATTGACTTAAATACCATTTTAACTTACTGCTTAAATAAGCTTTAAAAATGTCCTGTTGTTTGCTTTGATACTTAACAGTTTTTAAGCTTTTTTTGCAAACTGTTCTTTTTCTCACTACCATGTTACAATTTGCAGTTCACCCTTCAGCTCAAACTGTTACTTTCTTTACACCTCATCAAATTTTCTTTAATTCTTTTCATCTCCTAGGCTGTTGATAAAGTCATCTCTCCTTTTCCCCACTGACTTGAAAACAACTCAATGGAAAGCAGTACATCCCTTGCAAAAGTTAATAATGAGAGTAAAATGATTTTGTAGTTTGATGTTTGGCATCATGGCAAGTAAAAGAACTTTCGGCAGAGCTTCATCTAACCTTGTTTCCTCTTTAAAAAGAGGTTTGCCTCAAACACTGATGTTGTCAGAAATCTTGTAATTACTGCTCCTTATAGTGACATTGCAGAACAGGATTCTCATTATAGCTATTGTATGAGAAGAAAATTTTCATTTATTTCAGCTCACAGAATCAAACCTCAATTACTCAGTAAAATTTGTTAGGCAAAGTTATAATAAAAATATCTTTCTGGATAAGCTGTCTTGTGAAAGAGAGTAAAACAGTTGTCAAATGAAAGGCTAACTTTGCTGTAGGTAATAGAAATAATACAGATGAGATCAAAGTGAAGTGAATGGCTCTATGACTATATTTTAAACTGTGAACAGCAATACTGCAAGCTTTTGCAATGTTTGGTGAATTTAACTTTGTTTGGAAGATGTTTCTCCTGGTTATACAGGGAAGCCCTGTTTATACCACATGAAATCCTTGACTCTTTCGAAGTGGAAAGAGTGGCAGTGCAGACTCCTACATGTGACATTCTCATTTTCTCATGGGATGCTCTTTTCAGAGTATGTGGCTAGGCAGCAATGGATGAGGTCACTGATTGCTGTATCCTGATTGCTCCTCTATGGAGGTGGTGTCACCTTCTAGTAACATGAGCCTTCCCCAAGGGAAGATGAGTATATGCTGGACCTGGAAGTTCTGGGAGGACAGAGATGGAACAGCCAGAGAGAGGACCAGGGGTGTGTAAGCTGTTGCTAGCACTTAACCTGGAGCCAAATGAGTAGCAAAGACTTTGGAGGGCAAGGAAATCTTACAAAAACCTCAACCAGATCTCTGGGCAGCTTCTTTTTTCCAAGAACTCAAAACACACTCTATGGAGTTAACATTAGTTTTGTATGCTATCTACTAATATACGTTTCTTGTTTCTCCTGGACTTAAAAAAAAAACGAACAAACACAACTCTCTCTTATATCTAGCAAATTAAAACATTTTTAACCTTAAAGCCTTGATGACAGCCTTGCTGTATTCGGTATAGGAAGTTGTCTACCAGCATTGACCTCAAAGGTCATAGCAACTTCAGAGTTCACTCTCAAAGTGAATAAAATTAATATAAATCATCTACAATGAAATGAATTTTTGCCCATGTTGAAAGGACTGTTTCTTTTATTGTTACTCATCTTTAATTCAGTTCTACTGATTACAGAGACAAAACTTGCTACAATTTTGCTTGCAAAGTTGGGCCATAAAACAACTGTTTGGCTCAATCATATGAATCATCTGCAAAACTCAAGATATTTTGTGTAGAGATTGTCTGGCTTTCAGATCTTTTTTTGCTGCTGTGTGCCCCTAACTCTAGGAAAAACCTTCAAAAAAATCCCCAACAATGACAACACTGTGAGTTGTGAACACTGGTTCTGTTTTCTGAAAGGAACCAGAATAAGATCCACAGTTTTTTTCTTATATGTAAGCCAATCTACAAGTGAATTAAGATATGAAATTCCAAGTCTATACTATAGAGTTGAGTCCTAATATTAAATGCATAGGAGGTCACTGTAATCTCAAATATACAGTTTCAACAGTTCATATTTGGATCTGTGCTTTACTTCCAATGACATTACCAGAGACAAGAAGTCCAAAGATAAAAATAACCACAGACAAGGAATAAAAAAAAAGTCTAGCAAGATTCAGGATAAGATTAGACACTTATATGGATATAAAGTAGTTACATGGCTATTAAGTGTATCTGTACTTAGGTAGGATCTATTAAGGCACTTAAAATTTTGGGGCATGGTCCAACTTTTTCTGTCAATGTGTTGAGAAGGTATTTTCCCGTGTGATTTTATGCTCTATGGCTGATACGTGAAAGATAAAAGGTCCTTTCTGGGAGCGGGAGATTTTCACCCTCTCCTGCACCCTTTGCACTGACAAACTGTAATCTTTATGTGGTAGATGCAGATAGTTTTACCTTTTTATTTTTTACCTTTACCTTTACACTCTAGTGGTTCTTTTACTGTATGTAATTTTGTTTTATATTAATTATAAGATCATGTAGTCTGAGGATTTGATCACTGTTTGGGAAAACCACTCCTCCTTTGATCCTTAATTTGTCTCAGTTTTAAAAGTCCTTTACTTAAGATCCTCACTAGACTGCTAGGTCTATAAAAGAAAAAAGCATACATCTGCAGCTCACCTTTGAGATAACTCATCTGAAAGGCTTCTAATTTTCTGGTGAAAAAATTTGTCCCTCACACTAATATATGTACACAAATGCATGCTCATGCAGAATTAAAGTACATTTCTAAACTCTGTTCAGAAACAAGCACTAAATTTGTCTTATTTCTGATGCACTTACAGAACTTTTTCTTTGGTGCTTTTTACATCTCTTGCTAGTTTTAAGCAATTTTGCTCCCTACTCTTTCCAATTTTATCTCCATAAATTTGTTCTATTATTTTGCAAAATTATTCTTAGACATGTGCCAGTTTCCAGTATTCTGCAGTTCCTTTCTGGTGTAGGAGTATCCCTCAGTCTTGCTGCCTTTCTCTGACATCAGGCTAGTTTAGTGTTACATTTTGAAGAGTCTATTTCAGATACTAATTGATATTAATTATACTGAAATACGTTCCTTAGATTACATTCTATACCTGAGTTTGCCAAAGGTTGTTTATTAGAAGCCCAGTTTTCTTACACTGCTTTTCTCACATTTTCCCCTTCTTAGACGGTGACCTATTGTGATGACTTTCACTCAAACTACCTTCTACACTCAAGTCTCAACCAGCTTTTTTCTTATAGTTGAATTCAGCTCTGAAAATAGCAACTTAACTACTTTTCTTTCTCTGAAACAAAACATTTTCTTCAAATTAACTATAACAATCCTCCCCTCTTCTTTATTTATTTTTTAAAGCATTTACGTTATGGTAAAACAGTCAAAACCATAAAAGAACATGAACAGTTCTATGTTCAAAAGGTGTTTTCCTGTAAGTTAAAAAGTAAATCTGTTGCAGTGTGCATTATATGTAAATACAACTAAAAAAAACAACACCACATTCATAATTACAGTTAGCATTAATATATTATTTATTTCTTGTGGAATATGCACATCTTTTGCATTCCATATTCTTTTAGCTGTCTGTTAGGTTTGCAAGGACATGTTTGAAAACACACTATAATAATTTATGGCATGTTTTTATATCTAGAGTAGTATTATTTGTCTTAATTTATCATTTATTTATTCTGGAGTGATACATTCAAAATACATAAAAAAATCATGTAAGTTGGAAAGGGGTGGCTTGGCTATTTCTAGTAAGAACCCTAAAGTCTTGTAGTTACTAGGTGCATCTTCGGTTTTCTAAAAGAACCCAAATAGGGTGAATATTACCGTAAAGTTCGATAAAGAAATACCACTTTTCAATAATCAGTGGAAGAGTGGGGTTGTCTTGCATGTTTCTGCTATAGTCAGAGTGAAAAAGATGATATGTACCTGACATATCACACCTTAAACTAAAAATAATTGTGCTTTTCTGAAGCATATAATGCATCCTTTACAGTTACTGTATTAAACATCCTGACCTTTTCTTGGCAGTAAAATATTTCCCTTTATTTTTGATCCCAATTTTGCTATAGAGCTTGTCCAAAGAGCTCATCTAAGTGAGAATTATATTCTCCAAGGACTTCAAATGATGGGAGGATCTTGCCCTTTTCTTCACAGTTATTCCTTCAGAGTTATGGAGATACCCATCTTAACTCTGTGAAAAACAGTTCTAGTTTGCTAGATCAAAATCATCCATTTCTCTTATTCAGAACACTGGTTTGCCTCAAGACATACTGAGGGAAAAAATCTGGTTCTAAAATAATGTAACTTGTCTCAGAAAGGAATAAATGAGCAAAGTGTACTCTAAGTAAATCATGATCAAGATTTGATTTTTTTTTAAAGATTTTTTTTTTGTCATCACATATGAAGCCATAATGGGAATTTTAGAGGGGGGGAAAAAAATTAAGAAAGGAAAACACCATTGCTAACATTTTTGAAATGTTGTATACAACAAAATACGTATACAATGATTATATAGTTTTCCACTAAGAAAGTGAAAATACCATGAACCTTTAGATGCAATTATATAGCTCTAATATTCAGCCAGTTACATATTGCAATAACAATCCCAAATGAGGATCAGAATTCAAGTGTATTTAATTTATTTATTTTTTTTTTGTGGAAAGGATGATACAAAAAACACATTTGAAAACAGTGTTTGGAACCATTTTCCTGGTTGTTTTCCAATTGATTATGTGATAAAATTTGAAAGATATCTTCTGCTGACAGATCATTGTAGAAGCAAATTTTGAGCTCTCTCTACTTATGATCCGATTGTATATTGTTATGTAATTGTACATGGCCTTTCAATTAGTGATTGCATTGTTTTCAGGAATCTGAGTGCCAGTGCTTGTTTTGAACATTGCAAATTATCTGTGAGAGCAAATTTGTAATGATCATTCAGAATTTATTAGAGGCAACTAGACTGCAGCCCAAATGATTTCTTTATTTTGTAAGAGGATAGGAGAGGAGAGAGGAGCAGAGGAAAGAGGAGGAGAGGAGAGGGGAGGGGAGGAGTACCTGCAGGTGTTAAGCATATTTCTTAATTTGTTCTATTTTTCTTGCTAAAAAATTTAAGAGCCAAAGCAGAATCAGTGGGTAGTCTCCTTACATGAAATAGACCACTAATATTATCAGAGATATTGCCCATCTCTAATATAGTTGGTTACAATGCAAAAAGGGGCCCTACCATATGCATAAATAAGAGTTTCAGAGCTTCAATATGAAAGATTTGCATTATGATACTACAAATTCTAGTTTGTATTACATGCTGAACATATGTCTTGGGTTTTTTTCCTTTTTTTTTTGTTTTCCACTCCCATCTGGCAGCCTATTCAAGACATCTGCCTTGCCCGGAAAAGCTGCTCACAGTCTCTTATTGAGGGATTACCATGAAGCCATCTAAGTGCAGTCTAGAACTGTTGACTTTTTGTTTAATTTTTTTTCTGAAACAGTGATTTAGAAAAAAAAGCCAAGCCCCTGCAGGTTACACAGACATACGATGAAGTGTGAGGAAAGAGAGGAAGGAGGGAAGAGGCAGAACATAGAAAAATGGTTTCAATAAAAGGGTTCTACCCCCAGTCAGTGTGAAGAATTTGGTGATGGAATCACAAGGTGAGATAGGTACAGAGAGTATCCAGCTCAGGGCATCCAGAGCATCTAGTTCGTATATGATGGGTTTGTTTTTGTGTGGTTCTTTTTTAATTTGTTTCTCTAGGGTTTTTTTAAATGTATATGCACAGCTACTCAAAAAAGAGGCTAGAACCACACTGTTCAGAGATATGTAAAGAAAGGAGAAGCAATGGTCATTAGCTGAAAGTTGTGAAATTATTTCCAATCTGTAGGTTAACAAACAGTGGAAAAGGTGCTCAGAAGATCTCTGTATGTTCTACCCTGGAGATATTCAAAACTCAATTGGACATTGCTCTAAGCACTCTGCTCTAAAGTCCTGCTTTGATAAGTTGATTGGACCTGACTTGTGATCTTGTTACTCTATATGCTTTGAGTGATTTGAGAGAAACAATTCTAGGGTTGGGAATTAATTTACTAAATATGGCTTTTATGATTTTTCATCTTCATTGTCCAGAAAAGGATTAAGCTTTGGTGGATTATTGACTGTTTGGATTTTTCTAAATAGATAATTTAAAATCAGTTATGGTTTAACACAAGTACCTCACATCCCATTATAATGTTAAATACCTTCATATTATACATTTGTAACTTTGGGCTTCCATAGTATAATATCAGGGAGATGCCAGAGGTTAGGTCCACTAACAAATTGGTTACACACTCTGCTGATCCATTTAGTTCAAATATTATTTCCAATATATTTAGGACCACCATACTTGCAGTGGTTAGAGTCCTGTCTGAAACTGAAATATACTAAAAATTTTCAC
>VYXB01007189.1:154075-166445 GCA_013397135.1 Pachyramphus minor | reverse complement strand
GTAGAAAAATCAGTTTTCTTTCTGTCCTCCTTTTGGTATTAACGTCAAGAGTTTTATTTCCTTTTGAGTGAGCAAGATTTATTATTCTTTACCCTAAAGTGAAGTAGTCCAACATGTTATGAACCCAAGAATTTAGCACTCAAATTGATATGATTTTGCCAATTTCCTTCATAGGTAAGAATAAAAAGTCTGCTAATATCTTCTATTAACCATAGGTAAATTAATGCCACATGAGATTTTTTATTTTGGATAGGATAGAAAAAACAAAAATGTTAAACAACTTTTTTTTTTAAATTATTGCAAGTATTGGTAGCCCAACTCTCTAACCTTTGTATTTTACTTTAAATAATCAACCATTCATGACTGAGCAGAAGAGAAAGGGAAATAACTGCAAGTTCAGTTGGAAGTACAGACCTTATCTACTCTCCAGAACTCCAACATAATACATATTGGCAAGTGGATTCAAACCAACAAAATCTCTTCTTTAAAGCTGATCTTTAAAGCTGTACTGGGTTCAAGAGTGTCAAAAGGTTTTGATTTACATGTTGAGTGAGTGCACTTTCAGAGCAGACTGATACAAATGCTGCTGAGTCACATTCCTGGGATCCCTGATAGCACATGCAGACTGTCACCCCCAGGCTCCAAAGTGCCTCTAGCAGTAGTGCTGCACACAGTTGTTTCCCTTACTTTTCAGTTTCTCAGCCCATACCATGGATACCAAATACACACAATACTGTATATCAGCCATAAATGTCAGCTGGTCATGTCTATTGTTCTTGCATATGTAATACTCTGCTTTTTCATTAACAGGTGGTTTTCAGTGATGATTTTGAGTGTGAATATTTTATCATAAATGTGTATTTTGTATGCATTATGGCTACAGCAATGTCAGTGTGTTAAAAAGTCTGCCTCTCCTCCTAAGCAAGGTGAGGAGGGAAAGCACTCACTGTCTCCCTGAGCCTTTTTTGTCTTGAAAAAGCCATTAGACACAATTAACATGTCTAACACTCAGTTCCCCAATGGAAGTCTGGTGTCCTAATGTAATTAAAAAAGCTAGTGATGAAAAGCTAGAAAATAATTTTTGAGAGAATATACAACAATGTCTTTTATTCTCTGCAGTTTTGAATTTTCTTAAATTTAGACTTACTATTTTCACTGTTTAGTAACAGCAGTGGCAGTAATAGTGCTGGTATTTTTATAACACAATGTCCTCAAAAAATTAATTTTTATAAAGGACTCAAAGACGCCAAAAAGACAGGGCACATAATTGGGAATTTAATCGAATTTCTGTCCTTTCTCATTATAACTAGAAAGAAGAACCTAAAGCAATCTACCCTTCATATTCATTAGAATTAGCTGGCTGAAAAAAGGAAATCTCTGCTTTTGGGTGTCACTGAAAGTATGAGAGGGTAACCACTCATTTGCCATGAGAACAGCCTCACTGGACTTTCAAAAGAGTGGCAAGGCATTTTTACAAATCGACTTCTGCAAGTAAATAAACATGTTCACAACTGTTAACTATTCTAAGGAATAAAATTCTGTCCTCGGTAAAGGGCAATCCTCACTTTTATTTCAATAAACTAGAATTTCTTCCTCACATAAATTATTATAATAGTTTGTTTTATCATATTAAATTGAATAAACTGGAGATTTTTTTATGACAGATTTCAGCATGGTTCATTATTTTCTTAATCATATATTAAAATATTTTTTCTATTTTTCTTCTTACCCAAGTCCACTAAACTTACTGAATTTACTGGATCGTACTGACTTTAACCAAGTCAAATACAGCATCATTGACTTTGTTCTGTCACCCTTCAGGTGTTGCATAATTTCCTGATTTTTTTATTTTGTGTCTAAATATGAAAACTGATCATATGAAAACAGATTTTTAAGCCTTGACTGTTAAACATTATTGGGTCAGTAATGTTTCAGGAAACCATTCACATTCAACTCAACTAGTTTATTGATCAAGACACTAATTAACCAGTAGATAAATGTGTTACTTGGCTCCTCTGCTCTCTAGTCCCCTACAGTGTGACAGCAAAAATACAGTAAGTCCATAATGTTCAATTAGCTACTCAAGTTTATACTCCCTCTGAAGCCCGCAGTTCACTAATTCCCACAGAATTGTATAATTCCTACCTGCTTAATCTTTGAAAACAGAAATACCAGTGACTTAAAACATCAATCACATGGGCCTTTTCTGGTAACTGCTTTGCCAGGTGGTACTTTAAAAGCAGAATATGGAAAATGGCAAGATGTACAAATCAGTCACATTTACTATAAAACACATTTCTGGATACACAGGCTAATGAGTTCCCCAAAGAATCAGATAGGCTAGAGGTCATAAGTTTAGCCAGTCGTAAAACTGAATAGCAAAGTATTATGGAAATTTGGTTCACTGATTAACACAGACATTCACAATCTTACTGTAAAAAGCATGCAAGCGAAAATCACTATCTAAATAAAAGTATAAGAAGACTACTAATGGTTCCCAGTGGGAATCTGTGAGTTATTACTTACAGACCCAAAATTGAACTTTCAAAATTTCTAAGATCTTAATCAATTGAAGTCAAACAAAGATAACTGAGGGAGAAAACCTTAAAATGTACTTCCAGTTTGTTAGTCCCATGCTTTGATAGCCATCTGACATAAAGTTTCCTTCACTGAAACTATGTTTAGGTACAGTCAGACATCTAAAAATGAAAGGTAAAACTATCTAAAAATGAAAGGTAAAACCTTCACACTATAAATAAATAAATAAATAGAATTTCAAGTGTAAACAAGAAAACCTTAACATGTAACAAACAACTAAACCAAGTAGGAGTCTATCAAATATCCTAATTACAGTAGAAAAAAAAAAAAAAAAAAAGCTATGAGCATTTTCTTCTACACCAGACTATTTCCTTTTGTTTACATACTCTCCTGTGTTTTTCCATCCGGACTTTATAGCCAAATAGAAAACTTGAAATCAGTTCTTTTTTTTAAGTAGTTTTTCTTAATATGTTTAACTTGAAATGCTGATGGCATGGCTCATGGCTGTTTTTTAACAAATCAGTTCCACCCTCTTTAATTTTCTCATTTGAAATTAAGTACATTTTTTAAACTGGTGAGAAGATTTGTATTTTGCCTATTCTCCACTAGTTGAAGTATGTTCTGATTTTAGTATATAAGTATATATCTTCTGCTTCCATCCTTTACTATAGAAGCTGACTCAGCACACCCAAGGTGTAGCTGTTGGATTGCAATCCTGATTGAATGCCTAATGCACTATTTCATTATGCTGATAAGTTGAGGAAGTACAAAGCTTGTACTGTGTAATTTCTCCATATGCTTCTAGGATCAACAGCTTAAAAAAACACAATCCGACACTTCTATATTTTGTAAGCCAACATATGGAAGGTCACTCATGACATTTTCTAACATACACTTTAGAAAAATGCCTAAAACTATTCCAAATACATCCTGACATAAACCCGTTAATCCAGTTGCAAACTACTGATGAAAATTAAAAGAACTACTACATAGGACATTCATTGAATTAGAAAAAAATATAAAATGATTTTTTTCTTTTTTTACTCTGGGAGACTTTTAGGAACATAAACCAGTTATTCCTTTTGTGCACACCTTAACAATACTAGACTCAGGAGAGAGTGAAAGTTTTGCTTTCAACAACAAATCTACAAGGACTTACAACTGAAAATATCAGAGATATCAGCAATATGATAACATGAAATTGTAAGGTTTTAAAATTGAACATTTCTATCAAATAATCTAGTTCACATACTGTGTATTGCAGTCATACTAAAATGTGGCCCCAAAGGCCTTTAAACAGATACATCCCTTCTTTGATCAAACCTGGCCTTTAAAACACTAGATAAGTTTTTAGACAATTGCACAACTGAAAAGGGGCACTCATTCACACGTTTTGATGGAATGAAGCTTTTACAAGTTTATCAAAAAAGGAATGAAGAATAGATTATTACAAATATTTCCTTGGAATGTGCGGGGATAATAGATGCATAAAGATCTTTACAGAAGTAAAGACACTGCTTCTTGAGAGTTTATGTATGAAACGGTGAGGATGCTGTTTTTTAGGTCATGATTAATTTTAAACTAAGATTAAGTACATAACCTAAAACAAAATAATTGGGCTTTGAAGAAATTGAACCAAAATTCCTTTAAGTCTTAAAAATCAGGCTAAAAACAAATGAACCAAAAGAGAATTCGGATACTAAAGAATAATTTAGGTAGAATTGGATAATTATCTGGATGATGATGACAGTGGGAATTTTATGTTCATAGTTTCAAGCTAATAAAAGGTTTTGTTTCCCATTCAATCACTGTCTAATGAAAGTGTAAAAATACTTCCTGAAGTACTGGAGAAACATCTTCAGCTGCTGAACAACTGTTTAATACACATTAATTACTGCGAATCATTCGGAAGTAGCTTAGCTTAGTGATCACATCTTTATGCTAAAAACAACTTTTTAGAACAATGGGCAACTATTGTTTGATGAACACTATAGCAGTTGTTAGTCAAATCTTAAGGGTTTGGAAAATCTTGCTCACTTTTATTGTGCTTGCCTTGAAAAGAAATATCTCCTGTTGCTAGATAAAATCCCAGAAAGTATATGGATCACATTCTGGTATTGTTATAATAGCATTAATAATTTAACTTTCTTAGTCAGTGTCCTAGTTAAAAAAAATAAATCCTCCCCTCAAAAATAACAGGTGACCTTAAAATATTTAAGATACTAAAAATATTCATTCAACTGCATTTAAAATTTAAAAAGAGAGAGAGAGATTAGATAGATAGATAGATAGATAGATAGATAGATAGATAGATAGATAGATAGATAGATAGATAGACAGATAGATGAAATAATCCCTTTCCAAGGGATTCCTTTATATACCTTTCCAAGGTATATAAAATCCNATAGATAGATAGATAGATAGTTGAAATAGTCCCTTTCCAAGGTGTATAAAATCATAGAATTGTTTGTGGTATAAGGGACCTTAAAGATCACTTCATTCCAACCCCCCTGCCATAGGCAGAGGTCATTCCACTAGACCAGGTTACTCAGAGCCCCATCCAGCCTGGCCTTGAACATTTCCAGGGATGGGGAGTCCACAACCTCTCTGGACAACCTGTTCCAGTGCCCCACAGTAAGGAATTTCGAAGACTAAACCACACTCACAGTAAAGAATTTCTTCCTATTATGTAGTCTAAACCTTCTTATTATCTAGCCTAAACCCTCCTTCAGCTTAATGCCATTCCCCCTTGTTCTATCCTTATATGTCCTTCCTGATAAGTCCTTCTCCAGCCTTCTTGCAAGTCTCCTTTAGGTACTGAAAGGCTGCTAGAAGGTTTCCCTGGAGCCTTCTCATCTTCAGACTGAATTGCCCCAACTCTCAGCCTGTCTTCATAGGAGAGGTGCTCCAGCCTTCAGAACATCTTCATCGCCTTTCTCTGGACTCCCTCCAACAGGTCAATGTCTGTCATGTGTTGTGGGCCCCAAACCTGGATGCAGCACTCCAGATGGAGTCTCACCATAA
Organism: Pachyramphus minor; assembly: GCA_013397135.1. NCBI lineage: Eukaryota > Metazoa > Chordata > Aves > Passeriformes > Tyrannidae > Pachyramphus > Pachyramphus minor. The sequence goes on along the minus strand of VYXB01007189.1, from coordinate 160,883 downwards.
CAAAGTAGAGGGGGAAAATTACCTCCCTCTACCTCCTGGTCATGCCTCTTTTGATGCAGCCCAGGATCAGGTGGCTGTGAGCATGCATTGCCAAGTCATGTTGAGCTTGTCATCAACATGCCCAAGTCCTTCTCCTCAGGGCAAGTCTTGATCAATTCTCCACCCATCCTGTAATTGTGCTTGGGATTACCCTAGCCCAGCTGTAAGACCTTGCACTTGGCCTTGTTGCACTTCATAAGATTTGCATAGGCCCACCTCTCAAGCCTGTCAAGGTCCCAGTGAATGACATCCCTTCCCTTCAGTGTGTCAGCTGCACGACACAGCTTTTTGTCATTAACAAACTTTCAGAGGGAGCACTCGATCCCACAATACATGTTCCCAACAAAGATGTTAAAAGTACCAATACTGACCCCTCAGGAACACCACTTGTTACTCACTGGTTTACAGCTGGAGATCAAGCCATTGACCACAACTCTTTGAGTGAGGTCAATCCAGCCAATTTTTCATCCACAGAGTGGTCCACTCCTCAAATACATGTATTTGCAGTTTAGAGACAAGGATGTCACGCGGCACAGTGTCAAATGCTTTACACTTCACATTCCCATAGTAAGTAAAGTGACAAAGTTATCTCTGACGCAGAGGTATTTTTTTCTCCAAAATTGTTCCACAAAGAATCTAGATGCTTGGGTTAAACTAATGTGTAGCTTTTAAATGGCTGTATTTAGCTTATATGAAATCTTCTGTTCTGTGGAGATTTTTTTTGACCTTCTGTTCCCATGAAGTTTAGGCTCCAGATTTGTGCTAAAGAAATAACATCTGTCTGGCCCAAACCTTTGTCTAGTCTAGAATCCAATCACTCTTCATGGTTGTTACCAGAACACTAAGAGAGTAACTTCTTCTGCTCTGCTTCCTGCCTTCTGTCAAAAACCAGATTATGAACTTCCTCTTCTGCAAGTTGCTGCTTGACCATCAAAGAGAGTGCCTATTTGAAAGCAAAAAGCAGAGAGATCCAAGGTAGAGTGAGACAACCATGAAAGAAAATGAGTTTTTGTTCTAAATACGCTGCTACATCATTTCATTAGGTGTTAACTTCTTTTTTGCAAAGAAGTTTCTTGTTTTTACCTTTTTAGTAAAATTTGTTTCATGCCACCATTCAACTACATCTTCGCTAGGCTGAAAATTTTTTTCATGTAAAGATGATGTTGCACACATCTGATCGTTCTACTTCCTTAGTCTAAATCTTAAAATGTAGTAATCTGATGATATAATTATAACTGCATATCATATTCAAAATATAGGATTATTATGTCATACTGATGTTCTTAATTCTTTATGTATTCCATAACAATTCTCAAAATTCGATTTTCCATTTTTGTCTCATCTAATGAGGGAGATGAGGTTTCCAGGAAAAAAAAAAGAGACTGCAATTGTATTTTTACGACTTTCCTAAGTTCCTAATTTCTTTAGAGCCTATTGCTATTTCTGAATACTTGACATTTTTCTCATCCAGCAGTCAAATGGCAAACAGATTGTATTACTTCTGCATGTATCAACTTTGAATTCTGACTGGCACTTTATCTCTCAGGCATGCTGCATTATCTAATCTTGTTCTTGAGGTTTACCTTCTCCAGAATATCTTCCCATCACTGGAAAACTTTTTATCTCACTTTCCAAACTTCTCCAAATCAATATGTTGAAAGGTTCTCCTGATGTCGTATATTCATGCAAAGCCCTTCTTTTGTGCAATTCTTAATTCTTACTTCCTGTCCTTTAACATTTAATAGATTATTAATCCTCAAAAGACTTTAAGAATATGAGAACTTACTTTCAAAAGTCAAATCAATTACAAAGTAATTTTTTTTAGGTTTTTTTTTCCAAGCAAATACTCTGTTGTTTCTTCCCAAATAGGTAAGATTTCTATTTTATGCTCTTTTAAAAAAAATGGTTTACTCTAGTTCTTCCAGAACAAACATATGACTTATTTCCTGGACTTCTTCTAAAAAAAAGGAAAGAGAAAACCTAAATAAATACTTTCCACTCCTCCTCAATGAGTCAGAAATATTAAGAGAGAGTTTACATGCGGTAATTAATAATTCAGCATGCGGTACAATTGGGAGCCCCTGGTGGTCTAGTGGTTAAGGACACGGCACTGTAACTGCCGAGGCCCGGGTTCGATTCCCGGTCGGGGAAACTCCCCGGGTAGGTGGAGCCCGTTAGCCCTGTAAGGCAATCCACCTACGTCCTGAGGACCTCGCTGCCACTGTCCAAGCTCGCTTGGCCCCGGCAGATGAACCTTAGGATTAAAGGGTGGGCTCAGTTCTGCGCGCACTGTGTCCCACCTAAAATAAATCCAATGCGCAGGCTGGAAGGCGTACAAAGACCTTCCACAGATCTTCGTTCGCGAAGTCTGGCCACTATTATGCGGTACAATACATACCTTTTTGCCATTACTGGTTGTAGTGTGCTAGTTCAGAAGACACTGTAGTGAGAAGACAATGATTTCATGATCTAGGTTGAGTTTAACCATACACCTTAGCTGAGGAGAGCTGCATTTTAGCATGAGTGACTGCTATATAACCTGAGCACATCTCCTGTCATTTCGTTGTTTGTCTTACCTTTCAAACTGAAATGTATGAATTTTTTCCATTTTTTCTCATTTGTATAGAGAGAAGGTTTTCTGAAAGCTTTATTGCTTCTAATGACCTCCTTTACCCTTGTCATATTCCTTCTGGACTTTCTCGAGTCTTTGTTTGATAGGTGGTATGTATTCTTCAGAACATCCAGGACAGTGTCTTTAAAGTACTCTCCATTGTGTCTGCAGAGATTTTACTCTTTTAGCTGTTTAACTTTCAGATTTTGAAAAACAGAATTCCCATGTAGCTCTCCTTTTTGTAGTTCCTTTTCCATTTTATACCATGAGAGTTTAGTTTTTTCCAGAGCCTTCAGAAAAAAAAACCACCTTGTTGAAAACCTTTGGAAAAGAACTCTGTGTCATCTGAATCTGCAATAGAGCATATAACTAATAAATTTATGGTGTTTGTTGTATTTCCTATCAATTCGTCTGGTCCAAAGGTCGAATTCACTTCAGTTCTTAATAACATCTTAGAAATCTGATAAAGAGGAATTCTGCCCTCTCTGAACTAAATTTTTGTAGATTATTTCTGTTTGTGTCTATATTCAATTTAACCTTCAAAAGGCAATAAATCCATCTCATATATTCCTGTTGGCTTATACTCTAAACGGGACTCTAAATCTGTATTAATCCTGATCACAGAACTTTTTGCTAGTTTCATTCAAACCAGAAGTACACCCTTAACCTGCTCTTAGGGTCATGTTTGCATCAACCCCCAGTTAAGCAAAACTGATGGACCCAAAGCAGACTCAGAATTACTACAGCCCCTACGACCTCTGTCTCAAACATATGTTTAGACACTGAGGTCATAACTCTTTATCTTTCCTCGATGATTTCTGCTGAATCAAAAACCAATCATAACTCATTGGCCTCTGCTTGCCTGAACACAATTTCAGCCAAAGCTGTCAGCTGCAGAATTAATTCTTGTTATTGGCCCATTCCTTGTTCAGTCTACTCTCTCACTTTATAATTTCTTTTTAATAATCTCTAGTCACTTAAACCTGATTAACGTCTAGTGTTGCAGTGAAGAATATATATGTTACTGTACTTCCTTTTAGTTTGGACTGAAGAATTTATACATTTTTCACTGCTTGCTTTTTGAGCATCAGACTGTTATACTTACATAACTTTACTTAAATGTCAGTGCCATTTGTAACTCTAATCCTTCTTTCTGACCAGGCATAACAAAACTAAGACTTAAAGTGGTGTTGATCTCCAAATAGCCTGGAGACATTACAATACCCAAATATCAGTCTATTTTCCTCTCTAGAAAAACACTTTAATTTCTATTCTGCTGCAGGACAAAACAAATACTGAATACTGAAACATTTCAAAACAGAGAAAGAACCTAGAATCATAGGTTAACGACATACTGAGATTTCAAGGGCCCTGGGCACTTCCCTAATCCAGTTTCATGCTTAAAGCAGAGGTATCTCTGAATTCACACCAAGATGCTCAAGGCTTTGAATAATGAACATCTCCAAAAATGAAGATTCCACATCCTCTCTAAGAAACCTTTAGTAACGCCAAAATATTCTTATGGGACTATTTTATTCCCCTCTATGTCTCATCAGAAATTTCTCGTTTCTATTTGTGACTTGTTTCTCTTGTTTACCCACTGTGCACTTCATTAAGAAGTCTACCCCTGTTTTCTTGATAACCCCTCACAGACACTAGTGGGTGTCTTAGCACCCCCACCACTGCCACCAAAAGTTACTATCTCTTCTCCAGTGTGTACAAGTTACACTCATTTATCCTCTCTTTATAGTGCAAGTGCTCCAACTCCTGACCATCTTGGTTGAGGGTTCGCCTCGAATAAACCTGTTTAAATTCATCACTATCACTTCCGGAGGCCCCAAAGCTGCATACAATGTTTCAGTTACAGGAAGCACTGAGTAAAGGGGGATAATCACTTCCCTCACTCCAACAGCTGCACTCCTGTTGATGTAGCCCAGTAACAGGAATTATTTTTGTAGGTGAGAATTTTGCAGAGAATTTCCACAATCTAGGATGGGAACAGGTCTTAATACTGCTGTTACATATGATGTGCTTGTGGTAATTTTAAAAAGTACTTTAAAAGCTGATCTTAAAAACAGTTAATTACATCTCAGATTTTCTTAACAGTGGACTGACACCTACAGTAAATCATATGCTAGGTTTATAAATCATGTATTCCTAGATATAATTTAATTGATTTATAAGTTATGAACATGAATTATAACTATGTTACTGATTTATACATTGTTTGATGGTTTCTATTAATCATATAACCCATTTGTGAAAAGTATTGGGTGATTAATAATGGTGCTACGTTCCTTTCAGATATGATGCAACTGTCTTTTGGTTTATGTAATAGATATCATATGTTTCAGTATTACTTAGGAAGTTTACTTTCCCATAAGTCATTGCAATATTCTACCTTAACCCATATTTTTACACTACAAAGTCTGGTTTGTTGATCGATTTGCCAAGATAGCTGTTCTTATATCTCTGATCAGATTTGTAACTAACATATTTTGCTTACTTCAAGTCCCAGTAATAAGAAGAGAATAAGAATCACAGGAAGATCTTAAGCACATATTTATTAAAATTAATTAAGGAATCCTAACAATTTACTGATTTTTTTTGTGTCTGATACTATGTCTGATCATGTACCATAGTATAATAATATATAATAATGGCCAGACTTCGTGAACGAAGATCTGTGGAAGGTCTTTGTACGCCTTCCAGCCTGCGCATTGGATTTATTTTAGGTGGGACACAGTGCGCGCAGAACTGAGCCCACCCTTTAATCCTAAGGTTCATCTGCCGGGGCCAAGCGAGCTTGGACAGTGGCAGCGAGGTCCTCAGGACGTAGGTGGATCGCCTTACAGGGCTAACGGGCTCCACCTGCCCGGGGAGTTTCCCCGACCGGGAATCGAACCCGGGCCTCGGCAGTTACAGTGCCGTGTCCTTAACCACTAGACCACCAGGGGCTCCCATGTACCATAGTAGTTACATTGTGTATGGGTCAACATTACACTGGCCAGACAGACGATACTGGTCTAAATTCTTTCTTCTGTTAAGGAATTTATTAAATATTAGGCCACAGCCTTGTGATTAAAATGTTTTCTGATATTTCAGGGCTTCAGTTCAATGGTTTTATCAATAAGAAAAAGTCTTAAACTGGTGCATGTGGATTTCTTACTAACACTTCTCTTTAATTTATCTATAGAATTTTGTGCGTGTGTGTAGGTACATATATGTATTTGAAATATTTTCTTGAATACTTTTAAAAGAAAATTTAAAAATGTGAAGATTGGAACATCATACTATAAGAATTTTTTTTAAAAATATACAATCTTGGAACTTTTTATGTGCTAAATTTTAAAGTTTTATTAATTTGAGTTGTTTTATTGAGAAAATGAACCTCCAAATGCTGATGTATTCTAGGATTAAATTTAAGATTTGCAATGTTGAAACTGAAACAATTTTTGTATTTTTAAAAACAGTAAGAAAGTGTTTTTTCTGTTGAGCTAGCAATGTCTTTTTTGACACTATCCTTGGTTTTGGTTAAACTCAGTGACAACAAATGTGAAAGACAGGCAAAGGTTTAAAAGGCAAACATAATTTGTAAGTAAATTAACCTGCCTACACAGAATTTTAGTTTTTGTGGGATTTTTTTTTCCAAATCTTATAGGGGTCTTTTTGTAACTATAAAGATAATGAAGCATAATTGACTTAATCCTTAAGTTCACTGTACTTGTACAATCCCCTAAGTGTGTAAGAACACAAACAGTTACTCTGCTCTCCATCGCTGGTAAAATCCTTGCAAGAATTCTTCTGAACAAGTTAATACCGGCCATAGCAGAAGAACTTCCACCTGAGAGCCAATGCGGTTTCAGAGCCAATAGGAGTACCACAGACATGGTATTCGTGCTCAGACAACTGCAAGAGAAGTGCAGGGAACAGAACAGAGCACTTTATGTAACCTTTGTCGACCTTACCAAAGCTTTTGATACTGTGAGTAGAAAAGGTCTATGGCAGATTCTGGAACGTTTAGGGTGTCCACCCAAGTTCCTTAAAATGATCATCCTGCTCCATGAGGACCAACGCGGCCAAGTGAGTTATGGCGATACACTCTCTGAGCTCTTTCAAATAACCAATGGAGTGAAACAAGGCTGTGTTCTTGCACCA
>VYXB01007189.1:142437-153890 GCA_013397135.1 Pachyramphus minor | reverse complement strand
CATAAAAGAGTTTGACAAAATAAACACCTGAAGAAAAGTACAAAGATCAGTGTTTATAGAGCCATTGTACTGTCTACTCTTTTATATGGGTCTGAGTCTTGGGTCATTTACCGCCACTACCTGTGACTCCTAGAACGGTTCCATCAACGCTGCCTCCGTACAATCCTCAACATCCACTGGACAGACTATGTGACCAATACGTCTGTTCTTGAACAGGCTGCAGTCACAAGTATCGAGGCCACGCTGCTGAGAACACAGCTGTGTTAGGCAGGGCACGTCTCCAGGATGAAGGACCACCACCTCCCTAAGATCACTCTACAGGGAACTCGCCACTGGCTGTCGCAAGAGAGGAGCCCCGAAAAGGAGATACAAGGACTCCCTGAAACAATATCTCAACCTTGGCCATATTGATCATCACCATTGGTCTACTCTGGCCTCCAATCGGGAGGCCTGGAGACAAACCATCTATAACGCTGCCACCTCCTTTGAGAACTCACACAGGGTCACTCTCGAGGAGAAAAGACAACTCAGAAAGAATCGCGTCCAGTCGATACCACCTGGGTTGTGGTATCTGGGTTCTGCTGTGCCTTTTGCAACCAAACTTGTCTGTCCCACATTGGCCTTTTCAGCCATCAGCGAGTCTGCAGCAAGCATGGGTAGAGCCTTTTGAAATCTTCGTTCGTGAAGCCAAGACATGAATAGAAAACTAAAACATATAAAAAATATATTTATCTTGTAAAACTTCACCAAAATACTCCATGCAATTATAAAATTGAATTTTATGTCAAAGTGACGTTCACATTTTCAAAAAGTTTCTGCTTTATCTGAAACTATTATCTTTTTGAATCTGTGTAAAGATTTTTCAGTGCTGAAGTCTGCAATACCTGTTACCCATTTTATGGAACATAAATAAATAATATCGTAACTATTGTAGCAACGAGAAAATATAAAAAAACAGATTTCCCAACATACCTTACTTTATTACATGAACATTAAAGCAGTGGTTTGGATTAAGCAAACACAATTGGTGTGTATTTTTCAATTTAGTTGAAAAACCACCCACAATCTAATGTTTTATAATTGAAAATTCAGTAAAATAAAATGTATATAAAAAGAAACATTTGCTGTAATAAACAATAGTTCGTGCAGCCCAGTAAATGCCCCTTAGTCACTGCTAGTAAAAGCCAACAGCCTTTGGATTGACTTGACAGTGCAGGGTCTCAGGACCTGTCTGAGCTTGCCAACATCTGAGCTGGGGTTCACTTGTTTTAGCAACTGAATAGTGGCCAGGTGACTGTTGTCCAGTCTGGGTTAGTTTAAGCCCTATGACTCCAATATGCAAGAAAGTTCTCCAAAACTCTGCTCATCACTGGTTGACAGACCCTGTTAGCAGCTGCAGGAGGGGGAAACCCTGAAACTTTTCAGGTTTAGCTGGAAACCACTGAGAAGGAGGTAGACTGTCAGAAGAAATCATTTCAAACTAAACCCAAGAGGACTCTGAACTGGGGAAAAGGAGCAACACCCCCAGGAATACGATATGACACCTGTAAGAGCCCTCTCTGTGGATGCTGACGAGTCCTTAGGAACACCTGCACCCTCTTTTTGAGGGATGGCAGTCCACCTTTAATCCCTGAGAAGCCCATGAAGGGTAAAGACAACACCAAAGAGGAGGGGCAGAACCTGGCTTTTTTTCTCTGTATCAATTTCACCTGTATAATCAGTGAGGCTATTTTCATACTGACAGGGTGATTTGGACTATCAGACTGCTGAAACATCAATTGAACTAACAAAAAAGTTCCTGTATGTTTATTGTGTTTTTCCTTTTGCCCATAACATGACTTGGCATGTAATGTATGCATCACACTGCAATCACTCACAGTCTTCATACCACATATGCATGCACCTTTCCACCAGGTGGAACACATCATGTTCTCACAACTACGGGTCCCCAACACACTGAGGTGGGGTGGGGTTTCCAGTATTTTGGTGAGAGCCACAGAAGTAAAGGCACCAGTGGCTCTCTTAATACTTCTAAGAGCAGAAGATTATATATTATATTTATAACATATCACATATGCAGTGATTTAAAATACTAGCTAGTATGATACCTTGATTCATCCTTCACCTTTAAATGCAAAACTCTAAAATTCATAAATAAAATAGCAACATTTTGACACTGTGAGATATTTGTTGTGCTGTGGATCCTGGAACTGGACACAGTACTCCAGGTGAAGTCTCAGAAGAGCAGAATAGAGAGGGAGAATCACTTTTCTTGAGCTCCTGGTCATGCTTATTTTTAAACAGGAATGTAAGGTTTCACTAAACTGGCTTTGATGGCAATCGCCTCTCCTTCCTACAACACATCAGTGTGAGAGTATTCCTGAGAAACATAAGGCTCAGTTTGTCCCTCTGTTTCAGGGCTTGCAGACCCACGTTTTCCAGCTTCTGAAAGCAAGGTTCAGTGACCTCCAGTGTATTGTTGTTTTTCTTATGCAGCTCATAAATAATATGTCAGTGATTTGGGGAACTAAAGGTAAGAAACAGAAAATCAAAATGTGTCCCTTGCCAGAGAGGAGAACACACAAATTTACATGTGAGATCTGGAATCTTAGCTTTCTGTTTTACTTTTAAGAACTGTTAACAGATACTATCTAATTATTCAATGAAGTAAAACTTATAAACAGAGCACAATATTCTCATTTCTTAGAAAGGAGTGACACCATTTTGCAGACTGTGAACTTCCGACCAAGCCCAGAAAATTCCATATGTGAGTCTCATTGAATCTATCAAAACATTTATTTGATTTTTTTTTGCCAGGAAAGAGATTACAAAAGATTCCTCAAGATCGCTCTTCAGGCAAATTCATTCCATTGATAAATCGCATTCCACCTGGCAAATTTTAATAACTGGATCAACAAGTAATTCACTAGATGACACAAGAGCATAAACATCTTAAAAGCCACATCTATTACCACATCAGGTGTGAAAGTCTTCAATACATAACAATTTTCCTGCCTCTGGTTTGAAAATCTGTCACTGATCTCATTCAAGCCACTGACCTGGCTTGATCTGCACTGAAAGTATGAGCACTAAACAAACATAGATCAGAAATATCTTAGGGCATGAGATATGTCTTAAATTTTCTGTTCTAGCAAAAAAAAAAAAAAAAAGTAAAGGTCAAATGGTTCTATGTGTGCATTGCATTGTCAAGCCAAAATATTCTTCCCAAAGCAACAGAGGTCAAACAGAAATATTAACTAGATTTATATTGCATATGGGATGGATATTGTGATTTGTAGAAGACTCTATGGCAAACAGAATGTTTCTTTCTCTGGTAATGAACCTGACATGACAGTTATAATACTGAGAAAATTTATGGATTAACTGAACTGTTGTTTTCTTTATGTGAGTGTTCTGTGGTAATACACCAGACTTTCATGGAGAAGAAAATTATAGTTGTATCAGTAAACATCTGTTACATCAAATATTTTTTTCCATTCATGGCAATTTTTATTGTTGAAATAGCACAGTGTATTTTTTTTTATTTATATGAGCTGCCCCCATATGCACACTGGTATCATAATCTCAAATAATTCTAATGTCAAACTTGCATGTTGACACTTTCATTTTCAAAACACACAAATACTTAACCTTTTTTTTTCAAAATACCAAGGTAAATATTACTGTCTTCTTCTGAACATCAAGGAAAACTAAGAGATGAGAGAGTTGGCTTAAGCTATGAATCAAGGAATGATTAATTTTAAGAATGTCTTGTTGTTTAAGCCTGATATTCCAGAGCTTTTAGACTACAGCCTGAAGGTATATTCATAACACAGTACTGAGTGATGTACATGAGTCCGTCATGTTGGTGCTCAAGGACAAGGCATTTCTCCTTTGTCCACAAGAAGTAATGCTGCATCACTACAGAAGGGCAACCAAGGAGAAGTTTATTTTGCTTCCAGCATTACCTTAAGCCCACTCAGTGTTTTGCTGCGTCTTGCTCAGCAGAGTTTTGGCCTGAAATGTCAGTGTTGAAGATAACATAGAATTAACCACCTTTTTTGTTGTTGTTGTTTTGCTCTGGGGTTTGTTTGTTTATTTGTGGGGGTTTTTAATTAAAGGGCATATCCATTTTATATATTTTCAGCAATTTTCTTATTTTTGTTTAATTCCATAAATTTTTTAAGACTGTGAACATGAAATACTTATAAAAATTGTTTTTTCTTCTGTATGTCTTTCTATACATTACACTATGTCTAATACTACTCATGGCTTCATCTAAACTGGGGAACGTTGGAGACTCACAGTTTCCTTATTTTGTTACTGCCCCGGTGACACTCAGTGCATGACTCAAAAGCTTTTGTCCCTGCCCCACCAAATGTCCTGATTTCCTCAGCTAGGTGTCACACTCCAGTAATCTTCCAGCCCAGACAAATGGGGAATCTGGATTACAAAACAAATTATGGACTGCAACTGGCCTAGAACTCCGGGCCAGTTTCATACAAACTGAATTAATATCCTTCAGAAACTGTTCCAGATTCAAACTACTTTAAGACCTCAGTCCTTAAAAGTTCTTTATAGTTTTTGATACTCTTAATGGTTTAAGAGCTATCATGAAATTTTGTTCCACATCACTGAGGCAGAAAGGAAAATGGATTTTTAATAAAAGAATAACTCCTCTTTGACTTGCTTAAATTCAGTTGCCATTATATTTAATATTGAATGCAAATTTGCATGGTTGATTCCAAAATTTTACATGGCTTGAAGGTACATTTTTATAGAATCATAAAATCAAAGATTCACAGAATTATTTGGTTTGGAAGAGACATTAAAGATCACCTAGTTTCATGCTGGGACACCTTCTACTAGACCAGGTTGCTCAAAGCCCCACCCCTGGTAAGCAATAGAGGTAGCAAGTGTTTTATTGATTTGGATTGATGCACCATACTGTTATTATGCCCTGTGAAGTGCGAAGGTAGGTTAGAAGACCATACAATAAAACAGTATGTTTTAATTTGTCCTTTTAATAACTAAAGATAGTTTCTGAAAACATAAGAAAAAGACTCAGAGAGAATTAATATAGATTAAACAGTGAAATGTTCAGGAAACAAAAAAAAAGAGAACTTTTAGCATTGTAAGCATATTGATTATTTCATGTGTTGATCCAGTCTATGAAAACATCAGCTTAATTTAATGAGAGCATTTTATAAACTTTAAATTATATGAAATTAATAGCTTTTCATAGGCATTACTTTGGACTACATGTATGGTTTTATATATATTATTGGTACTCCTTTTTAACTCTGAAAAATATTCCATATATTTGGCATAATTTGCAGCTTTTTTTTACATACTGCAATAGCAATCTTTACAAATCTGGGGGTTTGTTTGTATCTTTTTCTAGAAATATATCCTCTTTTTTAGGCTTGCAAAAAATTTAAAAAATTAGGTTTTATGAAAACTGCAAGAGGAAAAGAGCTTTCAACAGGAAAAAAATGAGACTCTTGCTCTGCCAATCTGAGTAGTAATCCTATGAAAGACAAAGTGGGTTCGTTTTAGATAGGCCACAGCTGCTTATGACTAAGAACAACTATCATAGAATTGTTTTGGTTGGAAAAGATCTCTTAGATCACCGAGTCCTGCTGTTAACCCAGCATTGCCAAGTCCACCACTAAACTATGTCCCTAAGTGCCACATCTACACATCTTTTAAATTGCTCCCCGGCTGGTGACTTCACCACTTCCCCAGGCAGCCTGTTGCAGCACCTGATAATCCTTTTGTTGAAGAATTTCTTTCTAATATCCAATCTAAACCTCCACTGGTGCAACTTGAAACCATTTCCTCTAATTCTATCACTTGTTACCTGGGAGAATATACCACCCCTCCACAACCTCCTTTCAGGTAGTTGTAGAGACCAAAAAGGTTTCCCCTCCTCTCCAGGCTAAACAACCCCAGCTGCCTCATCTGCTCCTCACAGGACTTGTGCTCCAGATCTTCCACGAGCACCACTGCCCTTCTCTGGACATGCTCCTGCACATCAGTGTCTTTCTTGTAGTGAGGGGCCCAAAACTGAACAGAGGATTCAAGGTGTGGCCTCACCAGTGCTGAATACAGAGGGACAATTACTGCCCCGGTCCTGCTGGCGACACTATTCCTGATAGATGGATAGATTCCTGACAGACCAGGATGCCATTGTCCTCCTTGGCCACCTGGACACACTGCTGGCTCATGTTCAACCAGCTGTCAAACAGCACCCCCAGGTCCTTTTCTGTCAGGCCACAGCAGAATTACAATGCTTTGAAGGTCTCAAGGTGAAGTTGCTACTTTGAGCTTCCAAACTGCTTTTTAAGCATAATGAATTTCATTAGTCTTTAAGGCAGTGAAGAAGCTTCCAGAACATTGATAGGTATTCACTTAAGTCCTTCATTACATTAGAATTTCAGATCAGTAAGGATTCTATCCTAAAAAGTAATATGGGTGTATTTTATATATATATATATATATTTACCAAAGGGAATGGCAAAACCTCCATAGCAGACCATTAATATTTGTAAGTTTTCTAGAAGTAGAATGTCTCCAAATAAAGTGTTCTTCAACTGTCTCATCTAAAAAAACCCTAGAATACATAACAACCACACTCCAAAAAAAAAAAAAAAAAGATTACTTTTTCAGGACTTTTTCTTCCTCTATCCATTGAAACTGAGCATTAGAGGCATCTTCAGTGGGCACCCCACATTTGGGCAAAATACAGGTAATGGGTCCACCTGATAGAACATTCAGTTGTCAGTGTAACTACAAGACGCTTCACTAAGGACAGAATCTTATCTGGAACTGAACCACATGTACTTTCATTGGCATAAATGACCTCATTGCTAGGAGAAGTAAGCCTTGATACTAAAAACATTTTTGCACATATTTACCATTGAACTTGAAGGGCAAACCAGAGAACAATACGGTCCAACCCATGTGCATAAAAACTACATGTATATTAAGCTTAAACTGGGCAAATGTATCACCAGAAATTTCTCTAATTGAGAAGTTCAACTCAAGCCAGAAAACTTTGAAATCAAACATTCACTGTCATGAAGGTCTCTATATAAAGTTTTGAACAAGGTGAATACAAATGAAGACAAAAGGAACCAAGGTAATAAAATAACACACGGAAATAATCCAGACAGTAGAATATTTAATGAGGATCCAAGTGTTTTATCCAGGCTAGGATATATGCATGACTTCATTCTAATAAAAAAAGGAATTATGAAATTTTCTATGGCATTAAACATAATACAGGAAATCTGACAAAGCTGAAGAGGTTGACTCCCATCCTGATTCTCCTAAAGAAAAACTGTTGTCAGGAACACTGAACTATGTGTGACCCTAAAAGCTTGTAGGAGAAGGACAGGAGGGGGAAAAAATCAAACTACACTTTTCTTCTATTCAGTGGAACTTTAAACACTGGACTATATTTCACAACACAGAATTTTTGAAGACTCAACTTTCTAGTAGTTAGCAGTCCAACAAAGCACAGATATATACATGAGATACACAATTTCCAGAAAATCAAAACATTGTGTTTTAATTGTTGCCTCTCAGAAATGAATACATGAAAAAGATAGATGAAGAAATAAATGGTTTAAATCAGTGGCATTTCACTCATATTGGCTAAAACTGTTTTTTTGCTCTTGAGGGATTCTTTGAGTAATGTATTCAGTAAAGACTAGAATAAGTATTCTAGGTCAGTGATGTTCCACGGTGCAGAACAAGAAGATATTTTAATGGATTTATGTAATGACTGTGATAATGGTGATTTGGAAATCACCTTCGTTCTTTGAGATGTGAATGAAACCACATTCTTACTCATGTGGTACCTAGGTGATAAAATAAAATCCAGTTGGGCTTTAGACATCCATGAGCAAGTCCAACAAGGAGAACCTGCACCTGCACTGCTCAGTGGTTGTCATTAAAAGAAACACCAAGTGCTCATAGAGAGCACTGAGGTCCCCATTTGCCAGCCTTGTAGAGAGTCATGAGAAGTGTGCTGCCTGCTGGGGGCTAAGATCCCTGATGTTTCCAAGAGGAAACTATTACCTGGTACTATGTTTTCATGTGGGTACAAATGACACAGCAAGCCAGAAAAATGGACAGGATCAAGGAAGACTGTAAAGCCCTGTCAAGGAAGGTGAAAAAAGTCAGTGCCCAAGTCAAATTCACATCTATTCTACAAGTTAGAGAAATGGGGACAGTCAGAAGCAAACACATAGCACAAATCAACATCTGGCTTCATGGCTGCTGCTGTCATGTAGGTTTTAGCTTTTATGACAGTGGGTTTACTTTAATGAACATAGTCTGTTAGAGGAGGGATGGGATCCACCTGTCTAAAAAGGGTAGGAGAACCTTTGGCAGCAGGTTGGTCATTTTGGTGAGACAAGCTTTAAACTGAAGGACTGGATTCTACTTTTCACACTGTCTCCTTCACAGGTAAGCTCTGGAAATGTGGGTTAGATAAATGGACAGTGAGGTGGATCAAGAACTGCCTGAATGGCAGAGCTCAGGTGGTCATGATTAGCTGAGTAGATTCCAGTTAGAGGCCTTTAGTCAATGTTGTTCCCCAGGGATCAATACTGGGTCCAGTCTTATTCAACCTTTTTTTCAACAACCTGGATGAAGGGGTAGGAATGCACCCTCAGCAAGTTTGTTGATGATACAAAAATAAAGGACATGGCTGATACATCTGAAGCTTATATTGCCATAAATGACAGGACCTTGATAGGCTGGAGAGTTGGGTGGAGAGAAACATAATGATGTTCAACAAGAGTAAATGTAGGGTTCTGTAGCTAGGGATGAATAAACCCAGGTGCCAGTACAGGTTGGGTGTCTGACCTACTAGAGAGCAGCTCTGCTGAGAAGAACCTGGGAGTCTTGGTGGATGACAAGTTGACTACGATCTGGCAGTGCGCCCTTGTGGCCAGGAGGGCAAATGGTATCCTGGGGTGCCTCGGGAAGACTGTGGCCAACAGGTTATGAAAGGTGATCCTACCCTTCTACTCAACCCCAGTGAGGCCACATCTGGAGTGCTGTGTTCAGTTCTGGTCTCCACAGTTCGAGAAAGACAAGGAGCTACCAAAGAGGGTCCAATGGAGGGCCACAAAGATGATTAGGAGTCTGGAGCATCTCTCCTCATACGATAGAACTGAGCCTGTTTAGTGTAGGAAGAGAAGAATGAGAGGAGAGCTCATCAATTCATATATAAACATCTCAAAGATGAGTGTCAAGAGGATGGTGCCAGACTCTTTTCTGGTGTTGCTCAGCTACAGAACAAGGAGTAATAGCCATAAACTAAAACACAAGGAGTTCCACGTCAACATGAGAAAGAGCTTCTTTACATTGAGGATGGCACTGGAATGGGCTCCCCATGGAGGTCATGGAGTCTCCCTCTTTGGAGACAGTCAAAACCCACCTGGACATGTTCTTGTGCAACCTGCTCTAGGTGACCCCACAGCAGCAGAAATGTTGGCCTACATGATCTCCAGAGGTGCCTTCCAACTCTAAAAATTCTGTGATTCAGTGGAACAAAATAAGAAATAATGAATTCAGAGGAATGATCTGAGAACACATTTAGTTCCGAAATAAGCTCACTCAAACCACTTGACCTCAAAGAGAATTGATGAGAAATCACAAGGAGAAATGGGGGAGGTTTGCTGATGGAAACTGCTGATCCAGAGACAAACAAACTTTTCATAAATTAGTTAACAGTTCATCTTAAAACAGAATAAAACAAAATTTAAATGATGAGTATATTTTTCTGCTCAGATGTATTAATTTTTACAAATTTATAAGCTCTTTCAGTAAAACAAAAAGTTAGTCCTTTAGTCACAAGATGAGGAGAAAAGATGTGTCCCTGTGATTACTCCTCTGTGCCAGGCACTAGGGTGGACAGATTTAGGTTCAAGACATTGGCATTGTTGTATACCCAAACTATTGCAAAAGTGAAACCAAGCTTCTGGCTGTGACAGAAAAAAACATCAAATCTTATTGCAGCAGTTTAAGATGTTATGAATCCTGAAATTCTGCCCTGCCTTTCTGGCAGAGGTCAGTGTCCTTGCACTGCATTAGAAGAAAGAAACAAGTGTTGTCTTGTCCCCACATCCAGTGTGTTAAATCACATATACTCTCCATCAGCAGCTGAAACTAAGCACTCAAGATCTGCACTGCTGTGTCTGTGTTCGTTTTTATTGACTGCTGCAGGGAAAGTGCAACAAAGCACCACCTGAAATGTTCGTAACAGGAATTTTAGGTACTCATCTGTGAAAATCATGGCATAACTAAGAAATGGAACCACACTGTTAAGATTCACAGAAATTAAATCTTTGAGAGGTATAGCATGCTTTATATTCAGACAGGAGCAAAAGTTCACTTAGTTTATGGAGTTATTTCCGAGATTTTACATAACATGAAAGGTTTGTCTCTTCCAGAAATGGTTATTTTACTCCAAATGTCAGTATCCTATTTAGGTTAAAAAATACTGCATCATTAGTCTACTATTAAGAGTTTTAAAAACTTCCAACGTATTTTATTTCAATGTACATAAATAGTGGTTATCTCTTTTTTTATTAATTGTAAAATATATCTGCAGAAACTTCCAAGAATGTGTATTTTCTTTTGTGACAGTAAAATTATTATACTTTGAATGGTAGAAAGAGAAAAATCAAGTTTATAATAAAGTGTGCTTGCAGAGGGATGGATTTCATCCTTCACTGCTTATCTGTGTTAAAGGAATGTATTTGCTAGTGTATGTTAAACGATATAAGTAATTAGCAATGAAAGTCATAGATGCAGTCCAGTAACTTTGAATCACACTAAATTCAATTCAGATTGTATAGTGCTTTTAGAATGAAAGGGAGCTGAAGAACAACTTGCAGCCAGTTAAATTTTTCTAGCAAAAATTTTTTCATTACATGATGCTGAATTCTGAAACACTAAATATTTTTCTTCAAATAGATTACTTTGGGTTCATCAACTTTTACTGAACAGCAGGCAGCCGATAAAGATCTGGAGTCCTAGCGGGCTGTCACCTGCCACTCTGATTATCTGGTCAGTTGGAAAGGCGGCTCCTGGAGGGCCCTGGAAACACAGGCTTATCTGTCAGGAATCCCCACCAATGGATGAGCTTGTGCTGTTCCAGACACTTGGCCCATTCATTTGCAGCAAGTGAGAGCTTGGGGCGAACTCTTATTGTTTCTTTTCTAGGTTCTCTTTTATTTTTCTGGTGGAGTTACATTAGTCTTCTTTCTGTAAGTACATGCCAGGTGAATTTAAATTTTTTCAAGAGTAGAGCTTGGGAGGTTTTAATTTTTACTTTTAAGTTTTTATCTAGGGATGTGTAGAAAAGACACACTTGTAAGCATTCTGCTAGAAGACACTAAGCTTCTCCTCT
The DNA here is from genome assembly GCA_013397135.1 of Pachyramphus minor. NCBI lineage: Eukaryota > Metazoa > Chordata > Aves > Passeriformes > Tyrannidae > Pachyramphus > Pachyramphus minor. The sequence continues at coordinate 142,456 of VYXB01007189.1, read as the reverse complement.
CCTCTCCTCTCCTCTCCTC
>VYXB01007189.1:124402-142281 GCA_013397135.1 Pachyramphus minor | reverse complement strand
GTATTATTTTGTGTGATCTCCTCCCCCCCTTTTTTTTTATAAGTTCAAAGCTGAATTTACACTTATGGTTCATGTTAAAGTAATTACTTTTCCCTGCTAGAGAGGAAAAATACTGTATTTCTTTTAAGTGCAAAGAGATTCAGTTTAGAATTTCAATCTGCTGGTTTGTGATATTCAGATACACTGTTACATCTTTAGGGCAGATATTTTGATGCAAAGCCTTTTATTCATCCTTTTCCAAAGACACAATCATAAGCCAATTTTCCTTCTGTCTGCTTTCATTAAACTACCTTATTTGAAAACAGCACCAACAAAGCACCTAAATATCCTGCCTTCTCCTGGAGAATTAGCATTTTTCCTTTGATGTGGTTCAAAGTGGGAAACCACATTAATGTGAGATTCAGCCAATTTCTGCTATTGCTTTGACATCATCTGCTCAAAACGGCTTTGTACTGGCCTCTCTGGCCAAATGTTAGCTTGGCATATTTCACAAAAGAGAAGGAGGTATAGGTGTAGCTTCAGCAAAATTCTGTCCTGAGGTCTGATACCCTAAAAGAGTTTCTCAGGTCAGAATTAATTGAATTTTGTTTGATGTAAGCAAACACAGGGCAAGACAAAAACCTTGACCTGTATCTTTGATATTTATTAACAGAAGAATGACTAAAGACAGGGATAGAATCCTAAGGGCTTTACAAGCCCATTGCTCCTGCCAAAAGGTCTTTATGCCACCTGGTCTAGCCTATGGACAGCCAGAATGTTATGGCAGGGAGCAAAGCTCATATTCAGAAGCAGAAAGCTTTTTCCATGTATTCCTGCATACAACAATGCTATTGCAAGTGGAAGTCAAAAATCTGATGCAAAAGCTGGTTTTTTTTAAACCAAATAATATTTAGCAAAACATGTGTAATGCAGTCTAATACAGTCACTTACAGATCACAATAGAAATGCATTTTGTCACAATGTATTTTGGCTGTTTTGTAACTTGTCATATTTAAAGGCAGTTCTGATGTACAAAAATGAAGGCAGACTTAGCTACAGAAAATTGAAGACCTGTATATACCACTTAAAGCACTTTCTATTGTGATAATTCTCTCCCAGAAGCCAGTTAAACTCTTTATGAGCAGAAACACTCAATGTCTAAGTATTTTAGAAAGGAATAAGTGAGTTGCATCACTGTATTAGGAAGCAGTTAGAAAGAAAAAGGTTCACCTACAATGGCAACACTCTAACTTCCTTTCTCATTGTCTGGCTTAGTTAGGAGAAAAAGACTCATGTAAATCATGAGTTGTGAATGATAGTGTGTTTCCCACCCAGTGGCTAGGGCAACTGGCACGGTTCCAGGACTACTTATCCAGCCTTTTTCCTGAAGCATGCATGGAAGATGGTGCATGGAGCACGCACTCCTGCTCTCTGATCAGGGACTGTGCTTGTCTGAGCAAATAATATGGTGATGAAGGCCCAATTTGAATCCTGGCATGACTTTGCAACACAAGGGCAAAGTCTAGCAGTTCATATCAAAATCCATCTCTGCTTAAGCAGCTTGCTCGTATTTGCTGGAATTTTTGTGGACATAATCTCTGCTAATACTTGTCTGATATTTCAAAAGGAAAAAAAATAAGGGAAGCAACACTGTTAGCTCTAGGGTGCTTGTTGCTATAAAACAAATAACTGTTCTTCAAAGCCTGCAACAATTCTCACAATAAACAGTAACTAAATATTTCACTATCCTTGAAGTCCTATTGTTCCATTTATAAGAAGCCTTGGGTGTTTTGTCTCTCAAGAAGAGATGTAGGAGTTACATTTTTGTAACTCCCAGCAATCAAACAGACCAATATAAAAAATAGAAAATACATTTCAGCCAAGCTTTTCTCCAGTGTACTATCAAGACTAGTGGAATAATACTTTGCATTTAATTGCATCCTTGGCATACAATTCAAAGGTTCAAATTTTATACCTAGTCATCAAATAATTGGGGGGATAGTATTCCAATTAAATTTTTTCATTTATTGTGTAAACAATCCTATTTGCAAACAGAGAGTAGTTGTATATGTATAAACCAGTATTTGCAATAGATTGTTTTCAGAGATGTTGTTTAGGAATGCTTAAATATGAACAACAGTGAGCAGATTTGCAGAAAACTGCATTTATATAGCTTAAAATCAGACCACAATAACCTGGATGTTAAAGAGAAAGGATTTATTTTTGTTATTGGATTTAAATATGTACTTCATTTAAACGTATATCTAGTCTAAAACAAATGAAAAAAAATAAGCAAACAAAATTTAGGGCATGTTTTAGACCAGACTAAGTGAAGACATGGCTCAATGCCTTCTCTGGTATTTTTTCCCCCTAATTAAAGGCATTTACTCTTGTAAGCTTTCCCCGAATTCTCATATTCCTATCAGTCACCAGACTGAAATTGTTCTGAAAGCAATTGAAAAGACTTCTTGTTTCAGTAACTAATTATGCTGTGAATACTTCCCCGGGGGAGGTCTAAGGCCCAATAATAGCAGTAACTTTTATGAAAACATGCCCAGTGACTCCTCCTGCTGAGAGCTACATTGAAAGGCCTTGCCAAACCAGGAGATAGATTGGATTCCCAGTGCTGTTGAAAAAACAATCAGTTCATAAGCTTCAAAGCACCAAAACAGCTGAAATACTAAATAGGCATGTGCAAACCCTAATTAATTAAATCTAACGATCCTGTCAAATGATAGGATTTTCTACAACATAAAGAATTTTTAATAAATAAACAAAAATGAAAGTTCATACTGAAAGACAATGCATCACTATGGCATTTTCTGACATTTTCCCTACATTCTTTTCACTGTAGAGTAATTTCGATCCATTTGTGAACATATCTACTGAACAGCACTTGCTTCCCAGAAATCCTAAAACTGTAAAATGAATTATCAGTGTTTGTTGGCAGATACTCAGTTGGCCACTTTCATCCATATTTTCACTGTCATTTCACATTACTCCAATTTTTCTATGTGTTCTTTACCTCCAGATATTTTCATCATGCTAACATCTCTACTTTTCAATTATGCATGCAAATCCTTTTGTAAAAGATATCTGCCACAAAGCACTTCCATGCATCTCTCCATATAAAACAGTTTATGCCTTCTTTTCATAAATGAATTAGCATCCTTCTTGGAATGACCATAACTTGAAGCAGATCTGCTGACCGTAAATGACTGAAACCAAGGACAAGCCGTTGCTGGAGCAGCCTTGTCTCCCAGCTGGTGTGAACTGGTATAGTTCCATTCAACTGAAAGGGTGCAGATTAGCCCAGCTTCATTTATTTTGCTGAAATTATGCCATTTAACAACAGCTGAGACATCAAGCCAAATGAGAATATGATATTACTTAGACTCTTCCTGTTTTTTTCTTAGTGAAAGTACTGCATCAAAAAATTCTTCAAAGCCCTCTTATTTCCACAAATTTTATTTTATATATTCATATATTTTCTTCATGTTTAGGAGCATTGTCAAAATAAGCAACAGCTTATTTTGGAAATCGTATATTAAAATATGCTCGCTATCACACCTGATATCTTTACTGAAGACTTTCAAAAACTTAAGTGAAAACTCTTTTTAAGGACAGAGTAAGGTAATTAAACCAAAACAAAAACAAAGCACCAAACAACACTAAAAAAAAAAAAAAAAACAACACAAGAAAACTAAGGCAAAGTGAGAAGGCTCCTTGCAAAGACAACATGGATGTGTAGATTCTGATTATTACAATAACCTCAACTTCAACCCATTTGTGATTCTAATCAGGTCAGACACATTACATCACCTACTAGGTATCTTTCTAGCTCTGACCTACCTCTAAGAATAGTTTGTGAAAGCACAAATTAGGCACAGGGGATATAATCAAAGGAGAAACTGACTTTTCCCATGAGCGAACAAGGTGGAACTTATTCAGGTACACTAATTTCTTAAGTAAAGTCAGACTCTGTCTTGTTCTAGAATGCAACACACATCATGACAGACGACATCATGTAAAATTAAGAAATGTCTTTCCACTCACTAATTCACATTTGAACTTCCTTGTGATGTAATGATAGATAAAAATACGTCAGAAATTTTTGTGTCCATAGCACCATACAAAGTCTTTATGTCAGTGTAGCCTATGCAGATTCTTGATACATTTTGATGGGGAAATGAAGATGCCCTTATGAGATTCATTTGTTGCTTACATAAATTACCTGAGTTTGGAAAAGCCTTTTGATTTTCCATTTGTATCAGCTGTATTTTTTTTTATTTTTTTTTTATTTTTTGTGAAGGAGATCATAAATCTTAAATTAAACATAGCTGAATTCTCAGTTGTGAGAAATTCCCATAGGATTCTTCAGCATACAATTACTTTTTATTCTATTTAGTTGTCCACTTTAAATATTTGCTACTTTATGGACCTTTCACCTTTACTTGCAAAAATAATTGATTACAATTAAAGTAAGAAAATAATGAAGCAAGAAGAAATTACCATTAGGGTAAGACACTCAGAAGACATATAATTAATATTGAGTACAAAGGGAGAACATTGGTAATAATTTGTGAGCTATAGATGGCCTTGGATGGCGTACATTATGCCATCTTTTAAAGCTGTATAATACACATTTAGATAATAACAAGGCAGTCAGTACTAGGCAGGAAAAGTAACAACAATAGGTCCAGATAACATACTTGGAATATAACAGATTCTAGTTAAATAAGTTGGAATGTGAAGTAAGAATACCCAAATTAGCAACTTTATAGCTGATGTTTGCTGACTGTGCTCAGTTCACATTTTACTAAGACTTAAAATAATTTATAAGGAGATAAGATAGATAAAAAATGCCCAAAGTAGTTAGATCTTGTAATACACAGCCAAAAAATAAAATCATGAAAAAGTATGAAAACTCAAAATAGAAATAAAAAAGCTTCTCTAATTAGTGTGTTGCAACTCCCTAAGAGAAGACTGCATGTATCCTACTTTAGTAAGCTTCCTGAGTGAGGTTATTGAGTGAAAGTTCCTGTTGCCTGAGAGATGGCATAGAGGTAGAAATTAATGAGATAGTGCCAGAATAGTTAAAGGCTAAAGGTCTGTTACTGGAGGAATATATACCTAAAAGGTCAGCAATTGTAATGAGGTCCACAGGAGAATCTCTGTAGTTCAGAGTGGCTGAAACTGGATGCATACACTTGCTGCATGCTGAGCCTACATCTAAAGACAACCTCAGCACATAATATCTACCAAAGGGTAACTCTGCTCCCTCTGTTTCTACATTGCATGAAAGAAAACACAAGCTTGTGAACTATTTGGACATGAATTAAAACAAAATGTAGGTGAGAAACTCAAAGGTAAAGTGAACCTAAACAGTAAGAATAACAGATAAGGAAAAGTTGGAAGACTCCTAACAATATACTAATATGCAAGGTATTTCCAACACACTTGTATAGAACATCTATCCTTGGATTCATCAGGAATAGCTCGATAGGAAGGAATATTTACAACTGATTCCCTGAATTGGTATAGTGACCTGGGCCAACAGGTACAATCAGGGAAGATGTGTTGAGCTCTTAATTCAGTGCCAATTTGTGACACTAAGGTAAACTGGTTAAACCCATCTGTCTCAGTCATACTTTTGTCACCTTCAGAAAAAAATACTTCATATTGAGCATTTAGAAGCATACTTACCTGCATGATATAAGTCCTGAACATCAACACTGTGATCTAAGCCAAACACACGTGCAAAGTTTGCTGCTTTCAAGGTATAAATAAAATGCAATTCAATTATGGCAGATTGTTTCCAGATGTAAATTTAAAAAGCCTGGAAAAGAAAGAAAGTGATAAAACTCTACAAAAGCGATAAAAACAAGTTTGGTACCCTCCTGGAGGTAAATTTAGGTGATAGAAAACAGAATTCCCCTCCTCCCCTCTCATCAAAATATAACTTTTAACATCTATGACAGTTGCTTCAAGAGTTTTGAAAGAGGTTGTGATACTGTCAATATTAGCCAGATACTGTGTTGTAAATTTGACACAATCTCCAACCGAGTTGCTAGCAATATTAAGCCCAAGGTAACATATTACTCACTTTCCACAATAGCCAATGCTGATCTCTACTTAAGTATTCCTTTGGGACAAATAATAAAAAATCATGTAAATTTCAGTTGCCACATGCTGTTCTTGTCAGGAAGGTGTATAAATAAGACTACATGATACAGACGATTAAACAAGGTATTTCAATAATGAGTACATATTTGGCTGTTAAACATATTTACATTTGCATCACTTTTTATTTAAGTTCTTGGTGAATCTTTAGTCAGCTTTTAAAATAAGCAGCTGGCTGAGTGCAATTTGTGTTTAAGCAAATATCTTGTATTTTTATTATTGAAAAAAAAAGAAAAAGAAAAAAGCAGTCTGTCTTTGAGCAAATCAAAATCTGTACCTCCTGTCTGCTCTGACCTGATGCACTTCTGTAGTCTACTCCAGGAACAGATGAAACTGAAACAGGAACTGCAGGTCAAGTGTTCTTTCTCTTGATAAATGGCTTTTGAGAACACAAATTGTTTTTCCTTAGCTAAAATTACTATATGTGTGCTTATTTATAGTTCCAACCTCTCCAACATTTCCACATGGCACTGTCTTTGTACTCTTAATTTATTCGGTGAGACACTTGAGAAAAAATTGGTGCATGGGATCTTCTGCAGATCAGGAAGGAAAATGCATGTTTCTTAGTGTTCTTGACTGTGTCCTTACACATGTGATTTGGATCACTCTAACATTGTGTTATTTATTTTCCTTTGACAGAAATGCAACATTTAACTGTTTCTAACTTACAAATATGTTTGATATGAACTTCATGCAGAAAAGTGTAAAAGGAAGAGAATACAGAAGGAAATAATTGCTGTTATAAAAATATCCATCCTTCAACAAAGATATGTTTAATTGTAATGTTCACTTACTAAAATATCATCTAGAAATGTGTATTTTAATAGCATGAGGAAACTGCAACTGCAGCAACAATATTCTTTTCTTTCTTCACAATTATGTTCATGGCAATTGTATTTAAAACATGTTGTTGTGTATTAATAACAAGTACATTTATTGATCTCTCGATAAAAAAAATAAATCATTCTCTACCCAGTTTGAAATGTTCGTGTAGGTTTTTTCTTTTTTTTTTTTAAACATTTGAAAAGAACAACTGGAAATTAGCCAGCAAAGGCCATAAATTGTTAGGCTATGGTTCTACATTCCCATTTTTATCCAAAAGAATGGATAGAATAGAGAGAGAAGTTTAAAACTGAGTCTGCTTTCTATGCACATTCTTTACAGAAGACTGTGCTTTTACCATAGGCAGCGTCTAACATTCAAAATACATTTGTCCACCTTTCAAAACCATCTTTCGTTGAGACAATTTTCTGTCAGAGATGAAGAGAAAGAGTTTTGATTAACCTAAGCCAAGATATATTCTTCTCACTTTCTTTTCCACCCTCTCAGAAACAGCTTCTCTTGTGCTACATCACAAAACAAAGGTCTTTAGCAGACTAGTGCCTGCAGAACAAAGTTTCTCTTAAGATCAGTTGGTGCCTGTAGTCTGAGTTTATGCACCTGAGGCATATGTGTGAAATGAGCTCTCCAACACAATGTGCTTACAGCCTGTATCACAAAAAGATGGTCATTTAAAATGCATACAATGACCAAATTAAATTTTTTTCAAAAAAGTAGCTACGGTCATATACAGTCAATAGTTTCTTCGAATATCGTTTGCATTTTATTAATAAAGGCAATTCATGTACAACATTCATTATTATGCTCTTTTCCTGGTTTTTCATTTGAAAACCACAATTTGGTCTAAATGTTCTTTTTTTTTTTTTTGCCCTACAGTGGTAAGAAGTTAAATTCTATATGGACACACAGATATTTTTTTTAATGTCATGTAACTCCATGCAAAAATTGATTGAAATAACACTGTACAAAGAGATGCAATGCTGATTGAGAGGAACCGTGGACAAATTCTTAGTCTGAAGTTCAGACTTGAGGCTTGTAAGTCAAAGTTTGTCACCCACAGAATATAACCACTTTACAAATATTTGTCATTGTCGTCAAGTCTTGAAATTCGGGGTGGGGATATTTTGGGGGTCTTCAGCTTGGTTCGCAGAGTTTCTACAATGAGCTCTTCCTGATTCTGTTAGTATGGTGAATGAATGAGATGCTCACAGGCTCATAAGATCGGGTCCAAATATGCTAGTGACCAAAGTCAAGCTGCAGTTTTTGTTTACCTCATAGTATGACATAATAGCAATTTTTTTACTTTTAATCTTTACTGCATGCGTTTTTCCTGATATGATTTTTCTTCAAAGAGGAAAAGAATACAGCAATTTTAAACTTTTTTTTAGACTGTTACGTGTGTACCACATATAAATAGAAATGTTTCCTGTGAGAAACGACTGACTTTTACCAGGAGAGCTCTATAATCATTGGAGCTCAGAATCCAATTCTCTTAAAAAAACTCTGATGGTATAAAAAGAAAAAATCCTTTTAAAGGAAGAGGAACCTCAATGTAAAAAAATTCAAAACTAAAATAATTTGTAAATAGCAAAATAAGAATTTTAAACTACTGTAATATAAAGAAGTGCAGACAAACGAGGGGAAATAAACAAGCAATAAGCTGTCACCTTGTTATAAGGCTGTTTTGTTGTCCATGAGTGATATAGAAAGGTTAGTTTTTTACTTAATTGTAAAGTAGCACAGCTGATTAGTTATTTTAAGTGCAGTGGGATAGCTGAGAAATAATGACTATAATAATAGAACAAAAAAAGGGTAAATTAGATTGTGTGATCACGGCAAAGCAGGTTCTGGCAGAGTGGTTGACACAGGTTAACAATGAAGACAATGGAAAGCAATGGAGAAAAAAAGGAGCAGCATTCAGATAGCCTACCTGCTTCCTGCATGGAAATTAATGCATATGGGTCTGAAAGAAAGCCGAAGAGAATGAAAAAATTATTGTGAAATTGAAGTGAATTAAAGAAATATTAAAAAAAAAATCACAATTCCTTTGTTAAAGGAATGATCTTTCTGTGTACTGAACTGAAATTTCTGAGACTGTCTACACTTTCCTGGTCCTGTCCAGGGTATAAGCATTCAACACTTCTTGAGTACTGCAGTGCATCTAACAACACATTATCCCTCACATGCCCCACGAGGAAAAGAAAAAGGACCTCCATCAGCTCCTCTGATCAGGACAGGTCAGAGCACTCCATGAGGAGAGAGACCTATGCCATACTATAGGTGCAACACTAGTTTTAAAATCAGTTTCTTCCTATTTCCTAGGTAGTTTCAACCTTGGAATCTCTTTTGGCAGACTGTTCTGTCTCTACCAGTAACATTGCTATTGGTATGCATGGTCTTGAAGTTATTGTTAGAACATTTTATACAATGTATTAATGTAAAAGAGGATTGACATGAATCCACTGATGAAAGTCAGACCAACTCCTTCAAAGGCTACCTAAATCTATAATGGGACAGTGATACAATTTCTGTCCTTCCTGACAGGATCTGAAGTCTGTTCTGGATGGGGAGGAAGTTCAGGCTTAAAATAAATATCCTAGAGCCAGTCCTTGATTCCAGAAGTACAAAAAGCTTCTTCTATAATCGACCAAGTCTGTTTCGTTCTTAGGTTTGACAGATTTATCAAACTTTTTCTAGGTAGTTCCTGAATGGATAATTTCTCTCTCCATTTTGTTAGGCAGCAAATTTTGGAGTGCCTTGGTGTCTCAGCCAAAGGATGTAAAAGGTCTCCAATACTTTCACAGTGAGAACAGAGGAGTATACTAAAAGTGGTTTGTTGTGGAAACTGACTGGACAGCAGGCATGCTTCTTTATGAAATTATGTTGGAAGAAGGAAAAGCTATGTATTTCACAGTTCCCAAAATGCATTCACACTTTTTATAAAGTATTTCTTGGATATCCTCTGCTAAGGAGATGCATAAGTATAGCATCATTAATTTCAGTGGATGTAGTCTAAATATTGAAAGTATACCACTAAGTGTTTGCAGATAAATGTTTCTTAATGAATACACTTGCTTCTCATTTCAACAGATCTGAAATGTGCTTGCTGAATGACAGCTCCCAGAGGGACATAATGAGTGGCACAGGATCTAGTTGGAGGACTGTCATTAGTGGTGTCCCCCAAGGTGCCATACTGGGCCATTATCATTTAACCTTATTTATCAGGCATGAATGAAGAGGCCTCCTCAGCAAGTTGATGACAACACAAAGATGGGAGGAGTGGCTGATACCCCAGAGGGCTGTGAAGCCATTCAGAAGGACCTTGACAGGTTGGAGAGATGGGCAGAGAGGAACTGTCTGAAATTCAACAAGTGCAAATGCAGAGTCCTGCACCTGGGAAAGAATAACCCCAGGCACCAGCACAGGCTGGGACTGACCTGAAAGCAGCTCTGCGGAGAAGGTCCTGGGGGGTCAACAAGCCAGCGGTGTGTCCTTGTGGCCAAGAAGGACAATGGTATTCTGGGGTACATTAGGAAGAGCAATGCCTGCAGGTCAAGGGAGGTGATCCTGTCCATCTCTGAGGAGTCCTGGACTCCTCAGTACAAGAGAGAACTTGGAATTCCTGAACTGTGTTCAACCGATGGCTACAAGGATAATGAAGGGAATGGAGCATCTCTCTTATGAGGAAAGGTTGAGAGTGCTGGACCTTTTCAGCCCTGAGAAGAGATGACTGAGAGGGGACCTCATCAATGTCTATAGTATTTGAAGGGAGGGTGTAAGTGCCAATCAACAGGATAAAAGTCAACAGGCAGAAACTGGTGCACAGGAAGTTCCACCTGAATATGAGGAACGACTTTACTGTGTGGGTGACTGTTCACTGGAACAGATTGACCAGAGAGGTTGTACTCTTCTCACTGGAGATATTCAAGAATGGTTCAGATGCAATCCTGTGCCATATGCTCTCAAGTGGCCCTGTTGGAGCAGAAAGGTTGGACCAGATGACCAACTGTGATCCCTTCCAACCTGAAGCATTATGTGATTCCATAAAATGTCCTATTTTCTCTTTTGTTCCTTTTTTTTTCTTTCACTAGTTCATAGAAGTTAACATCTTAGGGCTAAATTCTGTGAGGTACTTGTGCTGTTTAGCATTTGGTGAATGATTGGTCTGCATAACTTGGTGAAATGAGAATTTGAGCAGAAGTATTATGCATGACTGGACTGAATACTCAAAACTGTCTGAATCCATTTGCCTAAAATTGGTCGTGTAAAGAGGATGCCAATGTAACCATCAGCAGGATTCAAAAGCAATCAGAGAATTATGAGGCCTCTGATTCAAAGCAGGAATTAGCCTGATAAGAAGTATAAAAACAACATGAAAATTCAAAACAGGAGGAAGAGTCTTTGGAGTGGAAACAACAGGAGTGAAACCTGATTTGGCACTGCCAGAGGTTGCCTTGTGGCATCACAGCTGCTGCACAGCCCAGAGCCCTACTGGTGCCAGGAACTGAGTGTCCTGGCCCTTGTGAGTGGTGATCCCTGTAGGGTAGGGACAGCAAATGGACACATGGAGCTGCAGCTCCCACATCTCCCACAGGAGGGGTATGCAAGCAGGGCAGACCTGCTTCCAGGAGACAGGGGGGTTGCTGACAGCACACATGCTCTGCTAGAGGAGGCTTGTAAGCATGTGCATGTCTCTGTATATGCACATGTGTGTGTTTTGGTGTGATTAGAGCCTTTGGGGATAAATTTGTGATAAGTTAAAAGAGTTTATAAGATTGTACAGTTTAACATCCTGCCTCCAGTATTGCAGCTGTTCTGTTTTATTACCAGTATTGATCCTATATGTATAGTTCACTCCTGGGTAACTGCTTGTTGTTTATACATCTATAAACAGTTTCAATCCCAATTTGGTTTAAATTATTCTTCTTTTGAAAAGTTCCAACTGGGAAAACTCATTTGGTGATATCACAAAGTCCATCGTCTCTCCATCGAGAGAAAAGATTTGTGAACTAAAAATTTATAATCTATACTAAAAATAGTTATGTTTGCTTGGTGAACTACATCATTAAAAAGATCAAAGAATATTATGAAAGAAAACTGGTTAAGCAAATGAAGAAGGATATCAGCATCATAATTTATCACTAGTCACTTTAGTCTTTCCTACTGACTGCAGTCATTGCTATGGTGGTGCAACTGATGAAAACTGAATAGCGTGAAGTCATGATTCAGCAAATTGTTCAGTAATGTAAGAGTTTCTCTGCATGTTGATAACCTGAAATACCTGGGCTTGTGTCTAGCTCTGTTAGTGATGATGACTCCAGGGAATCTCATTTATTTTAAGGTCTATTTTTTTCCTCATATGTACCTAGGGAAAAATTTCTAAAGCAACTTCAGTATTTTTTAATGAGTTACTGAAAAGAGAATTTGAATTTTTACTTCACTTTTCAGCATATCTTTAGAGCCTACTTTTTCATTTTGCTTTATAGTGGCAAGAGGTACACTCACTAAGTGCTAAAAAATCTTTAAAGATAAGAATAGTTGCCAGATGTTCCTGATAGCTCATTATCACCACCTTCAGCATTTCTATCTTTCTCTCACCTTGATGACACTGTGATAAATTTCTGGGAGACTTTCACTAAAAAGAACCTAGGTTACACTTGAATAAACCAAGATGACACTATTATTAATCACTTAAGTTGATCATTATAATATATACTTGCTTTGCACTTGATTTGCACTTCACCATTTATATTCATTAATATGTCATAAATATTTGACCCATTAGAGAAAGATAGTTCTAAACCAAAAAAGAAACAAGATAAAATATATTTATTAAAGCACTATTTTTGATTGAGTTTTCCTGTGAGCCTTAAAACTTTTTAGTTATTTGAGCAAATAAAGTTTTTCACACAAAACAAATAAGTGAATAAAAAAGAAATTATAGCATGTAAGTAGGGGGTTTTTTTGTTTCTGTTGAAATAAAAAGCATTAACTGTAGTCAGAAATTTAGCAAAATTAAGTTTTATCAAAAGATGAGTATAGGATAAAACAGTGTGTGAACAGTCAGAGAAAAATTAAAGATATTCTGTTTGGCAGGGTCTGATAAAATTCTCCCTGGAGCACTGAAGGAACAAGTTGATGCAGTGTCTGAACTGTTAGCGATTAGTACTGAAACTACTTGGAATAGAGTGAAGGTCCCAGAGGGCTGAAGGCAAAAAAACCAGTACTTATATTAAGAAGAGCAGAAAAGCAAGGTCAGTAAAATTATAGAGCAGTGAGTCTGATTTTGCTTCCAGGAAAAAAAAAATTATGAATAAATTATGAAATAAAGTATAAGCTTATAGAGAATAAACAATGTTGACAGCGGGTGAGAGAACTCAAACTGATATATTTAGACTGAACAGCAGAAAGCCTTCTAATTTATTTATTTGGCAGGATAACTATACTATTGGATAAAGAATATTCAGTAGAGAGGTTATATCAGAACTTCAGAAAGGCTGTTGATACTGTAACATGTAGTGATATCTTGAATCAGTGCCAGAGTAGGCACATAATTAGATGAAAAATCATACTCCAAATGCTAACTACAGGTTAGTAGGGGGAGAAACTACAGTTTGAAAAGTTTACTGAAGGGTCAGTCTCTACATATTTTTTTAGGTTTACTGAATAAGCAATACATATATTACACTTCTTGTTCTTAATAAATTCCAAACACTCTGGAGGGCAGCTTTAAAATCTGAAATCACCTTGACTATTTGGAGAAAATGTCAGAAATGAACAGTATGAAATTAAGTAAGCTGTGAGTACAAAGAACTAAACTGTAGAAGATTATAGGTAAAATGAGAAAGATTAGGATTATGTTGGATTTAGAATAGGAAAAATGTTCAAGATGATGCAAAAATGCAAATTTTTAACCTGGAGTGTAATCAATAGGAGTACTGAATGGGGAGTATATAAAGTGTATGCTTTTCTGTTCTCTTTGCCCCACATAAGACTCCTATTAGCGTACAACATCTGCTTTAGGTGACAGAATTTTTAGAAACATAACTGATGGAAGTACAAAGAAAAGGAACAAAACAAATGAAAACATTCAAAAGAGAAGACCTCTTGGAAAGGTTGAAGGAAAGTGTTTATCTTGGAAAAAAAAAAAAAAGAGGTAGAGATAATTGTCTTCTAGTTTATAAAATATGATTAAAAAAAGGAAGATGATAAGCTATTTAACATATCTGCTTGGAGAAGGGCAAGAAGAAAAAAATTAACTTGCAGAGAAATTAAATTAGATATTATGAAAAAGGTGGGGGGTTTTAGTGCAACAGATGGAAAAATAATGAAAACGGAAACCTAAAGGTTACCTAGGTTTGGAGGTTTTTGTTAAGTTTAGCAAACATCTATATGTAACTGCCCAAAGACTACCAAACACACACTGTTCTGAAACAAAAGACGCTAAAACATCTCTTGATGTCTTGTCTTTCTTCTGTACACTGTATGTTGCCATTTTCCTATTGGCATTTTGGAAAATCCCAAGTTGTTTGCAATAAATTCAAGGCTTATTTTATTTTTTCTTCAAATCTTGTACATTTTAGTCCTAAAAAGCCTATGTGAGATAATAGTACTTTATTTCAACATCCCTGGTTGCACTCCAAATACTTTTCTATTCTCTGGAGAAACTTCTGGAGAAAGGCTTGAACTTTGAGGTCAGTTTCAGTAATAAATATAAAGACAACTGTTGATTAAATTATCTAGCTTGCTGACTTTAATGCATTAGCAGTGTCTGATTTATTGGGTTTGTACGTCAGTGTGCATTTCGTATCTGTATCACCTATTTTTCTAGAAAAGTAAAACAAAGATTGACTTGCTGTGGACAATTTGTTTACCTTACAAGCAAGGAATTGATGTTTACTTCTTTTGCGTCTAGAGAAATGTCCATAAAATGATAAATCTCAAACTCTTATGACCATTCTCAGTCAGAAAGGACTGTCTCAATCTTTTGCAGAAATTTTAATGTGTTAGGCTTTATTGGAGTTCATCATAAACAGAAACTAACTTCCTCATCTACTACAGTTTCCAATTAAAAAAAACTGATATAGGCATACATCTTCAGATTCCAATGAATGTTGTTCCCTTCTTGATATGTATATATATACATACACTCCTTTGCAGTGATTAAAGGGAAAGATTCCATAGCAAACTCCCAGTATTCGAATTATCTCTAAAAGACATTGTCAATCTGCTGGAAAAATACCTTCTCTACTATGGACCGATTATTTCTACAAGGGTATTTAGCTTGAGATTTTTTTCAGAACATACTAAAGCAGACTGCTTTCCCTCACCTTGCAATAGGTGTTCTTACTGACATCCTGGTGCAACTTAAATGGACTTTACAGTCCTTCAGAATTCTCTTTCAATCCTCAGGTACAGAAAAGGTACTGCCACAAATGGACATCTGCAAAACCATTCACAAAGTAAAAAGCTTTGCTTATCCATATGGCAGTTCTATATACTTTTATAGAATTATAAATGACAAATAAAAGGAATTAAGGAACTTGTATTTACTTCAGTTACTTACAAACTTCCTGGAATAGGCTGAAGGATGCAGCCACAAGCAAAGAACCATCCAATTGTTCTTGTCTGGACTGTCTTACTTGTTTTGGCACCTGATACTGATTAAAAAGTGTGCATGAGTAAGTCTGGACATCCAGATGAATAATATTGGAGTAGAATTTAAAATAGTTTTAATCACTTATATTGCTAAACCTTGGTTAGACTATGCTTTGGATAAAAAACTAAATACAAGAAAATTTTACATTCTTTGGTACTGAAAGTAGAAGCTGCTTTTTCAAATGGAACTGATAGGAATTTCATGTATCAAATATAAACAGACGAAAGACTTGCTGCATTCAGGACAGTAATAAATGTATGACTTGATTGTTGAGGTGTTGAACATTTTTCATACATGTTCAATTCTAAAAAGCCCACAGAGTAAAATGAAAGCTCTAGTTAATTAGGGGAAGAGTAAGTCTATGTTTGCAATACCTATAGAAGAATCAGTTGATGTTCAGAACATGAGAAAAATAATGTGTGGTGATGTAATTCTTTCTATAAGTTGGGGATCAACAAAGAAAAAAGGAAAGTTATATGGCAAAGATACAAATAAAAGTGTCTGAAATACTTATTTCTTACAGTAAATTTCAATCTGAATATCCAGCTTGCAAAAGGAGTGTATTTATAGATTTCATATAATCCAATTGTGTCAGAAGTTACATCAATAAAGACAACAATATCAGGAATGAAGTCACTCTTTCTGTTCACCTTAAAACAGAGAATATTTTCTATTGAGAATTTTGCATTTTTGTACTCACTGCAACATATGGTACTGTAGCTCTAAAGCTATTTAAATATGCTCACACTGTCAGCTGAAAGAGATTGAGAGTGATTTAATGTAAAGAGATTCCATCATATTGCAACATGCTTTAAAAAAATTACTTTTTCATAGGAAAAAAGCCCTTGAACACTATTACATGTACCTACTACATAGACATTATTAAATATTTCTTGCTCTAATTTACCAAATTTTTTAATAGAAGTTTCTTTTCTATTCACAAACGTTCCTTCTCTTGGTTGATTCATTTAATGATGTCACAATTCGGTCTTTGTAGTATCACAATAGTTTCCATGGAGATGGCCTGTGATACCACCAGCACAGACACTTATGGAAAATGACTCAGAAGGGAAATGCCTATGGATCATTGAGATATATATATACACATATTTTTATATATATATACTCATAAGAAAGATTAAATCAGAGTTATAGAAAATGCAAATAAAAAAATAGTGGGTGCGAAAGTTATCACTTACTCCAGGAAGAGTATCACTTACTATATCTATGTCTACTGCTGTCAGTTTACCCTAATCTCAGAATTGAAGACTTCAACATACCCAGGAGTCATCACTGTGATAGATTTGTGAAGATCTTAATCTATTTATAATTTATTAGTCAGGTATTACTGCACTTCCCAGTCTAGCAGAAAGGTTGCATAGCAAAACCTACAGAATTCAGAGATACTGCAAAGAATACTAACAGCTGAAATAAAGGATAGATTCCTAAAGAACTGAGGACAGAAGTGTAAAGGGTATCTGCAGTTGCACAAAGATCAAACAGTTTTTGGAGGGAGAAGCAATAACCACTGATTTTTTTCCCCAAACTAGTAGAATTTAAGCCCACCTAGAAATTTAAATTCTAAATGGCCTCTTGTGACAGAGCATTTGCCCTCTTAACTGAGCCTGCTTTTGCTAAAATCCTGCCTGTATTCCAAAGAATAGAAGAAATCCCTGTCCTCTGCCACAGTTGTAAATTGATTTTGATGATTTTACTTCCAAAATATGCTTTCTCTAGTGTTAACTAATTTTAATATATTATTACATAATATAATGTGAATGGTTGACGGAATTCCACGTGAAATCTGGAAGCATGGCGGCCAAGCACTCCATGCTAAGTTCCATGAGTTTGTAGTGAGTTGTTGGGAACGAGGCATACTACCATCAGACCTCCGTGATGCAGTCATCATCACCTTGTACAAGAAGAAAGGAGATAAATCAGATTGTTCAAACTACCGAGGCATTACTCTGCTCTCCATTGCTGGCAAAATCCTCGCAAGAATTCTTCTGGACAGGTTAATACCGGCCATAGCAGAAGAACTTCTGCCTGAGAGCCAGTGCGATTTCAGAGCCAATAGGAGTACCACAGACATGGTATTCGTGCTCAGACAACTGCAAGAGAAGTGCAGGGAACAGAACAGAGCACTTTTTAACCTTTGTCGATCTTACCAAAGCATTTGATAGTGTGAGCAGAAAAGGTCTATGGCAGATTCTGGAAC
>VYXB01007189.1:86082-123998 GCA_013397135.1 Pachyramphus minor | reverse complement strand
CCACCACTTGCGACTCCTAGAATGGTTCCATCAACGCTGCCTCCGTACAATCCTAAACATCCACTGGACAGACTATGTGACCAATACGTCTGTTCTTGAACAGGCTGCAGTCACAAGTATCGAGGCCATGCTGCTGAGAACACAGCTGTGTTGGGCAGGGCACGTCTCCAGGATGAAGGACCACCGCCTCCCTAAGATTGTGACAGTGAACAGTGAACTCGCCACCGGCTGCCGCAAGAGAGGAGCCCGGAAAACGAGATACAAGGACTCCCTGAAACAACATCTCAGCCTTGGCCATATTGAGCATCATCACTCGTCTGCTCTGGTCTCCAATCAGGAGGCCTGGAGACAAACCATCTATAATGCTGCCGCCTCCTTTGAGAACTCACGCAAGATCACTCTCAAGGAGAAAAGACAACTCAGAAAGAATCGCGTCCAGTCGTTGCCACCTGGGGAATCTTTCTCTTGTCCCTTCTGCAACTGGACTTGTCTGTCACGTATTGGCCTTTTCAGCCATCAGCGAGCCTGCAGCAAGCACAGGTAGAGCCCTTTGAAATCTTCGTTTGCGAAGCCAAGCCATGAATGTGAATAGTAAGAGATCTCCCTGTCTTTTCTCCTCATCTGTCTGTACTGTACCTGATGAACTGTCCTGTTGATGGACAGGGAGGGAAAGAGCATCTTGGTGACCACCTGGCAGCCAGTCACAATCAAACTACCACAGAGGTTTCACATCATTACAGACCAGACTGTGTCTCCTGTACATCTGTATGGAACCATCCAGGCAAATTTCAGTTCTCAGAAGGAAGTGAAAACTACATGCAGATATGAAAAAGAAATTTTCTTTTTCTTTTTTTTTTTTTTTGATTGAGAAGAGAAGGCACCTGGAAGATATTATTGAGGTATTCTAATGTCTATATGGGGCTTATAAAAAAGATCAGAGAATCATAGAACCACAGAATGTTTTGGACCAGAAGGGAAATTAAAGATCATCTGGTTCCAACCCTCTGATGGAGAAAGACTTTAAAAAACAGCCTTTAGCAGCAGACAGGACAACAGGTGAGAAGAAACAACGGTTTTAAACTGAAAGGGAATAAGGTTAGGTTGAACATAAGGAAGAAGTATTTTATGGTGAGGGTGAGGAGACACTGGAACAGGTTGTCCAGAGTAGTTGAGGATGCCCCATGACTGGATATGATCAAGGTCAGGTTGAATGGGGCTTCGATCAACCTGTTATAGAAAAAGATATCCCTGCCCATGGAGGGGAGTTGGACTAAGTGGTCTTCAAAGGTGGTTTTCAACCCAAAGTGTTCTGTGATTTTGTGATTTTATGATTAAGGATCATATTTTGCTTATGAAAAACAATAAATAGAAGAATGTCCAAAGTTTCTAAATAAATAATAAATTTCAATACATCTGCAATTCCAGTATTGTCTGTCTCTTTCTTTCAAATTCAATGCATTATGAAGAATTATTTTCTTTTAGAAAAAAAAAAGAAAAAATACGTGCATAAAAGTTTTTCTTTAAACAGATGGCAACTTAAATTATATAGCATAAGACTGCTCATGCATGTTAGTACAGACTACCCACAGCAAACCTCCCCCAGAGCCCAGAGGAACAAAGCAGTTGGAAGAATATAAAATCAGGTTAACTTAAATACATGTCAAATTGTATTCTACAGGAAAAACAAATGCAGGAGTCCATCAGGAACAGCACATCAAAATTACAAAGTCTCTTTCTAAATAATCAAAGGCTCCCATTATGAAAAATACAGAACATTGTTAAAATGGTATTACCTTAAAAAATCTATAAAGTCAGGTGGGTCTGTCCAAATGATTCCTATGATATTCAAATCTTCTTCTTAAAAGCCTTTTAATCTTATAGAAACTTACTATTCTAATTCTGAAGGAAGGAAAGTGTCCTCAATGAATGCTTATTAATAAATCAAAATTAATGGACTGCTTAACGTTTTCCTGTTTCATTCTCATACCAATCAGCAACCTATTTTTACATAGCCATAAAAACAACAGAAAGTAAATTATATTTTAGTGCTTTAGTTAATAAAATGTAGCATTTTGTCAATACCAAAAGTGTGGAAAAAAATGGCTGTATCTAATGTAATGTCCAATAGTTATAAATTCAGGCAAAGTAGAGCCTGTAGATTTCACACTGAGAATTACAATACAAAATGGACATAAGAATAAAATGAATGAGCTGCAGTAGACAATATGAAATATGTTTTTTCAGTGAAATGTTAATTATATGCTGTCAGAAAATAATAGGACTCTGAATATACTATTAAAATATCATTGAATTGTTTTAGTGGAATATGTGAATCACCTCCAATCCCCTGGACTAAAAAAATTAACAACAGGGTTTGGATATAGCTTTTGGTTGTCAGTGTATGGTCAGGTAAAGACAGTAGTCTATGATAAGTTTCCAGAATTCTTAGACTCTAATAGTATTTTAAGTGTTGCGTAATTGAACATGTATTTTAATCAACTAGCTGTGCAGAAATCACAGGCTGAGCTTTTGAACAGAGGTAAAGTCTCCAGAGAACTGATGTACAATATTTACCACAGAAGCATGAGAAACTTTTGCACTGAACTAACAGCCTCTGCATAGACAAAGTAGAGACCAGTAACAATAAGGACACGGTGTCATTTTGGATATGAAAATTATTTAATAGCAAAAGCACTGAAGTGAATAGAGCACTACACTGCAATAATATGAATTATATTGACATTTTATATGTTCCATCCTCAGTGTCAGGAAATTGTATTTTTATTCTAACCTATGCTATTTACATTATATTTTTAGAGTTAAATACAAGAAAATTTTACATTTAATGTATGCATTTTACAGCAATTGCCAATAGAACATTCCATTCTCTTCTTTTTTTTTTTTTTAATCTTCCATAGGAATATTGTCACAGTGTTAGAGTGAAGCTTATTTCACAGTACTTTAATAACCTCAAACACGCAGGTAATGTGACATAACCTTCTAGTGTTGCTAAAGGGAGAGGTGCATGTATGCTGCTACATCTCAAACAAAACTTTGGTTTAATTCTGGTATCTATTGGAGCTTAGAAAATACTTGTACCTTTGGTCACTCATAGAGTCTGCTGAAACAAACCTACTTGTCCTCTGAGGAAAAATCCAGGTTGTCAGAGAGCAGTTCGTTAGTGTTGTGGTTCGATTCCCACCTATTTTTGAGACCCTTGTTCTTTCAAACAGCTCTGCATTCTTGTACCAGACCTGGGGCATGGATCAGACACCAGGTAGCCAGGAGTATGAGGATTCACTGTCAGTGTGTGTGTGTGTGATTATTGGCTGGCTATGGCCAGTCTTATACCTTTGACTCTAGAGAATACACAGATATCCTGGTTAAGGTTTATTTCTGATGTTTAGATGCTGAGAGTTGAGTGAGATGCAACCTCTTAAATATAATATACACATTCCTGAGAAACTAAAAAAATGGGCCAAATTCTTGGACTCTATTTCCACGTTCCTAGCAAAGTAAAAGGTCAAGTTTCTAGAGGAGCACTTGTCTCAACTGGTGAACAAGCTGTAAAACAAAAGCCATAGACAGTCACATAAATTTACATCTTCGGTTGACAGATGTTTAGTTGGAAGTGTGTTCTTAGACAATTTTTGCAACATGATATTTGCTTAAAAGCTTTCAAGGAGATGCTACAAACTGCACATGCAGGAAATTGCTTTGTTTCATCCTTTCAATATACAAATTATGCTATTTGCCCTCACACCTTTACCAACATGTAACCTGCTGTGACTGCTGCTAACTACTGTGATAAAATTTGAGTTACTTTTTTTTCAGGGACTAGTTTATTATAGAAAATTGGAGAGGAGGGTAAATTGTGAATGAACTTGGGAAATCAGAGGCTGAAAAATCTCACTCAAAAATGTTTTAATAAAAATCGAGTAGCTATAAAACCATAGTATTTACTGTAGTTTAAAGACCTTTTCATTTCCAAAACTTTGATCAAAGTGGGTTGAGAGTCTGAACTCCGCCTTTTACAAATACATGAAACACTTTCTGATTTATCCTTAATCCCTTTTATTATATTTTGAAAATTCCATAAGTGAACAATGAAGTAGACAAAAAAAGATTTTAATATCCCATTAGGTATATAATTTTCTCCTAGTATGTTTCCATAACTTTTCCACTTTTCAAACAAAATAAAGAAGAATGCAAAAAGGCACCAGATGGATGTTTGGGGTTTTTTTCAGATTATCCGAAACCTTTATTTTTTTCAACACAAGAGATAATAAAAAATTCCCAAAAATCTTTTATGAGGAGGACTGCCTGTTTAGTCTGGAGAAGACAGAGAAGGGATCTCATAAATGCATATAAATACCTCAAAGACGGATGCCAAGGGGTTGGTGGCAGACTATTTTCCATGGTGCCCAGTGACAAGGAGTAATGGCCATAAACTAAAACTCAATAAGATCCACCTTGACATGAGGAAGAACTTCTTTACATTGAAGACAGCAGAGCACTGGAACAGGCTGCCCACAGAGGTTGTGGAGTCTCCCTCTCTGGAGATATTCAAAACGCACCCGGACATGTTCCTATGTCACCCACTCCAGATGGCCCTGCCTGAGCAGGGGCACTGGACTGGATGATCTCCAGACGTCCCTTTTAACCCTAAAGATTCTGTGAAATAATGATAATAGAGATTAATACTGACTACATGTCCTTGTGCAGGTACTGATCTATCACAGAAATTAGAGCTATGCATTGTTATGTTTGTATAGTTAAAAAAAGGGAGGTCAGGGACCAGTCCTGACCCCGAAGCCAGATGGCCTCTGCTGGCTTACAACCATTTGCTATGGGCTAGGCCTTTCTAGAACACACTGTCTGTGTCCAGCCTTCTTTTGAGTCCCTTATCTCAGGCTTACAAAACTACTGAAAACTACTGAAATATCTTGCATTAGTACAATGACATAATTTTGGTAGACATGTTTGTTTGGAATAAAAATAGATTAGAATACAAAAGAAGAGTTAGGGGAATAGGCATAATTCAATCATAAGCTTGACACAAATAAGCTTGGCACAAATGCTTTACAAAGGAGAGAAATATTTGTATGCCTGTGAACTAATGGAGGAACTGAATGCCTAGAGGAAGGCCTGTGGCAATGGTGGAAATAATTAGTCTGCCATGAGGAATTCTGGAATATTTACATACCACAGGAGGACTATTAGGATAATTTTTTCAAATGAACTTGTTACAGGCAAAATATTAAACTTCTTTTAATCTGATTCTATATTGATAGCCAAGAGTAAACAATGCATAGTCTAACATTTCAGATTTCATCCCACTACTCAAATAATTCCCCAATAGTAACTAATTGTAAGTTGAACCAGCACTTGTGTCACCTCTGCACGTTGCATTGGGTCCATGTCCCACTCTTCCCTTGTATATTGTTCTAACTGATTTTTGTTTCAAGGTGTCATTCCCTGTTGTGTACAAATTGTACAGGTAATGAGGATCAGAGTTACATGAGTAGTTACCTGAAAGAGTACTTCCGTCTTCTCAAGTTCCATATCTAAAAGGCAGATATGGAGCTCTTAGAGCAGACTCCAAGTTAAGGGGGCCAATGGTGTTTGGGGTGAACACTCCTCTTTCAGAGCTGTTCAGTGATGCTGCTTTCCTGTAGGCAATCCTCATTATAGCTTTCCCAATCTACTACACAGAATGCTGGAACATCTGCCATCACAGTATGAACCTCATCCTACAAAAAAGCTCTTCAAATAAACCAGTGGAGAAGATGCACAAGCTCTGTCTTTCCCAAGATCACTGGTTTAAGGTTCTGTTGGTAATGATTATGGTTTTTTCCCAAGCCTGTTTACATGTATTCTCATTACTGAAGAATTTCTTTCTCCCAGATTCACTAACTGAAGTCTTTGCACTAGTATTTCCAAGCTCAGACTTGTAGCAAACTATATTTCAGGCCAAGGAGTTTTATTTTTGTTTCATTGTGACCTGCCATAGTGCACATTTGTTAATACCTTACTGCCGTTTTTCTATTTGAGCTTTCACCTAGCAGAGTGGGAAAATACAGAGGAAGGCAGTGTGCCTTCTTGTTGGGTGCAGATTTCAATTCCAAGTGAAATCAATTTTTGTTAAGGTGTCAAGTATTAACTAAACAAACATTACCTCCTTTGAGAGTCAATCATACAGCTGGAGCCAGCACTATCAGGGGTACTTTTTAGACTGAAAAACAGATAGTACATATTTTAGAATATATTTATTTAACCTAACCAAAAGCAAAATATCTTTCTTGGCAAAGGCCAACTGTTAACATTTTAGGGAAAAAAATTAACTGTTAAGCTGTTACTCTGAGTCTTTATAATATTTTCTTTTAAAATATTCACTCTCTATGTTTGTTAATTATATAATAATTTTAAGTATATCTATGTAGTTAAAATTATAGTTATGATTTTGATTAATATTTAAAAGACAAAACATTTTCCACTCCCTGACTGAAGTCACATTTACACTTGCACTCATTTAAGTCTTCTTTCATATGGAACATAATGGAAATTGGAATTTTGCATTTCAACTTATCACGGTGGCCTTCTATTGTTCTTTCAATATGCCATTCTTTCCTGAATCAGATCTGCCTCTTCAGGAATTGTTTAAATATTACACTCTTTAGGAAGAATTTATTCTTGACTACAGAAAAACCCCTAAAACACCCTATGGTTCTGTCCTTATAAAACTATAGAAAATATGTTGAAGAAAAAGAGATGACAGTAGGCATGAAGGAATACGGAAAAACCTGTGGATCAGGAGAGACTAAAAGAAAAAAATACAAAAGGTAACCAAGAAAGTTAAATGAGAATGAGAATTAATTGGATACTATATGAATGGAGAGAAAGGCAAGCAAAAATATGAATCTTAATATAACTCTATAAGTTAGTGACAGTAAATTGTCAGAGTGGCCTGAAGGAACAAAAATCTAGTACAATCATCACTAAGGAGAAAAATAGCTTACGTATTATGTAATTTTTTTAAAAAAATTGGTTATTGAACAGCAGGTACACATAATAAAGTTTGAATACCTGAATTTACAAGATACAAATAATGGTTATAGAGAAATGGAAGAAGCTAAGAGAAAATTAGGTGGTTTAACTCTGATGGTTTTTTGGGAATTGGTTCTTTCTTTTAACAACAAGATATTTGTCCCTAATCACTACAGTCTTAACAGAGATTTTGAAGTCCCAGTTGTATCTTTTTTTTTTTTTTAATGGCTCATCTGTTTAATTCCTCTCATAGCCAGGTGTGAGGCAGTGAAGCATGGAAATCTGCCTTCTTCTTCACCTTCTGGACCTCCCGTTTTCTGTTTTCAAGTATTTTAAAGGGATTTCTCTTCCTGCTAGTCACATGGTTCATTTCCCAAACTGTTTAGAGTATTTAAAAGGTGAATGCATAAATCACCAAAGAGATTTTTGCAGGAAATGTAATTCTATATAAAAGGCGCACTGGTGATGCCAGCTGGCTGTCCAGATCTACAGCACTGCATACCATTTGCAGGATTTCTGGACACCTCATGTTTGCTAAAGAGCTTATTTCCAGAGGTTTTCACCAGCTACCCGTTCCATTTCCCTATCACATGAATTCTGAAAAACAAAGGTGTGTGTTTTGGGGTGAAAATTAGCTTATTGAAATAAACGCAAGATAAATCTGAAGTGAATTGTGAAATATATTACTTTTTTTTAATCTTACTTTCACAGTCCCACAGTGTTGCAAAAGAAAACACTGATAGCTGTTCTTGTTCTAGATTTATCCTCTGAGGTTTTTTCCTCATTCTGGAATATTTATGGATTTTTTTCCTGTCACTGTCATAGGCCTTTGGTTTTACCTTCAAAAATCTTTTCCATAATGTCCTGGAATGACATTGGTCTGTGCTTTTGTCACATGAATAATTCATAACCCTGATATCCACCTCTTGAACAGTAATGGAAAATATTCTGAAGATTAGTGGTTGCATCTACCCAAGCTCAAGGAACTGCTAAACTAGGAATTTTAACATGGTTCCTTGAAATTTATTTAAACATGGATTTTCAAAAACACTTATATGGGACATCCCCGTGATGCACGTTCTAATACTTTAAATAGTCCCCAGGTTCATTAGGTTTCAAACACTCTATGACAGTTTAGGCTTTGGAAATCTTATTTGTCATGTGTTTTTATGAGTATCTAACTGTCCAGAGTGCTTCTAGGAATTTTTAGGAGCATTTGCCTGAATGTTTAAAAATGTGAGCCTTGCTAGAACAGCTGATGAAATAAACACATAAAGTGTATTTGCAGTCACTGCTGTTGACTATCCCATCCTCAGTGTGGTGACACGGTGACAGTATCAGTGTACTGCACTTAAACTCTGTGCTTACTGAGCCTGTTACTACTCCAGTGTCTCAGTCTCCAGACTGAGGGAACCTTTCAGCCTGTGTTCTTGGGCCCACAGAGAGGACAGTGGCCCTGGACGATGAGTATGTGCATGTTTGTAGGTCCATGACATCAAGCTAAAATACAGACAAGGTAGGTACTGTTAGCACAGATGTGTTTCCAGGTTTTGTAATTTTTGCTGGCTGTCTTGTCCTTTATGGGTCACATGCTACTTAACAAGGCTGTGTGCCTAGGGTGGAGTAATAGTGTGCAAGGAAGAAAGGAAGACTACTTATAAACTGTTTAGTATGAAGTTAAGAAGAAAAAAGGTGTCTGTAACACATACAGTACTTCAGTCTTATCTTTGCAAGCAGTTGTGAATGATACAGTCATAGCAAAGTACAATTCCCCTTATTAAATCTTCCTCACTGCTTGTGAAGCTTTCTCTGGTGTTTCCAGAAAATAATTGTAAATTATTTGCATTAAAATGTACAACAACAAAATAGGAAACACAATTTAAGACAGATATCCACATATCAGAGCTTCCACATATCAAAGGTAGACATTAATTGGTCATATGTACTAAGATGTGAGCATATGAATTACTTCATGGGGAGTTCAGCCTTCATATTTTAAAAACTCAAGCCTGCATGGATTCTTAATTTTTTGATGAATAAAAGCAAAAATGGGAGAAATGTTTAAATGTGTTAAGTTTCACTCTGATATAAATAGGAAGTCAGACTTACTGGAGAATTTTTTTCTGACCTTGGCCAGATGAGCCTCAAAGCAAGATCTCTTAGGTGCTTGAGCATAAGTTGCCCCCTCCTAGTATCTCTTGCAGTGAACTGCAAGAGGTGACAAAACCATCAGTAATCGACACTTGACATAAAACTTCTATGTTTCACTAAGCTCATCTGATATCATAGAATGCTTCCTGGAGCTCACTGTGAAATTGTACAGAAAAATGCCATAAGAAGCAAATATAAATTTTGTGACTGGGTCATTAAAATTTAAGAAAACTTGACTGCAGGCACTAACTCTGATCTAAAGAAATCCGGTGAGTTCTTCGGATTTTTTAGACAATATTTTTCTTTAGTTCCTCTAGTGTTTGAGCTTATCTCCCAATACTAAAGCGGTTATTTATTAAACAAAATTACCTTTATATTTAACAGAAATGGAATTAACCTGTGATCTGTTCTAGGTTATTTTCTTTTACTGAGCTGTTTTGCAAAATCCTTACTAAAAGCAAGGTTAAAAGCATTAGCTCCAGTCAATCGTTTGTTGGAAAAAATAAAAGAACCCTAATATTACTAGAAGAAGACTTCCTCCACAACTAGGAACTTAAATTTCTGGACAAAGATACTTTTCTGAAGAGTAATTTTTTTTCCTAATAGGATGTTTGAGGTTCCTGTTCACATCAAAATCTTGTCTTGAGAGCTATAGAGGAGTCCTAATATTATACTGAAGAAGAACATCTTTCACCTTTATCTGCAAATCTTTTTGTCTCAATAGATTCCTTTATGCATAATATCCCTTCTTATTTCTTTGGGGTAAAACACTAATTTATTCTATGCAGAAGACTTGCAGAGAAAAGCATATCCTAAGTGACCATTTAAAATGTCTCTTTCAATACACCTAAATCATCAATCTACTGAAAAGCCTGCTAGTTCTGCCCAGTAAAATTGACATTTGTGTGGGATCGTATCTCCATCTGTTGTGGAACTATGTTAGTAGTGATAGGATAAATAAAATAAAATGTACTGATTCTCCTCTCTACTGACAAATGAAACAGGCTGGTAGTTTTAGTGTAAATATGCACACACATGCACACACACACCCCTTCTCTGCAGAAACAGGAAATGCTTTACATAAACATGATTTGAAACACAGACATGCTTGAACAAATCAGAGTTTATTAGAATGCTCATATTTTGTATTCCTTTGCTAAAAAATAACTGTTGACCCACCAAATTATTAACTATTCAGATAAGCTTGTACTTTGGGAAGCAGATGGTATTCTCTCATCTAGAAGGTTGATTTCTGCAAAACACATATGATTTGACCAAACTGAGGGTAACATATTGTGTGTATAAGGCAAGTGGATGCTAACTTCATATTTTCCCAACTCCTGACACCCATTGCTTTGTTTTCTCTTTTCCAGTAGTACTCCTCTTCCTGATTCTTCTTCCATTTCTGGACAAAGAGAAGATCTACTTTGAAGTGTGGCTATATTAAGGGAAGCATAAAAACAAAAAAATACAGTAATTATTTTATATATTTTTAATATTAATAATAATTTCCAGAAATATATGGAAACTTTTTCTTACTGTCATGAACTTCACTACATGATCTCCTTCAGTGGTCAGAGCGCTGGAGCAGCTCTCCTATGAGGACACGGTAACAGAGTTTGGGTTTTTGAGGCTGGAGCAGAGAAGGCTCTGGGGAGTCCTTATAGCACCTTTCATTACCCAAAAAGGGCCTACAAGAGAGATAGAAGGTGACTTTTCACAAGGGCATTTAGTGATAAGACAAGGGTAAATGGCATTAAACTGAAAGAGAACAGGGTTAGACTGGATATTAGGAAGTGTTGTTTGTGTTTCCTTCTTGTTAGTCGGTGGAGCCATCACTACAATTTTATTGATGATTTCTGTTGTACTCTGACAAAGTCCATTTTGCCATTTCACCCCTAGGAACAGTATCTCTTTGGCAGGCCCCTTGACCTTACTCCTTTTAATGACAAAACTGGCTTTGAGGAGAATCTGGATGATTTCCTTTCCTTTTTCAAAAACTTCCTCTGCTGTGTCCCCCCAATACAATAATGTCATCAATACATTGTAAGTGTTCTGGAGCTTCACCCTTCTCTAGCATAGTCTGGATCAGTCCGTGGCAGATGGTGGGGCTNAAGTGTTGTTTGTGTTTCCTTCTTCTTAGTCAGTGGAGCCATCGCTATGATTTTATTGATGATTTCTGTTGGACTCTGACAAAGTCCATTTTGCCATTTCACCCCTAGGAACAGTATCTCTTTGGCAGGCCCCTTGACCTTACTCCTTTTAATGACAAAACTGGCTTTGAGGAGAATCTGGATGATTTCCTTTCCTTTTTCAAAAACTTCCTCTGCTGTGTCCCCCCAATACAATAATGTCATCAATACATTGTAAGTGTTCTGGAGCTTCACCCTTCTCTAGCATAGCCTGGGTCAGTCCGTGGCAGATGGTGGGGCTGTGTTTCCACCCCTGCAGCAGTGGGTTCCAGGTGTACTGCACACCCCTCCATATAAAAGGGAACTGTGGCCTGCCCTCTGCTGCTAAGGGGATTTGCAATATCAATAGTGGCGTACCACTTTGCTGCCTTGGACTCCAGTTTGTACTGGAGCTCTGGCACAGCAGCACTCAATGGCAGGGGAACTTCATTCAGGCCACAATAGTCCACAGTTAATCTCCATCCTCCATCAAATTTACATGCAGGCCAGATGGGGATGTTGAAGGGTGAGTGCGTCTTGCTGACTACCCCTTGGCTCTCCAACTCTCGATTCATGTTATGGATAGGGATCACAGAGTCTCGGGTGGGTTGGTATTGTCATCTATGTCCTGTTGTAGTGGTCATTGGCTCTTGTTGATTCTTGACTTTCAACAACCCCACAATGGAATGATCCTCTGAGAGGCCAGGCAGGGTAGACAACTGTTTAAACTTCTCTGTAGCCACTATGGCTACACCAAAAGCCCATCACTACCCCTCGTTTGGTATTGTCATCTATGTCCTGTTGTAGTGGTCATTGGCTCTTGTTGATTCTTGACTTTCAACAACCCCACAATGGAATGATCCTCTGAGAGGCCAGGCAGGGTAGACAACTGTTTAAACTTCTCTGTAGCCACTATGGCTACACCAAAAGCCCATCACTACCCCTCTGGACCTTTGAAGTACCCTCTCCTGAGGTAATCAATACCAAGAATGCAAGGGGCTTCTGGTCCAGTCACAATGTGGTGCTTCTCCCATTTGTTCCCCATTAAGTTCACTTCAGCCTCTAACACTGATGATTATTGACATCCTCATGTCACTCCAGAAATCCAGCAATGTCTTTGAGGGTAGTAAGATGCTGGAACAGGTTGCCTAGAGAAGTAACAGGTGCTCCATCCCTGTGTTGAAGTGTTCAAGGCCAGGTTGGATAGGGCTTTTGAGTGAGATTGCACCTAGATGATCATAGAATCATATTTGAGCGGGATTGCAATTAGATGATCTTTAAGGTCCCTTCCAACTCAAACTATTCTATGATTCCATGATTCTATGATCCTTTGAGATCATAGATCTTCTTATTGCCTTGTATTTCATAGTAATTAGATTATATAGCTGGATATTTACTTGATTTAATGTTAACAAATCTTGTACTCATTTTAAATTAAGTTAAAGCTTAGTCTGATTTCAATTTACTTCACATAGGACAGGATCTCAGAGTTTAATGATCATTACCTAGTTCAATGTGTGGGTAGATTTTGCTTTCTGTTGATCTGTCAAAAAAATCCATTCTACTTGCTGTATTTCTTCTATTGGATTTTATGGAAACACAGGTTCCCCTCATTTTTACGAACAGCAAAAAATTTTGTGAAGAATTCTATCAATAATTCACTGGATACCTCATGCATCAGTATTAATAACTAAAGAGAAACAGCAAATTTGAGTGCTAACTTGAAATATTCCGTTGAAAAAAAAAAAATAAAGGAGCAAAATCAGCTCCCTGCAGCATTTAATCTTTTTACATTGTAATGACTAACACAGGGGGTTTTAACTAGAAGTCTGTATGTCTTCGCAATCTTTTTTGTGAGATTAGGCATAACAATAGTTCAACAATGGTTCTGAAACAATGACAATTCATGAACCCCACACAGGGGTGGAACTGAAACTGTAATTATTTTCATAGCAGAGATCATCTTTGTATTTAATAAAATTTTAATAGATATTTAATATAATATAAAGGGGAAGGGGAAGGGGAAAGGGAAGGGAAAGATGAAGCACTACATTCAGCAGGCCAACAGTTGTTTTACCATAGATTTATTAATAGTTATAAATATTTCCATAGATTTCTTCATTGCTGCAGGACTCAAAAAACATCTTACATAGCCTGATGGTCTTTTTACACCCAGAAAAATATCTTAATACTCTGTATTTGTGTTAGGTCATAGAGCATCATTTATTCCACTTGAGATTTCCTGTGAGCTCAGTGATTTGTTAACCCAAATTAGCAGTCTTTCCAGTTGTACAGAACTGTTCACAACAGGTGCTTGTTGCCACTTACTTTAATTTGTTTACTGGAAGACTTTGAAGAACTTTGGAAAAGATGAGCCTTTCCTCAATGCACTATTCACAAAATCTCAGCAATAATAAAGGCAGCTGACAGAGAAATATTCCCACAGAACTGAATATATTCTGTAGAAAGGAAATATCACTTGAGAAATCTGTAAGAATTTGTTAATACCAGATGCCTTACTTAAAAATTTACCTTAAAGGAGAATAATCTTATGATTGGTTTATATTTTCAAGGACTTTAAAGGGAAAGATATATTCTGCTTTTTCTGAGATATTGATTGCATGAAAAAAACATAAATCCAACTTGACTGTTGATTGAATAATTCCAATTTGTTAGGGACAACATTTTCTAATACTAGAAGCTAATAATTATAAGCTAGGAATAGAGCAATACTAGGTTGCATGGCAATTTGCCAGAAAAAAAATTTGCAGAGATATTTAAGTATCACTGTGCAAAAAGTTTTCCAAAACTAATTGCTGCAACAACAGGAGTACTTGAAAAGTAACAGCACATCCTCTATGATGTATTTTTATGCTATAAAAATTTTAACACCAGAGTCTATCTATAGTTGATATTATGGTGACTTCATTCTCTTTTGGAAGAAATACCTGTTTTTCCATTCAAATTTTTCATGTTTCTTATTAATAGCTACGGAGCTGCTTGTATGCTGCAAAAAGTTCTAATCCTACTTATACAGATTTAATACTATCATCATGTTACTTAAGGAATAGGAAACATAAAGTTGAATTAAGTCCAGATTTTTTGATAGCAGGAACTTTTTTATGCAAAAAAAAGCAAATTACAGAAACCTGATCATGGTGATCTGCACAAACATGTATGAATATGTATAGAAACTCAATAAAATTAATTAATGATAATTAATTAATTAAAAATACTGAACTCATGACTGCAGCCACTCAGCTACTCCTTTCCTTAAAATATAGATAAATTTATTCCTTAATGTTCTCTGTTAACTTCCCCCAGTTGTTCATGCTGTAGGGCAAATATTTTAAGTTGTGAAACAGCCACATTTAATTTCCTCTTACATAGAAAACACTTATACTTGGAGGTCAGTAAGCAGTTTGACTGTTGTTCTTCTAGCAGAGATGATAGCACTAGTTCCCTTACAAAGACAAGGACTAAATGGTTTTTATCACAGCAGAACATGCAGCTCTGCATAAGGTTCATTCTTTGAAGAAACAATGGTTTTTTCCAGTGGCTTCAGTAGACCTAGGATCAGATTCCAGAATCTAAACTCATAAATCAGAATAGTACTTTTTTATATTCATTCTGTTACACAACGTAGACCAAGAACAGTTTTAAATCTTGTAAGCTAAAATACAAGTGCAGCAACTTCTAAATAGAGTCCTGTCTCCTTTCTATCTCAGTCAATTGGCTTAAATTTTTTATTGTCCACTTTATATTAGAATCAATAGGAATGCATTTATTGAATACATAACATTAGCATTCTCACACCTTCAAAGAACGTTACAAAACATGAACACACGCGTTTTAATGTTCAGTTTAAAATACTAAACTTAAAACCTCACAAACATGTCTCAAACCCTAGTAAGACCTATTTTACCTTACCATAGTTCTCCAGACTCCCTCTTCCAACAGCAGAAAAAAGCAGGCACTTTAAAAAGGAATTTGTCCCTTTCTATTTATCCCAACTATTGAGGTGTCAAAGGCAAATGGAACAAATTACTCTCTGCAGCACTTGTTTCTATCCATTGGCTGTAGAAGGAGCCTGGACAAATTAGCCTGGGCTTCTACTCAGAGATTGATTTAAGATTTAAATTTATACCACCCCTACATGCACTTTATTATTCTTTTTCCATTCTCTGCACTCTTGCAGAAACTGTTTTCCATTCTCTGTTACTTTTTGGTAACACAGCTTTCCTTCTTCTATCTCTTCCACCTCCAACCACCTGAATCTCCACCTGAGCAACCTTCCAAACAATTTCAAATCTCTCCTGAGAAAAGAACATTCGTTTGTTTCATCTTAATTTCTCACTGCTTTTCATGGTAGAGAGGATTAAGGAGTTGAAAGATAAGCATGGCAAAGTATTTGATTGCTTTTGAGACATATTAGCCTTTATTCCTTTCTGTGCTTGTGCTGTGTGAAACTGCAACAGAGAAAAAAATTACCTGTTGCAGACTGACTCTCCAAACCAAAATCCTTTTCATTAGTTGTCATTTTAATTTTTTAAATTGCTTTCAAGTAACAGGATGGTAATCCTAAAGAGTCAACTAAGGCCTGGACTAAAGAGTAAATAGATTTCTATGATGCTTACATGCAAGATTAAAAGAAATAATGTACACCAGTGATAGGAAAAACAAGAATTACACTATTGTTATTTGGGGTGATCTAAAGCAGTAAGGGATATGATAACATTACAATGCAAAAACTTAATTGTATTTGTCATATATCCTCACACGCAGTCAAGTAGCTGCACACAGTAAACTGCATTAGGATATGTCTTTTATTCTGTGTAAATCAAGTAAAAATTATAGTTTTCACTCTTCACAAGCTTAAATCTAAAAAATTCCAAGAAACCTTAATGATTAACTACTTCTGTCTGCTTTGTACTGACAAGAGGTTATAGTAACACTGTGTAAAACATGAATAGCTGAATTTTTTCTCCTATAGTCAAAATAAAATATTTTCTACTGCTTACATTAAATAACACTTTTCAGTACATCACCTTCAATGGTTTGTGAATGAGAAATATTTCCATAAAAATGAAAGCAGGCTTAAAATATTTGCTCAGAAAAAATACCCCTCTCTTATAAAGCAATGATACTAGCAGGAAATGTTCAAAGTTGTTGAGTATATTCTGCTGACTCACATCACACCACTGCAAGTGGATTGTTACTCAGATTCGCAGGAGGTAGGATATGAGACAGCGTCGAAAGTGAGAATAAGATTTTTAGGAATTCTCACTCCTCATGCTTTTTTAAAACTAAAACTGTCTCATCTGATTATTTATTCTTCCATCTCACCTGAAATGATGGAGTGGAGAAAGACAAGTACCCCTATATTTATTGTTGCTACCTTCATTAAAACCATTTTACAATGGGCTGCAGTGAAGTTTTTCCTCTGTTTACCAGGGAGAACCTAACAGGGTATATTAATCTCAACATCAGAGGACTCAAGTGAGTAGTTAATAAAGACATTTATTACTGCTATGGTTTAACTCTCTTTAGCAGGTAACTTGCAATTTTTTCTTTGACCTAAGCAGCTATCATGGGTTGTTTGAATGGTTGTAAACTGAATGTGTAGTGGAATGATACTTTTTAACTTTTCTGATCAGATATAGAGAGAAATCACTTCTATTAATAGCCTACTTTCTTCTCAAACTTTATACTTCAATCCACCAGACCCTCTAAGCAAAGGACAGCTCTCATGCTTCTGATGATTTTCAAATACACAGCCACCGAAAAAACATCAGTTGGAAAACTGAGTTAACAAGTTTTAAACATATTATGGTAGAATATCTTTAGACATTTCACATCAGTTAAATGAATTGATTCTTCTGTAGTTCTTATCCTATTTGAAATGCAAAATTATTATTTTGAGATATAGACAAGATGGTGAGACCAGATCACTTGAAAGAGAAACAAATTAAAAAGGGAATAAAAAGAAAGAGCTGAAGGTTTGGATTCCAACCTTCCAAACTTCTTTCTTACAAAGGAAAAGGAAATATAAACAAAACAATTGAGCTAGAGATGTGTCACCAAAATTTTGTTTGAAACTAGGGGTAATCGGTCACCCTGTTTAAGCCCAGTCTCACTCATTCCCTCAGTTATCTCAGGGTAACCAAGGACAGAGGCAGGTTTTTAAGCTTTTTTTTTTCTCATCAAGAACACAATAAGTTAGTTTATCTTGCATGACTGTATTAATGTAGCGGCTGGTTGCCAGACAGTTCAGTATCAGTTTCAGAAAATTCAAGCTCTGTATTCGAAGCATGCTTGTTTCACTCCTGCAAGCAAATGAAAGATGGAAGTGGTTATATTTATAAATTGAACAGAATTTGCCCTTTAACATAACTGTGTTATGTTAAAAGAAGTTCAGTTAGTATAAAGACAATGCAGAATTTCTGGAATCCTAAGGCACATTTTTTTCTATTTAATTTTCTTCAGTTTGCGCAGATATTCAAAATTATACCTCTTGGGAATGCTAACTTTCTAACCCTACATTGTACAGCACTGTTGTGAAGAAACAGAGATGCTGCCAAGAGCTTCAGGCTAAATTATTTTGGATCCTAACTCATCAGGAAGCTTCTGTTCTAAAATGCTCCACGAAGCTGGCAGGACAACTCGCACAACCAAATACAATAAATCAATAAACACTCAGATCTGGTTTTAAATGAAAACTATTAACATTTCAGAAATATATAGGGACATGAGGAATTAGAAAAAAATATTTTGGAAAAAATAGACAAACAAAGCCATGCAATAAAAAATACTGAAAGAAAATCAAAACGACTCAGCTTAATTCTGGCAAAATATCAAAATGACAAGAATAAAATTTAAAAAGTCCTGACAACTGTGAAGAATGTGAATGCATAAAATATGAGGAAATATGGGACACAGACAAAGGTTTATTTAAAAAACCATGAATGTTATCAACATTGTATAAACACATTTTATGAATATTTCTATAAATGCTTATATTTGCTTTATAAATTAAAAGAAAAGCTAGCTGAGTTGTCATGGTTACTGCCCCGCAGATATAGCACATCAACAGTGGTGTTAGCTTTTTCTTTTTGCTTTTTTTAACATTAGAACAGTCAAGACATAAGAGAAATACTATTTTTAATATTCTGTTTTCTGACTGACAATATGCCTTGAGCTCTTGTTATCCTAAGAAATCAATGGCAGAGAGTTAACATTTTGATCCATTCATATCAGTGTGTTTAGATACGTAACTCATTCTTGGATTTTTATTCTGCATACATATGGAAGAGGGAGAATATCCTTCTCTCCAACTGATAATAAAAATATTGTCTTTAGTGGCAGTCTTTCCAATATATATTTTTTGAGGATATTTGCATTTTTGGAAGTCTCTTATCAACACTCTTCCCTTCTATTCAAAGTATAAGGTGCTATCAATTTTTCCAATTTCAGCTCTGTTCTGCTCTCTGGAGAGGGGAGGAGGATTCTCAGGCAACATCTCTCCCTTTGTCTCGCAGACTACATTTGTAAACAGATGTAAGAAATTTATAATGCAAGTTGGGGAAGTACTACTGGGCTATTTTATCATCAAGTAAAGGGGGGCTTCTCAATAGGACAAACAGTTTGATACAGGGATTTAAAGCCCATTTCAAATAGAAAACAAAATTATTTTCATTTGAGTTCCCCACTTGTTTTCTAGTAATAAAAGTAATCCAGATTTTCAAAGAGATATTTGATGCCAGGTGAAGTAATGAGCAGTTCATTGGGTGGTCTCTTAACACAACACCAGAGAATTTCCAACCTCATAGTCCAGCTTAGTCCTTGCCTCCTAAGTACTGTTTGACTTACACTTGTTTTAACAAAATGATCACGTGTCAACTTTTATAGTATCTGCAAAACAGAAAATAGTGTCTTTCAGCACTACACTATCAATAGCAGTGCAAATATTTATTTAACTATTATTATTGTCCTAGAGATTGTCATTGCTGAGATAATACTTGTTCAGTAGTTACCATACTTTATTTTATACATTGAACAGATTCCTATTAGGTCAGTTGTTTTAAAATTCTATGTAACATGGATGAAGATAAATGCAAGCCTTTATTTACATATCCAGAACAGTCAATACAGTTGCAATTGATTGTAAAATTCATAGATGAGAAAAATATGTTTAGATAAGCCTGGAGACTGTAAACTAAGGTCAATCTTTCACCTCTTTTTTTAGCCTCCATTGTGAGGAGGTGGTAGTCAAAGAATTATAATTCACACACTCCCGTTCTTCCTTCTCTGAGAAATCTATTTTGTCCTAAGGTTAGTCTTCCCTTAAGCACCTGCCAGGGGTCTCACCCATCTCTTTAATTCCAGAATCATCATATTGCCTTCTGTATGGGAATAAGAGGTTTTCAATTCCATAGATATTGCTTTGTCAGGATAAAATTTCTCCCTTAATGACATTATTAGATTTTCCTTTCTTTTGGAAGGGAAAGGTGTGGTATTCTTCATTGAGAAATGCTGATCTTCACAGTAAGAATCAATCTGTACATTAAAAACATACTTAACATAAACTCACAGACATACGAATTATATGGAGATAATTAGCAATACTTGGTTAGTACCAGACATCATGGCAATCAGCCACACCGAAGTGACTCATCCCCAGCCAATTCCTTTCTGCCTATTATGACAGCAAGCAGTTGTACTTCTCCAGACAGAAGTGTTTTTCTGCAGCTTGCAGACTATTTGTATAGAAGGTAGTCTCTACACTCCCACTACTTCAAGCATGCCTAACAGAAGACCCCAGGAATTAGATGCCAGCTGGCTGGACACCATGTTTAAGTTAAGCATATTTTAATGAAACTATAGCAAGAAGATCTATTCCAGAGCCAACTGGCTGATGCAACAAAAAAAAA
Source organism: Pachyramphus minor (assembly GCA_013397135.1). Classification (NCBI taxonomy): domain Eukaryota; kingdom Metazoa; phylum Chordata; class Aves; order Passeriformes; family Tyrannidae; genus Pachyramphus; species Pachyramphus minor. The sequence continues at coordinate 103,699 of VYXB01007189.1, read as the reverse complement.
ACCCCTCTGATTTTTAAGCAAGTATTGTTAGGACCAACAAATAAGTATTTACAAGCTCCCCTTAGCAGACCACTGACTCATAGTGGGAAACACTATGCTTGACAGAATCTGCCAAATCAGGTTATAAAACAAAATGTGCAGCTTGGATTCATGATGTATTGATAGTGTATCTAATTCAAGCTGTTATTTGTAATTAAGACTGAATTGTCAGAAATCATAAACATTTGAACAATTCCTTTTATGCCATGGAAAATATTCTTTGAAAGAGGCATTTGAAATTCAAACTTCCTTATTCTATCTCTTTTATTCCCTCCCCCTAAAGAGATATACTGAGAAAATATTTGATAGACTGAGTTACAATTTAATATCCCAGTATTAACTATTCATTTAAAATTTAGGTTTTAAAATATATTTTTCTCTAAGCATCTCTAATTTCACAATTTCATTTATTTTTTTGCCTCATGGAAAAAAAACCCATGAAAAACAAACAATATTAAAATACCACCACCCCAAACCATTCCTTGGTTTTCCTATCTCTTAACATTTAAATCACTCCCTAATGCTATGAAAATAATCAGTTATGATTTTAAATACGAAAGAATTTCCCTTGTGTTGATCTTGAAACGTTGAGTCCTGTATTACAAATAAAGAAGTCAACATGTATACTCTATTGAAATTAGTTACTTCTATGAAACAGCAAAATTTTACTTTTATCAGAAAAGTAGAAGTTCACGCATAAGACTTTTGAGGAATGCAAATCAATGTATAAATCTAGAGTACTCTCATACAAGATGAAATAAATTAATATACAGATATAGTTCCTTTAAAAAGAGAATAGCCTCACTTCAAGACCCAATAGAGCAGATGACAATAAATGTAATGTCCCTATTCCAAGAAATGGAACATTTCACAAAATTAGCTGCTGTACTCAACATTATTAGCTGTGAGTCATAAACACTGCTGCCCAAAATACTACAGTAAAGGGCAATAGAGCTGGTTATTCTCCTCCTTTCAGTAATTTTAATATTTTGCAATGCTCTATGAAAGTGGAATTAAAAAGTAAAAATAAAATCTAAAAATGCTTATGACATGACACAGAGAAATGTAACAAAAAATCTGATGTTAATGTTTTGACAAATTTCAAAATATTAAATGTAAGATGAACATGCAAATATATTACATATTGAACAGCCTAAATGAGTTTTTGCACCCTTCTACAGTTTCACTGGTATTTATAAAGGATTTTGACTATGAAAAACTGTGTTTTCAGACAGAGAAAACAATTCCTCTGAATGCAGCATATATGAGGCACCCTACTTAGAAACTTTTAATGTATTGTTTATTCATTATTTTAAATATTACAACAAAGCAAAACTAATAAAGCCATCGTTTATTGCTTCTAGCTTATCAAATTATTTTCTTTTTGGGAAAAAAGCTACAAACTGATTTGTTGCTACATCATAGAAAGATATGTATTTATTATTTCATTTGACCATATACACATCAGTGGATTTCCAGATCCACCAATTACCTTACACACTGTTACTTTCCTTACTGGGCCAGCTAAGTGAGGCATTACCCTTACCTGTAGTTGACAGAGAGAGGCATTGCCATAATGGATTCAGTTGAAATGTATTGTCCACTCGTGATAACTGGATGGGGATGTGCCACAAGCAGGTTCCTACTTTAGAGGCCTCAGTTGGTAAACAAATTTATGTATGGATACCTAAACTAAGGATTTATCTTCTATCCATTTAAATTTTGGTTTTTTGTTGTCTAAATTTCTACATTAAATTTCAAATGCTGTGTTGCTGGGGTGCTTTTGTCCTGCCTAGAATATGATGAAAAGCTACAATTCAGGAGACAGTTATTTCTTGCATCTATTTTAGGTAGGAATGGTGACATGTTTTCTGAAAAAGGTGCTGACTGTCATCGGATGCAGAGGTTTAAAGTTTGCAGTGCCCTCACTGGCTGCTCTGCCCTCTGTGCACAGCCCCTCTGCCTCAATTGAAGTTGTCAGGTGCAAATACCTGTCTGAGCCACGGCAGCTGCATTTTGCCAACCAGGGCTCCCTTAGGAAGTTACCCTCACATATGGTTACAGCAGTGGCTAAATTAGGAACTCTGTCACACCTTAACCTATTGCAGGGAGATTTTCCAGTGGAAAATCATATGTCAGTGGAGCCTGATCTGATGTTGGTGTTTGAACGGAATATATGTTTTGCCTCATTCTGTACCTACACAAGAGGCTCAGACCAAGAGGTCTGAATTTTCTCTTAAATCAAGAGAGCCACTGTGTTGAGCTCTGTAAGTACTCCTTTTCTTTTTACTCCATTCTTTACAGGAAATGAAGTGTTGATTTATTGTCCCCAGCAATTATTTTATTTTTCCAGCTGGTGAAACTGGGCTGTCAAAGTGTTTTGAATCAAGCTGATGCAAGCACAGTATAGATATGCTTATCATGGCATTGGAGGGAAAAAGGGTCTCTGTCCCACTGGAAAGACCATTTCAGACCAATAATAATGAAGTAGAATGTACAGGATTTTTCTTTTTTGCAGTAAACACATTCCCCAAGATATTTTATAATGCAGCTTACATTTGATGCAAGAGGAAACTTGTAACACTAATTTGAAACACCATATAGTAAACCAAATTTTTGGAATTGTGCATATGCATCAAGGGCAAGTTGAATGTGAGTCAGCAGTGCCCTGGCAGCCAGGGGGGCAACTGTGTCCAGGGGGGCATCAGGTAAAAAGCACCACCAGCCAGCTGAGGGAGGGGATTGTCCTGCTCTGCTCTGCACTGGGTCGGCCTCACCTGGAATAATGTATGCAGTTTTGGTCATTGCAATATAAGAAAGATATTAAGCTCTTCAAGAGTGTCCAGAGGAGGCCACAAGGATGGTGAAGGGTCTGGAGCGGAAGCCTTATGAGGAGTGGCTGAGGGCACTTGGTCTGTTCAGCCTGGAGAACAGGAGACTGAGGGGAGACCTCACTGCAGTTACAACTTCCTCATGAGGGGAAGAGGAGGGGCAGGCACTGATCTCTTCTCTGTGGGGACTAGTGACAGGACCCAAGAAAATGGCATGAAGCTGAGTCAGGAGAGGTTTAGCTTGGATATCAGGGAAAGGTTTTTCACTCAAAGGGTGGTTGAGCACTGGAACAGGCTTCACAGGAAAGTGGTCACAGCACCAAGCCTGCCAGAGTTCGACCAAGCCTGATAGAGTTCAAGAAGAGTTTAGACAACACCATCAGGCACATTCTTGGGGTGTCCTGCCAGGAGTTGGACTCAATGATCCTGATGAGTCCCTTCCAACCCAGCATATTTTGTGATAAGCTACACTGCAGTATGTTGCTTCAATATTCCTCTAAGAACTGCTTAATATTTTGCAGTCCTCAGCACTGGTAAGTGCAATTCTTTCACATAAAGATTGACCAAGACTTTTTAGAATGCTGTCATAATCATGAATGTAGATCTGGGGCACTAACCTATGATTTTACTGTATGACAAATAATTTAGGTAGAAACTGCAAGCATTTTAAACTGAGGATGTAATAAGGACTCAGAATACACAAAGTGCCATTAGCTTGAAGTTTTCCTTAGAAAGGTGTTTAAGTTTAGTTTCTCTGATTTCAATGGACAGCTGTTTCTCCACATATTACTGTTGACTTTGACTCCTGATAAACTGAAGCTCTTTTGTAACCTTGGCCTATGCTTAGATTTGCAGGCATAATTGGCAATAAAATAAAAATTGAATTCAGGCATTATTTGAAGAGGTTATGTGATCTGCAGCCCTAAATTGCCAGATGCCCAAGACAAAGACAGTTTTTATTAATGTACAACATAAATACATGGTTGACCTTCTGGCAAGTAAAAGAGGATTTTAAAAAAGAAAAAAATATATATTATCTACAGTCGCACTGTGGTCAATACTATCTACTCCATCACCCTATTTGTGAACAAAGAGGGAGCCTTCTAGAAGAAGATGACCCAGAATAGCAGTCCTTGCTTAGTTAGAACTGAATCCAGAATTCAGGAATCCTAGCCAGAAATATGACTGACTGCCCTGTATCTAATAGGAAAATCTGAGAGCCATAGTTCCACTGACATGGAAATTGTGACATTTTGACTTTATGCATTTTCTGGCTTGCATGGTTATGAAAAACTGCATGGTTACCTGAAAAACTTCTTCAAAGTTGTTACCATTGTAATTCTCACAGGAAAAAAACCCAAAACCTTGAAGGGCATGACCCATTCAGCTTCACTAAACAAACCATACCAATCTGCGTATGTGTCATAAATATGCTGGCTAAGCACTGAGAGTAAAAGCTGTCCTTACTTCAGTAAATCATACCATGGGGTAAAAAGAAAAGGCATATTGCCATATCTTTCTCATGGCTGCCATCCTGTGGTTTTAAGTGAAAATCATTGAAAGTGCTCAAACACTTTGGTGGGGTTCCAATTGCACTCCTTCATGTAAGGGCAGCTTACAGGGTGTGCAACTTACAGTACACCAGCTGCACATGAACCTCACTGGTGGATTCCTGTGTGATCTGTCCTACCCAAATGATCTCTCCAATCCCAAAGAAAAACTAAAAATCATGAGCAGGGAAAGAAACAACCAAACAATCAAAATAAACACACACACACAAAACCCCCTTAAACATCTTAATGTGTCTTCAGGCACAAGGAAAGAGATAGAGGATGTGGAGGTTGAAAGTGGAATCTGCTTTTTTTTTTAATTGTGCCTTATGTTTCTTTACCTTTGAATGTCATTGTGAAGATAAGCAGTGTATTTCAGAGTATTGTTTTCCAGCACAGGAAAATATACTGATTTTCAGTCTTAACATTTGCTTGGGAATTAATTCTTCTGAGCATTCTAGAATCTGAGACTGAGACATCGGCCTCATTTGAAAAGGACACCAGAACAAGAGAAGCTACAGTAATTCTTTGGAGGAAAGCTGATATATCAAACACTGAGTCTCTTTAACATATAGTCAATGAAAACCATAGGTAAAAAGCTTTCAGTGTGATCAGCATAGCTGTGCCAATGTCCATACCACATGAATCAGTTTAAACTGCAAAGCTCTCTCAATAAGAATTAACCAAAATATAGCTGTATAATTTACCATTACTGTTTTGCTAAATGTTCCCAGGAACTTGCTGAAGCCATGAAACTAAGCAGAAAAGCAATACTTGCTTTGTATCTCAGGATTTACAATGTCTGTTTTAAAAGCAGACCTTTCGATTTGATGTACAAATAGTAAATGCACTCTGGGGATCGTTTCCAATGGATTTCTCAAGCTTATCCATCTTCTTGAAACATTTAAAGGCAAATCACTTGACAAACATTTCCTCTCAAATACTACAAGGACAACATTTAAAAAAGGCATTGCATCTTTTCAGAGTCAAAGAAAATTTAAGCATGCAGTCAACCCTTAAGATAGCTGTCTCAAAAGCCCAAACATTGAAAACCAAGTTAAGAAATCACAATTCTTGCTTGAAGAGCCAAGATGGCATGAAATTGTCAGATACCAAGTTATAGTAAATACTCCCAGAAGAATTCCAGTAGTGGGGCACTGCCACTTTAGCTTCTAGTCAGAGGAGATGATTGTCCTGCTCTACTCTGTACTGCTGTGGCCTCCACTCGAGTACTTATGTTCAGTTTTGGGCACCACAATATAAAAAAGCCATTATACTATTAAAGAGGATCCAGAGGGGGTCAAGAGGAAGGGGTCTAGAGGGGAAGCTGTATGAGGAGGAGCTTAAGCCACTTGGTTTGTTCAGCCTGGAGAACAGAAGACCCCACCGCAGTCACAATTTCCTCATGAGGGGAAACAAAGGGACAGGCACTGATCTCTTCACTCTCATGACCAGTGACAGGACCCAAGGAAATGGCAAGAAGCTGAGTCAGGGGAGGTTTAGATTGGGTATCAGGAAAAATTTTTTCATCCAGAGGGTGGCTTTGCACTGGAATAGGCTTTCCAGTGAAGTAGTCACAGCACTTTTGGACAACACTCTCAGGCACATGGTGTGACTCTTGGGGTGCCCTGCGCAGGGCCAGGAGTTTGACTTGATGATCTTGATAAGTCCCTTCCAACTTAGCAAATGTTATGATTTAGTGTAAGCTGAAGGAGTTAGAGTAGACTGCATGAAAAAATTTTGAGAGTTTTTCAGAAGTCATTGAATGGAAAGCTTTGATGCAGGTAAGATGTTAATACAAAGAATGGCAAATTCTACTCAAATCCAGTCAATTAAAAATAAGAATATACACCTCAAAGAAACCCAAAAACCTGTGTTCCAGATACGTTTCATTCTCATCTGTTTATTGGTTTGAGAAAATTATTTTATCTTCCTAACCTAAATTCTATAAAATACAATCCGTAGACTATGCCACAAATAATGTGTTATTTAGAGCTGTTAAACTATGAACGATATTCTTGTAATAACAGGTATCGTATAAATATTAATTACATTCAGAGACTACATTAGGTAAAAAACTGCATAGATAGAGAAATGAGTTGGTCATCATCTTATTCGAGAAAAATCTTATCCATTATTTTTGTGAAAACCAAGAAAGAGAGAATTAATTTAATCAAAATACGATGAATTTGCAGTGGTTACATTCACAGCTAGAAACTTAAAGGCTTGATTTAGTTTATTTTGTTTTTCAGTAAAAGACTATACCCCCTAGCCTCAGCAATTAGGAATTAAAATTGATTTTTTGCTGTTAATATTACTATGAAAATACATGGGCAGAATTGTGTAAAATATTACAGATATTGTGTCTAAGTCATAAAGATGCTTTCCCTATAAAAATGCATTCAGTTGTGTTCTTATGTTAAGAAAGCTGTCATCTTAAATACTGTATAGTTTTCATATTATATGCTACTTACTTTGCAGAAAAGAAGAAAAAAAAGTTTACTTATCAATGTCGAAAGGCCACATGACTAAAAACCTGCTTTTGAACTCAGTATAATTTTAATTAAATACTAAGGACATTACAGTCAACCACTCAAAGGAATTTAGGTGTCTAAAAGTAGGTGTCTACAGGATTTTCAAGAGAGCTTAAGAAAGTTAGGAACTTACCTTCTACCTTTGAGCTTCTAAATGACTTTAACAGTTCTTGTTTGCTGAAGGAAGCCCAGCACAGAACCCCTAAGAAAATTAAGAGACTGGAGAATCTCACATATGAGGAAAGGCTGGGAGAGCTGAGGCTGCTCAGCTGGGAGAGGTGAAGGCTCAGGAGAATCCTAACAGACACAATCACCTGCAGGGAGGGTGCAAAAGGGGATGGGGTCAGGCTCCTTTCAATGGTGCTGAGTGGCAGGATGTGGAGCGTCCTTGGTCTGTTCAACCTGGAGAAGAGGAGACTGAGGGGGGACCTCATTGCAGTTACAACTTCCTTGTGAGGGGAAGAGGAGGGGCAGGCACTGATCTTTTCTCTGTGGTGACCAGTGATAGGATCTGAAGGAAGACCCTGAAGTTGTGTCAGGGAAGGTTTAGCTTGGATATTAGGAAAAGGTTCTTCACCCAGAGGGTAGCTGGGNTCCTTGGTCTGTTCAACCTGGAGAAGAGGAGACTGAGGGGGGACCTCATTGCAGTTACAACTTCCTTGTGAGGGGAAGAGGAGGGGCAGGCACTGATCTTTTCTCTGTGGTGACCAGTGATAGGATCTGAAGGAAGACCCTGAAGTTGTGTCAGGGAAGGTTTAGCTTGGATATTAGGAAAAGGTTCTTCACCCAGAGGGTAGCTGGGCACTGGAACAGGCTTCCCAGGGAAGTGGTCACAGCACCAAATCTGACAGAGTTCAAGAAGAGTTTGGATGATACTCTCAGGCACATGATGTGACTCTTGGGGATGGTCCTGTGCAGGGTTAAGGGTTGAACTTGATGATCCTTGTGAGTCCCTTCCAGCTCAGCATATTCTGTGACCAAACTGAAACACAGGAGGATCCCTCTGGACATCAGGAACCATTCTTTCACTGGGAGGGTGAGTGAGCCCTGGCACAAGTTGCACAGAATTTGTGGGGTCTCCCTTCTTGGAAATCTTAAAAAATCATCTAGACATGGTCCTGAGCAATTAGCTCTGGATGGCCCTGCATAGGCAAGGGGGTTGGGTCAAGTGACCTTCAGATGTCCCTTCCCTCAAACACTCTGTCATTCTGTTTACACTGATCAGAAATCTAAAAAAGGAGCTTAATGAAAAGTATAACATGCACAATAAACTTAATAAAAAATATTTTAAAGTACTTTATTATCCACAGCAGTATGTTTTCATGCATTTAAGGAAAAACAAATGTACAAGATTATATGTGAGGTGTATCTTCCCCTGCCCATGAAGAATGCATCATCAGTCCTTGAATACATCAACATCCAAACAATCTATACAAGGAAAAATATATCAGTAAAAGAAAATTAATAGTAAGATCAGTTAAATATAATAATTTTTAAAGTAAGCTGAGATGTTATATTACATTCTAAAACCACACAAGTAAAAGCAGCGAATAAGAGAAGAATGCAAATTAAATCTCTCATGAACACAAGGACTGCTGTTTTTAATTTCTGAAGATCTCTGTGCAGGTGATCGTAATTAAATCACCAATACAACAAGAGGAGGATAGTTTTGTGCCCATCACATGGCCAAATAGTTCATAAATATAACAATTCTTCTAGCTCCACAGATTTTGTCTGTCACCAAAAAATGCTCTGAGCAAAATACAAGAACGGGGTAATCATGGAGTGAAACTTCCTCAATGTATAAATCTTTTGACTCCAGAAAATGGATCTTCAATAGGAAGTTTCTTTAGAATAATATTTTATTAAAATATTAAAAAAAACTTACAGGGATTGTTCCTACATTGCTCGTCTAGTCTTTCTTTGAAATTGTATAAAAAGAAATCTGAAGTGTAATGTCTTCTAGCAGAAGGTTTCATTGTTTAATTATATATTCTGTTTAAAAACATTGGGTTTTTTTTATATTCTCTTTAAGGTTTTGTTCCTTTTCTTCTTTTACTATTAAACAGCTACTTAACTTCAAGCGCTCAGAAAATCCTTTCATGAGAATGTAAATTAATTATATGATTGAATATAATGCTGAATTATGGTTTGAGTATATAGAAATATTTTCATTGTGTGGATTAACAAAAAGTTACAATAATTAAAGGCAACTAGAATTTCTTGAGAATAGAAAAATGCTTCCTATTTCTAACCTTGGTCAAATTGTTCTGTAGAAGATTAGATCACATTTCCTGCCTTTGCAGTTTATCTTTTTGTATTGCTGAACAGTACCATTATTAATTGTGCAATCATTTAGAACAATTTTATTTCAGAAATTTAATGATATTAAGCTGAAACGTAGAATCAGTAGTCAGGATGTGCTGTTTTTCAGAAGTTTGACTTCTCAACCTAGGTGTAACATCACACAGGACCGAACACTACTGGGTTACTCACTGTTTCACAGAAGCAGTGCCCCTGCTTGTCTCATGTAGTGTTCTGGGTGAACTGAAAAAGGGAGAACAAAAAGCAAGTTGTAACACACGATTTCCTCTGGTAGACTTGTTCCTAAGAGCAGCTCAGATCTAAGATAGGGATCAGAAGGAGACAGCATCGTCGGTACCTGAACTCCATTAACTTCCAATCACTTGAATCCAGGAGCAGCCTCACAAGCTTTCTGAGGCAAATGCCTCAGTCATACCCACTGTCTTCAGATCACAGGACCGTGCACACACAGTGCGATGGGCTGGAAAGGTGTAGTAGTGGCTTTAATTCACTGGATACTCGTCCTTTTCTAAGGAAAAAAAAAAAAATCCTATGTTTCACCTGCTTTTTTCAAATTCTTTTTCTGAGAACCCTGACAGGGATTAATATCTTTTACTTACATCACTTTGCATTTCAATTCCTTGCTTTATACTCAACTAATCAACTACTGTCATTGATCATTGAAACAAAGAACACAAAACCACAGCAAAATCCCGGTTAATATGTACACATTTTTGTTTATGATATTTTGTAAACTTGGACTTTAGCCATATAAATATTTTGAACCAGAGCTTTCTACTTACTGCCAAATTTGTTTTTATTTCTGCTGTTGCAGTAATGTTTTGCTAAAGACATGTATTTCTGAAAGAGTTTTATTTTTGTCGCGCTACAATTCACATGTATGGGTGGGCATCTGAGTTTCAGTTAATAAGAAGTCTTTCATTTGTACATTTTTTAAGATATTTGGGATTGTGTTTCTTGTTGATGCCCTTCTGCATATTTTTTTCTTCTTCCTTTTTTTTTTCTTTTTTTTTCTTTTTTTTTTTTTTTTTGAAAAAGTACAGGAACAAGAGGGAAAAACATGATGGAGAGAAGGTGAGAATTAAATAACAAAGTGATGTTATAATAATGATCTAGATAGACACCAGAATCTCAAAGAGAAGCTTAATAAGATATAAAACACAGAGAAAGAGCAGTATTTAAGAGGAGAGAGAACAGCTAGACTGAATGGGAAAAGTGGAAGCAAAAGTTACTGTTGTTGGATGAAAATGTGAAGGACTAATAATGAGCCACTATGGTTTTAAATCATGCAAACTATACTGTTCAAAGCAATTCTTCAGCTACTCAAGAAAATTGGATGTACCTTCTAATCAATTGCTGAGCATTTAATGGATTCAAGGTACATATTTTAAGAAGTTATTGAAGAAAAGCTGAGAGAAATGAGAAGAAAGTGTGTGGGGGGGTTATTTTTTTTTTTTATTTAAGGCATTGCGTGGTACTTAACCATTTGTGCAAAAGGTTTGGGGACCAATAAAAGACAGCACTCACTGATGCTAGAGAAGTTTACCTTGTGATTCTAGTAGTGGTGATAAAACTAATAGGGAATTCAAACTGGTAGGACAGGATAATTGATCTACTAAAATTCACTATGCTGCAGCTAGGAAAAATCAGGTTTTGCTCTAAGCAAAATTTAATCTCTTTTTTAGTAAATATTTATTCAAGCAACTGCCATTCCTTTATTGCACCAGCATTTTCCCTCTCAGAAAAGTTTTTACTTAAAAAGATGTAAACTGCTGTTTTCCCTCTTCAGCTGTGCTTTACTATTTAACCTGTTTTCTCCATTCTGCAGCCCTGTGCTTGACTATATATGAACTTTCATATCACAGTCAACAATATGAGAGATATTGTTGAATACACAAGAAAGGGTATAACCAAAACCAAGGCATGCTTCTTTGTCTAACTGATATGTAGTGAACAATAAGATTTCAGGTTTAGCAGGTGCTACTAATATGCCATGTAAAGCAGGAGTAGAACATTAATTTTATGAGGCTTCTACAGTTAACAACAGTTTCTATTCAGCATTGCTCGAAACATAAAACTTTTGGTGTTTTCGCTTTGCACATTGTTTTCGCTTTTCTGATTTAGCTCCTTTTAAGGAGTTTTGTTATTACACTAAGAGCTGAGGCATGGAGAATTCATACAAGAACAGCCTTTTATGGTTCAGTTCTTATTTCTCATGATGAGGCTATGATTGCACATGTGGGGATCTGGATTTCTAGAGAGGAAGAGAACATTACAGTGGGGAGAGGGATCTGTGCCAAAGGCAATATTGCTCACTCCATACTACACTTGTAACTATGAAAAACCAAATAACTGTTCAAATCTCGCCTTTTGTTGTTAAGCACTGCAGCAAATCACTTGTTTTTCTTGTCCTGAGGCTCCAACTGCTTTCATGGTTATTTCATTGCTCTGTTTCTACCTTGCTGCGTGTTTTCTGCAGATGGGTACTTTTCTTGACTATACTGTCAGTGCATAATGGCCCTTGGCACTTCCACTTTAGTACCATTACATTTAATGGGAAAATGCTTCAAGCAGCTGCAACTTGGCTACTGTATTTTCTTAGGGCCAAATGGTTTTCTGGTGCACAAAAATAATGAAAAAGGAAAAATGCACTTAAGATCTGTGTGGATTTCCATGTCAATAAAAAGGTAAATACATATACAGTCACTTAAGAAAAAATATTTCTCCTTTTTCCTCCCCAAGCAGCACACAGTGTGGGGAAACTGGGGGTGCAGTGATTTCATTACACTTTGTGTCTGCCACTCCTTTCTCTTCATGCTGCTCCCCTGCTCCACGGAAGGGTCCCACCCACAGGATATGGTTCTTCATGGACTACTCCAATGTGGGTCCTTCTCACAGGCATTTCTTCAAGAAATGCTACATCATGGGTCCTTTCCACAGGGCTCAGTCCTTCAGGCACAGCCTTCTCCAGCATGGATTCCCACAGGCCACAGGTCCTGCCAGAAAATCCTTGTCCAGCAAGAGCTCCTCTGCACAGGCTATGGGTCCTTCCAGGAGCCTGCTCTGATGTTGGCTTTCCATGGGCTCCAGATTCCTCCAGGGCACATCCACCTGCTGCAGCCTGGGGTGCTGCACAGCTTGCAGGTTGATATCTGCTCCACTGTCTACAGGGGACAACCAGCATCCCCATAGTCTTCACCATGGACTGCAGGAAAACCTTTACTCTGGTGCCTGTAGCATCCGCAACCTCTTCTTCTTCACCAGTCTTGGTGTCAGTAGGTCTGTTTCATTTATTTTATTCCTTTCTCCCAGTGGTTGTTTTTAACTCTTTTTAAATATGAAATCACAAATGTGACACTAATGTCACTGACTGACTCAGCTTCGGCCAGTGGTTGATCCATCATGGAGCTGACTGGAACTGACTCTGTCCAGCATGGGGGAGGCTTTTGGTGCCTTCTCAATTAAGTCACCCCTGCAAGCACTCCTGCTAGCAAAACCTTGCCGCATAAACCCAGTACACAGTTCTTTAAAACATTTCTAATAAAAATAGATAGGGCATTCTAAGATATCTATCTACCTATCTATCTATCAACTTATGTAGATTTCTGTCTTATGTAGTTGCATTTCTTTATTTAAAACATACAGTCTATTTCCTCTGTTAGATAAACTTGTATTTTTGAAATAAACTTTTGGTTCCCACATAAAAAGAATTTCTTGTAAATCTCACTGAGAAAAAAAAGAATCAAATATAAAATACAGAAGGACCAGATGTTTGAAATATCAAGGCAAAGAAAATAAACAATATAGTCTATTTGCATGTTTGAAGACTCTGGTCATAACAGCCAAAATTATTTTGAGCTTTCAGTTGTCTAAGTTAAAACAAGGATTGCAAATTGCTGAAGTATACAAAAATCACTGAAAATTCTGGCCTTTACCCTGCTTTCATTCATATCCTTTATATTCTGCATAATTAGCACTTTATGCTGATGATGAATTCAGGGTAGGGATTTAGTCACTCACTAATTTATGTGGGGTTACTTCACTTTAAAAATTATGAGCTCTTTTACCAAGTCTAAAATATTCCTTCCACAAAAGTTTAAAAAAGTATATGATAGAAGTAGAATAAGTACTGACACCTTGGCCCCAAAATCATGAATGAAAATAGGAGGATACCATGAGAAAAATCTGTACAATCCATCTGCGAAAATAATGACATTGGGAATAGGAAGGGATGCAACAAACCTGGAGAACTATTTATTACCTGCATATCCATCACATTGCACGCTTGAGGCTAAATGGGACCTTGTTTCCTCTGTTGTACTTTGCAAGAGCTTCTTATATAATTGCTAGATGTGGGCTGATCTTTGCAAGGGGTAGAAGCCAATGGTTTGGGGTAAAGCAAAAAGGAATTAATAAAGGTGTCCTGCTTTCCTCCTGATAGAGCTGTATTTTCATTGCTCTGCACTTCCCCTCCAGCATTTTTGACATCAGAAGGAAGGATCTGGGTTAATGTTACCTGCCTAGCAGAGGACACAGCAACAGGATTTTGTGAGGACTCTAGGACACATGGTTAAAGTTCAGAAATTATAAGTGAAAAAAAAAAAAAAGTGTATTTTCCTGGGTGTGTTAAGTAACTCTCTGCATAAGTCTGATGTGATAGCCCTTGCATGCTAAGGAGATTTAAGGAGTGTGAATGACAATAATATGAAGCATCAAAATTTTATTGAAGGAAGAAGTTTTCTGACTTGTTGATGAGAAATGACCTGTTAGAGACTCGTTCTATTCTAATAGCTTGGAGTGCATTTTCAGGCTATTCTATTAGGTCCATTGAACAGTTACCTATTTTGGATGTCATTAAACCCTATTTCTGAACATGATCTTCCCTTTTTCCTTAAATGTACTCATGGAAAATTAACATTACTAATTACAGTGTGTTGAATAATATTACTATGAATTCAAATACACTTTGAAATTCTTTAATTTAAAATAAAAACCGAAAAGTATCTACAATGATTGTGGAATTTTTTTTTATTCCACTGGAGATTCTTATTACATTTCCAACAAAGAAAGTGAGCTATATAGTCCTCTGATGTTCCTTTCTGAACTGAAAAATCGGATGAGTATTAAATAGCTATTGCAAATTGTATATTGTATATCAGAATTAACCAGTTATTGGTTTTTGGTGGTAAGGGAAATCTGCTAAATTCTATTCGGACTACCTAAAAGATTCAAACAAAGGAAATATGTTTTGGATTGCCATAATAGACATTATCTATTTACTCACATTTCCATAACGAGATAACACAGATATTTACACTGAAGCAGATGTAAGCTTGTATGATATTCTGAGATCATATCATCCTACATGTAATTTTAGAATTGGTATTTTCAATACATGGAGCCAAAAAAAGACACATGTCCCCTTCACCTTCTCACCCATGAGGCTTATTCATCTGTCACTGGCTTCTCCTCACTTAAAAGGTCTTCTTTGTTGGCAGAAATCAAGTGAAAGTAAGCAAAGCTGTAGTGTCCTTGTCTCCACTTGACATCTTCTTAGAGAGACCCCCTAGTGAACTCCCTCTCACCGTTGCTTCATTCCTGTCAACACAGTTTTAAAAGTATAAAAAAACCATACAATTTTAAACAACATATAAGTAGACAGTTACTTTGTGAGTGTAATGTGTTGAACTATCAAAGAAGGCTTATTTTATAAAAAGGTTATCTGATTTTAAAACAGTGTAATTGTATTTATTTAAAAACATTTTCCACAATTAATGCCCATTTCTTACTGAAGCAGATGTTGCCCAAAGATGCTGCTACAGACGGGATTTTCTCACTTGTTAACAAAATTTATATTTGTGCCCTATCTCATTTCAACAGGATATATTAGAAAAACACTGAGCTGATTAAAGTAAATAAGACAGTGTAGAAAGCAAGTTATTTGTATCTACAGTTTTGTTCCTGTATATATAATTTTGTTTCACAACTTGTTAACGGAAATAAACTTTATACAGAATCCCTTATACAAATTGATCAAAACAAGGCCATGGAAGAAGGGTTCTTCCATCTTCTGATTTATTGTCTACATTCCTATGGCAAGCAGAAAGATTGAACTAGAGTAGATTAGATTAGAAAGCAGAGAGAGGACATGAGAAGGAAAGGCTCTCTTTTGCAAAGGATGAAATCATTGTCACACTAAGTGTATGACAATTCAGTAACATGCCACTGACTTGCATAAGACCAAAAATTTCAATTTATGCACACATATATGCACACACTGACAAACACACATGCAACAAGGGCAAAGTGTGGGAAGCAAAGATTCCCCTAGCTCTTTAATCATATTTTTGTCAAAATTATAGAGATATAAGACTTTTGGATTTTAAAGTATGTTGTACTTGTCCATATCTAAAAATTTGCATTGATAGGACCTCTCAAATGTCCTATCATTATGCCAAAGTCATTTGTGTAGCACTTAGACATTGTCAAAATCTCACCAAAAGTTACAGACACAGGTTCTTAGTGCTCTAGCTACAATTTGGGACACATTCAACCCCATGTTTAAATTTCACAAAATCCAAGCTTTTCCTGTGAAGAATCTGACAGACTTCCACAGTCATCCTCTCAAAAGAAAACAGAAACAAAAAACATGCCACAAACAAAACCAAAACAAAACAAAACCTGTCATATTTCTGCTACAAAACTATGTAAGATGTCTTTTTTTTTTTTTTTTACAAAGTACAGTACTCAACTTCACAGTCCTCCTGTGGAGGTGGTATGGAATGTGTAATCATATGTAGCTGTTTAAAAGGAGGTTGTAGTGAGGTGGGTGTCATTCTCTTCTCCCAGGTAACAAGTGATACAATGAAAGAAAATGGCCTCAAGATGCACCAGGGGAGGTTTAGACTGGACATTAGGAAAAATTTCTTCACTGAAAGGTTTGTAAAGCATTGGAACAACCTTCCTAAGGAAGTGATGGAGTCACTGTCACTGGAAGCATTCAAGAAATGTGTGAACATGGCACTTGAGAAAAGAATCTAATGGTGAACCTGGTGATGCTGCTGGGTTGACAGTTGGACTTGATAATCTTAAAGGTCTTAAAACACTATGGTTCTATGATATATATGTCTATATATATGAGTATCACACAGGTGGGTATTGCAACAGCATTGTGTCTCAATGCACACCCAATGCATTCAGCTCATCAATTCCCTGAGTAGACCAGGAACACCTTAACTGTTGACAGCATAGAGACAATGTGCTGATAAGAGATGATAGATTGACTTTAGACAGGGTGGCAGACAGGGCTCCTATCTGCCAGCAAAACAAACTGTTGGACTAACTCCCCCTGAAGCTCTCTAGATGTGAATTTCAGCTGGCTTTAGAAATTTCCACAAGCATCTCCTGCTGATCCAGTCTCTTTTGTATTTTTCAAGTAATTTCCATGGCAGAGCTGGCCAAACTGTGGTCAAATAAGGTGCAGTAGTCAGCAGAAACAGTTCCTACAGATGCAGAAATGGTCATGCAGAACACCCCTGCCAGGAATAAGCAAGAACAGAGATGCTCCAATGTGGGGAATGAAGCAGAGGCACAGCCTCACTGGTCAGAGTGCAGTCCCTCGGGGCATCAACAGGGCTGGCAGGAGCAGGATCTACCAACAGTCAAGACAAGCAATTATCCATCAGATGCAGAGCCCATCCAGGAAATCCTTTCAGGAGTAGCAGGAGATGGTACCAGAGATGGGTCTGAAAACAAGGTTAAACATGGGTTCATGGTCTGTTTAGGAGACTGGAGATGAGGCAGAGAACAAGCACATCTACAACTTCCTTCAGAAAAAGAGTGGATGTCCAGGGGCTCTGGGGGCAGAAGGAGTGAGTATGGATCTCAGGTAAGACTGGTCAAGGCAATTATGGCCTTGTTTGTGTCCTTGGGGTACTGGCAATTATTTTATACATAGTTAAGATAATTAAAAAGATGCCACATATGTCAATTAAGAAAAACAAAACCAAGAGATCATGCAAACGATGAGCCCTCAGGCAGTACCAGATCCCACTTGGATACAGGAATTCAGTAAAACAACAGCCTGGGAATTATCAGCTAATCCAGCAGAAGATGCTGCTGCAAGGATCCTTGAAATGGAGATTCCTGTCATCTGCTGGGCTGCCACTATCATGCTGCTTGAGAAATTCTTTTCTCCATGCCAGCATTACCCTTTGCAAAGATGCCAATAAGTTATGTTTTTCTTTTATTTTTTTTTCTTTTTTTTTAATAAACACATTGTCCAGGAGTGGCTATGCAACCCTTTTTTTTTTTTTTTTTTTTTTGATAAAGGATTCTC